>OY783191.1:4154764-4264111 GCA_963678675.1 Xiphydria camelus | reverse complement strand
AGAGAGAGAGAGAGAGAGAGAGAGAGAGAGAGAGAGAGAGAGAGAGAGAGAGAGAGAGAGAGAGAGAGAGAGAGAGAGAGAGAGAGAGAGAGAGAGAGATCAGGATTGCTGCTACCAAGTTAGCTTGCAGCATACTTCATAAATGTTTCTAACCTTTTTTTATATAGTTGACACCATGCAGTAATATTATTGATCTACTATTATGGTTAATTCAATAATGGTGCATGGCTATCATAAGCTGCAACCTTATTGTTGCTATTATATAACCATGCAACAAAGATTGTTTCGACTGCACTGAGGAAAAAAAACTTGGTCAATACCAAGATCCTGGAGACGATGACCAAACCATTTGATGAAACATGGAGCCTCTATCTGTTTGGTTACACCGATCACTTTTTGGGTAGAATAACTAAACATTTGGTTAGAATAACTTGATATTTGGTTCAACTGACCAGTATTCGGGTTAGAAGAACTAAACGTCTTTAACTACACCGAGAGAAGAGTTTATTTATAGTTGATAAATGTATATTTGATAACGGTGAGAGAAATATTTCATTGGGCCAAATAA
Organism: Xiphydria camelus; assembly: GCA_963678675.1. Classification (NCBI taxonomy): domain Eukaryota; kingdom Metazoa; phylum Arthropoda; class Insecta; order Hymenoptera; family Xiphydriidae; genus Xiphydria; species Xiphydria camelus. The sequence continues at coordinate 4,263,543 of OY783191.1, read as the reverse complement.
ATGTATGTTCTTTGTTAGAATATCTTTTTCATTCAAACACGGAGAAAAAATTTGCTTGATCGAAATAAACGTGCTTTTGGATAGTCCCAAGAGCACATTTATTCGATTCAAATGAATATTGATTTGATCCAAATAAAATTCAATTAAATCAATAATATTTATATTCGTCCAGTCGATGTTCATTCTAATCGAACAAATGTGTTCTTAGGACTATTCAAAGATACGCTTATTTCGATCAAGTAAATTTTTGTCTCGGTGAACAGAAATAGAGTAGCAGTTAACGAATATTTCCTGGGCTCAAAGAAATATTTCTTTCGTCGTAAACAAGTATACGTATATTAACTATAAGTATCGTACATTGTTTTCTCAGTATAGATGAACTTCTCATTTTAACCTAATTATTTTTCTCAATGGGCATTTATGGTCTGCTTAATCATAAATATGGTACTAGCAGCCAGGGAAATACCATCCAACGATTATGGTTGATTTTATCATCCACTTTTCCCTCAGTGTGCGTTCGATTTTTATTTCAGCAAAGGATCTCCTCGAAGGAGCGATGTGCGGTCGTCGTGTTTCGCTTCGAATTTCCCCAATCCATCGCGAATTGTTTGACAATTGAATTTCCTCGGCATCCGAGTAACTCTTTTCCTTTCGCATCTTCTCTTACCGCATCAAAGGCGGCCCGGTGTACGTATTCGGAATGCGCGTTCCGGCGAAGCGAAGCCCCCGCCCACGATGCAGTCGTGCGACTGCAATTCGTTCCCCGCCCGCGAACACATGGAACGTCCCGCGGAGCGGCGCTTTGCAGATTTTATCGCCGCCTTTGCATATGAGAATCCGAGACTCCGACGGATTTTTATTTCCGCCGTTGCAGGTACTTTAATTACAGCGTAACAATTTCACGGGCTACCCGAAGTCAGCGCAGGGCGCGTTACCGCCGCGCGAGCGCAATGTGTGTGTGTGACTCTCGTAAATTTCGCTTTCCACCGCAGACGCGACGCGGGAAATTTCGTCACGAGGGATGAGAGGAGGACGATTCTCCGTTTAATCGAATACTCGACGAGAGTTCATCCGGAAGTGGCGCGGTTATTCGCGAAGCAATTTCTGTTGGTTACGCGCCTACATTAACGTTTCTATTTTCATACCCGCTCACGAGATTACGAGTTTGATAATGATTTGAAACTTAAGAATTGGAAGAACCTGAATTTTCAGTAGTATGTCTTGATCTTCATTTTTTTGACTAAAATTCAAATCAGAACGACTTTATAGACATGACAATTTTTTATTTTACAAGACATTTTAAATACAAATATAGTTGATAATTTCTTCAGTCACACTGAGAGAAATATAATAATTGCTGGTGCCAAAAAGATATTTCCTTCAATAGAGAGAAAACATGATGTAATTTCAGGATCGAGTTATGGTTTTCTTCGTGTAAAAAATATGTAATAGGCCTAAGTAATTGTTTTTTTTGCACAGAAACAATTTATTGTTCCAACGAAGGTACTCTCGAATCAAGAATATATATACTTCGACCTCGAATCCGCATTCTTAATTTATTAAATCATACGTTCTTGATTGAAGACAATTTTTTTTGACACTAGGAATTATTTTTCTAAGTGCACTTTTAATTGAACTTTCAAACGAAACGTTTAACGGTGTACAGAGCCGACTGTAGATAAAGTATTTCCGAAACGTTTCGATTCACCGAAATTTCGCGAGTTCGTAAAGTCACCCCATTCGTGCCCCGACGAAGAATCGCGCGGGATCATCGAGCGCGGGCGCTCGCTCGGCATTTTTTTTTATGGAAATTAATATCCCAGGAGCACAGCGAATGCGAAATGAAAAGTCTTACCGTCGGAAATATCCTCGTAAAAACTCGCCGCGGACCGATGTACCGAAGGCGCGTCGGACGGGTCAAACTTTCACAATTTCCCCTTTTACTGCCGCCGCTGATAATTGCCGCGAAGTTAATAATCCGCCGGGGGGGGGGGGGGGGGGGGTCGATATTCCGCGGGGGATGATAACGTCTCGACGAAAGCACGAGGGTACGACGTAGGACGAATTCGATCGCGTCTCTCTTCGCGGTGTACTATCCACCTTTAAGCGCACTTTCTAGCCGTCGTGCACGCGCGGCATCGGCGCCCTTCCCGCGCGAATTTCTTGCGAAAACCGCCCCTTGCTACCGCAGGAGCGCGGATCATCCCGAGCTTCTCATATCCGATTAATGGCTGAACATATTTCCGAACTTTATAATCTTCCAGGCGTGCGGAATAACCCCGTCGTAAAATCTGGGGAACTCGAAATTGGAAGCAATTATTCAACACCGCGCCGCTTTAATTACTCGACGTAAGGTTTAAGTATCCACGGTATATAAATAAAATCGGCCCTACCACCCCTCCCTCCCCCTCCCCTTCACGCTCGCGAAATACTCGCCGGATGGGATGAACTCCCGGTCGTTTGGAATTGCTAACGACAAAAAGCGCCGCGATGTATATTTCCCCTTTATGGGGTTGGCCGCGCGATACAACCCCCCCGAGTTATTACTCCTGTATTCATACGATTGATTCTCAAATCCCTCTCCCACTTCCACTGATTACGCGATGGACCGAAACCGACGGACGGATGATGCGTGCGTCGCGATCGACGAAAATCAGCGATTCGCGTGCGAACGTTATTCGCGCGCGAACGGCGCGTGGTACGTATACCTTCCGATCGGAGGAGGCGAATGGCGGGCGGGATAATGGAAATTGAACGTTCGCATACCACACATTCGATGTATTGCCCGCCGCGGAGGCTGGGCGTCCGTCCCGACAGCCCCGACGGCACGGCGGGGGGTCGACGAGGTAGACGTACATCCGCCTCGACGAGCAGACAATCCATTTTCCGTACCATGTGTTTTTCTACGTACGTTATATACGAACGTTCCATTTGCATTATGCCACGCATCGTTCCTCCTGGAGTTTATCTCCCCGTAAGTTTTCTCCAGCCGTCTCGCCCGGAATATCGACGTACGCGTCTCGAATGCCCCCGCGAATCTTGCGAAAGAACTCGAATAAACTCCGTGACTCAACCCCGCGTTTACCGCAGGTGCGCGTGGAATTACAATTTCACGTTTCCGCGATTTTCAGCCACCCTCGCGCGGAATCGTTTGGAAGGCCGTTTCTTCCGGCCGATCGCTCCGGATCAAAGGAATTAAACGTTTCGATGGAAAATCCATCTCCGCGCGCGTAAACTTCTAAAATTCCCGGGGAATTGCGGAACTATTAATTGGATCAGGGACCGGCGATAAACTGTAAAACGGCTGTTCGAACGACGTAGTTCCGTCACCGCGGGCGGCCGAACGAAACTTCCGGCAGAAGCGCCTCGGTAGTTGCGTTTCGGAATTATAATTGGAACGTATCCGAGGAATCTCTCGTCCCGAATCTCTACGATCCGTTTGGATTTAGAGCTAGAGGGTTGAAATATATTGCCGTCGTTCTGTTTATACGGTCGTTCGACACGCATTACCAACACGCCATTTCTTTTTCGAGATATCGTCCCGCGAGCTTCCGCGACGCGGAGCATCCACCTTTGGCCTCTGGAATTTATCTAGTGATTTTTTAACCTAGAGATCGTAACGAACGGGGTTTTCGTTATTGCGATTTTTTAATTCTCGCCCGATCGTTACAAATGTTTAATCGTCTGTTCGCTCGCGTTTAAAAATTCGTACTCTCGTTAAAATGTAATACCTTTTTTCTTCGAAATAAGCTCGACAACGGCTGCCTCACATTTTTTTTCTCTTTTGAAATTATCTCATTATACCTTATCTCATTCCACAGCGGGCGTTAATAAGTATTATATATAAATTCGGCGCCGGATTTAATTTCACGTCTTTGCGATTCTCAAATTCCAACTCGCAATTACGAGACGGATTGACTTTTCCGGTCCGTTGGCCCAGATTGAAGATGTCGGAGGAATACTCGGAAATTCTACCTCGTTTGCGGATTTGACGAGACATTTTTGGACGCTTCCCCCTGATTCTCGTTAAAAGCTCGCGCTCTTTAATTATCAATTCGATCGCGATTTTCAGTGGCGTAATTTCTTTGGCGCACGGATTCGTTAAAAGTTCAAAATAAAATTCCCGGAAACGGCGGTGTCGTGGTAATTAGTGCCATAAAGCACGAATAATGTAGAACGTTTAACGAATATGCATGTATAAAGCGGAATTAAATGTCGTGTCCCGGCAATTCGCATTGTTCACCCTCCGCCTCTGTACGGAGAAAAAAAGTTATTACGGGGAATCACACGGAGATAGCGTTCGCGGTAACACAATATATTGTAGGATGCCATAAAGATAGTACATAAGGGTACACTGTAATGATAATGTGTCCCGATTCCTCATACCCCCAGCGATATTAATTCCGCGGAGCTCAGCTCTGTCAGCTCCGTGAAAAATCGACCCTCCATTTTTCAAATCTAAATATTCTTCCGAACGAATGGTTCGGCTGTTAAATTTGCTCATCGTCAATTATAGAGTTGAAAATTATATTCAGCTAAAAATATCTGTATAATTATCGATACGCGCGAAGCACTAATTTTTATAATTTTCTAAAACCTGATTACATCCTGCCTGCCGATCCGAAATGATTTTACAAGTACAGAAAGGACGTTCTCAGTAGGATCGAAAACTTTCCTCCCCTTTCAAACTCGTCGATTCGACTTTAAACCTAAATCGGTATTAAACTCGCAATTTTTCACAAGACACCCCGTAACACGGAGAACGGAGTTCTACGAGAGGATCGCTAAATCGTGTTTATAACGCGCGGGAAAAACTTTTGAAAATCCAACCCAAAGATTTCCTCAATTTTAGAAATCGATCATCATCCGATCGATTTGATCCTCGATTCGTGTCGTGCCATATGAGAGAACTTTTTCGCGTGCGAACCGTTAAAACTTTCGTCGAAGTCACAAACGATCCGCGATATAAAAAAAAATCACAGAACATACTCCCGTAACGACGTCGTTCCCGATCGCATCGGCCGAAATTTCGATCTCGACGGGCCGAGCACGACCGGCGACGAATCCTTTGAAATTTTCGCGCGCACACTCTCGACTGGACGCGGCACCGCCGATGGGGCCGTGGGAAAACGCGACGATTGGGGGATGCCGGTGTACTGAAAGGTGCGCTGGAACTGCTACCCCACTGGCCCTCATTTCCCGACTTTCCTCGTCCCGCGGATACTGGCGCACGCGCCTGCAAACGTGATCCCACCCACCTTCCAATCCACAAACACCTGACGAGCAACCGCATCGTGATGATTCCAGGTTCTCTTTTACGTTCGATTTCCCGCGGCTCCGCGAATTTCATCGCGCGAGCGTGGCGATGAAGAACGCCGCGGCTGTCCGTGCAAACTTTTCCTATCGACGAGTTTCGTCTGTGCGAAGGAGTTTGTTTCATTCGATTTTTCGTATTAGAAATCAAATTCACGAAATTTTAAATCGGTCAAGTCTCAAAAACAGAGGTGAGAAAATTTCAGTAGGGAGATATCTGGATAGAGTCAGACGCGATCTGTTCTACCAGAAATTCACGTCTGACCGCAGCTTGACTTTTCTACCGGACTCGAGAAGTAGTATTTGGCGCGAATAGTTAGACACAGAAATGCGTTTAATGAAATGATCGTTTCTTCGAGTTGGAGATACCGCGTCTTTTTAAATAAATCGTTTGCAATTATTAAATGTTGTGTAGGATTTTTTAATCTGTAGAAATTATTATATTTTTCGCCAACCACATAGTCAATTTTCACATTTCAATAGCGAGTCGATGGAGCAATAATCCAATCCCACGTGTAAATAAGAGTACCTAGTTAACAATGTAAACACACCTATTCTCCGCTCGGCTGTGAATGAACGGTGGGCTGATTGGTGCGATAATTCAGTAAAAGGTATCGATTTTATACGAGAATGTGAAGATCAATAGGTATGGTAGCGGAGACCGCGATACAGATGGGTTTAATTACTAGGGCCTGCTTAACACCATTTATAATACCCTAGTGACCAGGACTTCTAGACGTCGAATCCTTTTATACACCACTATATTCGCTATTTATTCATCCCGTTCTCGAGAACATTTATTTTCGAAGGTAACGGCGTCTTACTAGGCGCGACAAGGAGTCACACTTTCATTAAAATTTCCCTCCTCTTCGGTAATAAGCTTTCTCGCCCGAGAAAGACCGGGAGAACCCTTTGCTCGCGTCAGATATTACCAGCTGTTGAGCGCGATATTTATGAATTATGAGAAATTTTAAATTACCAGGCGTGCCTTGGTGGGCGGCTAAGTGCTGCTTAATTATAATTAAGCCAATCCAGGCCACTTTCCGGTTATACCCGTTTCGAGCCTACTTCGTCCGCCTTCTTACAATCCAGCCTAATCCACTCTATTTCGTTATTTTTAGCGTTTCTTTCAATTTCAAACGATGGAGATTAACAGAATTACGGCCCATTGATGAGCAAAAAATGTCGGGAAAAAAATTTCATTATGGGTACCACCACCATAAGGTTAGGGTTAAGCGCGCAGCGGTAAGAAGGGAGGCTCTGCAGGATCAACATTCTCAGACCCCTCGTTTTACTTCGCCAGAAGGAGAGTCCTTAATCGAACGTCGTCTTAAAAAAATATTCAGACGGAGCCACATCTCGGGTGACGCGATGAGAGGTCGAAGTGGTCTCCCGCCTCTCTCATTTCCCTTTCACCTCTGATTCTCTCTCTCTCTCTCTCTCCTCCACCCGCTCGCCTCCGGTTTAGTCCTCGTTTCTGCGCTATTCTCCTTGAATTCCCCAATTTCCGATCGGAAGATGATTTCTCCCATTTTCAGCGGAACGATCTGCGAGCGCGAGTCGAATATCTGGCGGATGAACAATTCGAGGAGAGAGCAGAAGACGGTTTTCACCGAACGGCCATGTGGTCCATGACGATCCCCGAATTTCGTTGGGATTAAATTGGAAGCTCGTCGCGTCGGACTTCTCGCGCTTAAAGGAGTCGAAGGAGGGTGGAAAATTGGGCGTCCGCAGCGTGGTAACGCCTTGCCAGTGGCTCGAAAGAAATTGATAAGCTCTACCTTCGGTGTGCACAGTTTGAGTGAAAGCTCCACCGTTATTGCACTCTTTCTTTGTCCAACTTTTAAACGAAAGAAAGCCTTTGGATGCAGTTATGAGTTTGCAAGAGTTGTCCTAAATATCACTGTAGAATCGTGAACGAAGCACGTGGAAGGGAACGATATTAAACAGAGTTCACATATTCAGAGACTAAAATGCCTTCAAAGTTGGGGAAACTATCAACACCCGGCGAAGCTTTCGGTCGATGTAAAAACTTTGGCGCTTTGCGAAGATCTCGATAGTGCTCCGACATGTATGAAAAACTCGACACGAGGTATAACGACTCCGAAAAAATCGAGTAATCTTTTTTATAGACAAGTTCTTCCTTCGAGACACTCGACGGCAGCAGTCGATCAACGTAATTCCACCCTCCGAGTGTTCGATAAGAGTTTATAAAAATATCCCCCGCAGCGATTATCATCGATAGCACGCGTGTGTCGAGGCCAATTGATGGCCTTGGTATAAAAGGGATCCAAGTGACTTTTCTTTTACATGGACTTAAGTGCAGATTTAAGTTATTTGGATTTTAAAAATTCAGGATCTATGCATGTGATCTCATGTGATAGATGCAGCTCAAACCAGAAAACCTTTTTATACTAAATAAATTGGCACATAAGGTACCCAAATTTGCACTTAAGTCCATATATAAGAAAAGTCACTTGGATCCCTTTTATTCCAAGGCCCTCAATTACGAGTAGCGTATCGGCGGGGAAGAAACGGGGAAAGGGTGGGACGATAAAGAGTCGGGAGGGCGAAGTGGGGCCTGGGTCGTCTCGAATTTTCAGACATTGCTCTCTCGGCGGTAATTAATCGTTCGCCAAGATGAGTTCCAGTATCCTGTCACCTCTGTTAATGTGACGAATATAGCGTAGGGTCGTCTATTTCAGAACGCGGGAGAGTCGATGTACTTACCACGCGGATAGTTCACCGCGACTCGTGTAAGAAGGCCAGTCATTACAATAGGGTCAATACTTGGCCAATCTGTAGTTACCAATCACGGTCCAAGAACTGGCCGACTTACGTGGGACAATCTCTGGTGGATTTTTGGTCGCTCGTTACTTCTCATTAAGTAATCGAAATCGATAAAATCGGCCGTGCTTGAGCCTATAATTGTTAACCAATACATAGTTCATCTGGATATAACTTTGGACGAAGGAACGAACAATTGCCAATCTTCCACCATTAACGGACCGTTTTTATAAATACCCAATTTAGGTATCACAGGTTACACGTTATGAAGATATTTTGTTTCGTCCTTCAAATATTTTATTAAAAACCGATATTTTGAACTAATTCGATATTACGAATTTATTACTGGGTCGAGGCTCGGGCAAATTCATATCACGAATGGCTGCACATTTTCATAACACTGCTGGCCGAATATTGTACCCGATACATACCATGGTTGGACCAATATACTTTGCAACATCTGGCCGTTTATCGACACCTAATAGTGGTCCGAAACTATCATCTCAGCGCTTGTCCGTTATTGAGCCAGTCGTGGCTACCGTTATCGCGCTACTGCAGGTCGTACGATAGCCAGTAATAGTCCAGTTTTGGGCCAGTTGAAGATTCTCATATGGGGAGTTCAAATGAGGCGTAAACAACCATATACCGTCGAGCTTACGATCTCCCGTCGACCGCGAGCAAACATCTTCACTGTAGTAACGGCATTGGGGTGTACAGAGGGCGTAATTATACTTACCGTTATCGCGCGCGTTTCAGATAATCTGCATTGGCAACCACTGTCGCGGAACGAATTGCGCCGCGACGCATGACGAACAACCGAAACGCGTGCGACCGTGTATTTCTGGAGGGGTGACTCCGTCGGGGAGGACTGATAATCGAAGGTAGGTACTACTACACCGACTCGGATGAGTAGATAAGATAGCGCGAATCTAGAGGAGGTCACGCAGCGGCCGACGACACTTCTACGGATTAAATTCTCGGGAGCTATATATTTCTCGGGAGCAGGTTAAAGCGCAGGGGAAGCGTCATTTGACGTCGGGGGTGACTCTGCTCGAACGGAGAGAGGGACATAATTTTCAGCGAATACCTCATAAGATTTCAGGGATATCCCTTCAGATTTTAGCGAAAATCGGGATCCTTGGAATCGGACTATGAAATACCCTATCCGATGTATTTTGTTTGTGTGCTGACTTAGAAAATCGTTGTCTTTGAATCGATATCTTAAAGGAAATGTATGGTATCACCTATTTTACACATTGGATAATTTTTCACCTCTCGTAATATTACCCGAGAGGCTTATTATAGAGTGTCCGATATTGCATCGAACATGTGAGCCGTGAAAACCCGCGAACAATTAACCTTTTAAGTCCGGGGAAATTTCAGTTAAAATCGAATTTTTTTTAGACGTGAAATTTATAAGTGAAATCAATAAATTTCCTATTTGGAGGCCCCGATTTATCGACCACCCCCGGACTCTAAAGGTTAACAAGGTTTTAATGGGCGATCACTGAAAGTTGCGTCAACGATTAGAAGTTTATTGCGGAAAGTCCTCCCTATTGATTTTTTTTTCCTCGCTAACCCCAGTCGGCGATAACTTTCCGCGCCTAATACAGCTTCCGACGTCCAATTTCTAGTAGATACAGCTTGTCGGCCATGAAAACAAGCCAGGTTTTATAAGCCAGAAAGCTGCTGGAGCTGTCGAAGAAGGTACTGGGTGGTCGCGGTGGGAAAATAGAGCCTAGCCTCTCTCGGTGTTGCGAAATGCCGTGGGTTCGAAAGCCTTTACACACTTCGGGAATTTACCGAAGATATATTCGCTACGTGTTGACCTCTCGGGGTTTCGGTCGGAGCGTCGGGGCGCGCGAGGCGGAAGCGCACGATCGTAAAATACGAAACGTGCGATGGGAAAAAAAGATTCGACGAGTTGCATATATAACGGCTTCTCGGTACATACTGAGAACAGTGATAGCGAGTGTCGAAAAAATATTTCTTGAATAAAGAAAACTTTCTTACAAATTTTTAAGAATACAAATTCTTGATCGAAGAAAATATACATATTATATTCTTCAATCAAGAATATTTTCGTTGAGGTAAGAAGTCCTTCCTCCGCGAAAGAAAACCATTAGATACTCGAGTCTACCAAATATTTTTTTTGCATGAAGAAAACCATGGCTTGATCCTGCAATTATACCACGTTTTTTATGAAAAAAAAAAAAGAAAAACCGCAGCCAGCAATTATTTCGTTCAATGCCTGCATGGATAATATTCTACGCTCTGAGACAAAAATTTGCTTGATCGAAGTAAACGTATTTTTAGATAGTCCTATGAGCATATCTATTCAATTCGAAAGAATAACAATTTGATCGAAGTAATATTCAATTAAATCGATAATATTTATGTACGTCCAATCGGTATCCATTCCAATCGATTGAATATGCTGTGAGGACTATACAAAAACACGTTTAATTCACTCGAGTACATTTTTTTTCTCAGTATACCGAAACACCCTTTAAGTACACGAAACGTGCCTGTACTCTATTTCATCCCCTTCCGCTGCAAGACAACGTTCGGTGTCCATCCGGGGGAACGCGAAGGGGGCTAGGTGGTCGTATCGCAAATGCGTCATGTCAGGTCGGCTTGCGTTACGTTAGGTTACGGCGGTGCTCATACCCACGCATCGCGAGGCAGAGGCCATTCCTGGTACATACAGGTAATGAAACAACCGACCAACCTGTCCGGCCATCTACGCCCACCTCTCGCACTTAATAAGAGTACCTACCTACATACGGGGTTGAGGTAACGACGTTACGTGCTTTGTCGCGCGCGCGAGCGTCCATCCCAGTTTCGCGTGGCGCTGTAACGTCGAGAAAAAGTTCCATGCATCCAAGCGGTACGTGCGGGCTGATTCGCTGCTGGGTTTTAAAGCAGGTGTCCCTACGAGCAGCGTATACAGTGCGACCAAGTACGACGTCGCTGCTCGGGGAATGGTCGTTAGGGAGGAGTCACTCCGTCTTGCTTTTACTTTCTCGTTACGCTCGGCCGCGTAACGGCTAAGAACCAATTCGAGGTGGAATGCATATTCTATGACTTTTTCGTTGACAGCATCACGCGGATGTAGGTATTCAGAGGATTATTTTCATTATTAGGGCATGAAGCGCTGTTTCTAACGAGTGTGAAGTTTGCCGCACGAGCAAAGCGAGTACGGCAATCACACTCGTTAGAACGGCGCGAAACAACCGAATAACGAATTCTATTTTTTGTCAAATACGAGGTTGACGATTTCACGCACTGCGCAACTTTTCACGAATTGGTGTGTGGAAGATGATTTCACGTGCGTCGAGGATGCCCATGAAACCGAGTATTTGACACTGAGTGACAACAAATGATGTTTCAAAACGTAACAACCAAGGTTAGAAAGTACGGAGAAAAAAGTCCGGGCAGGAAATTTAGTGATAGTGCAATTGTGAATTCGGTTAAACGCTGTACTGTTTAAAATTTACTTCTGTCAGACATAATTATTTTAAGTCCTGTACAGTACATGTAAGTCCTATGCGCAGAAAAAAATAATTTTGAAGTCTTAGCTAAAGTAAGTTTTGCTGGGATCTTTTTGCTGTCGCGATCAAAATATTATCCGTGGCGGCAAAAAATATGTTCAATAACGGTACAAGTATTTGCTAGGATGGCAAACATTTTTACCGAAAAAAACTTCACTGCGATTGCAGTTACATTTGCCATTATTGCACATATCCTTTACCATCGCGCATAATATTTTTGCCATGAGTGTAGAAACTAGGTTTTGCTGAGACTGCAAAATCATTTTTTTCCATATACAGTAGGTACAATATTTAACAGAGTTCATAACTGTTCGCTACATTTTTTACCTGGAGTTTCTCCCCATATTTTCTGGGATTAATTATTGCTACACCAAGAGAAATAATTGCTAGTTAAAAAAAAATATTTCTCGAGACCAGAGTATACACGGAGAGAATTTTAAAGGAAAAATTACCCATCAATGCAGGCTAACCCTGCATTAATGTGATGTTTCACTGAGAATTTACCGCGGTGATAGGAAAATAATCCTCTAGGCGTAATGATATTTTACAGAAAAAAAAAACGCATTATTATATCTTTACTGTTTTGCAGGGTAAAAAGCATATAGAAGTGAATTTTGCCGTGTAAAATCACAAATAATTCAAGCGCTTGAGAAGTATATATTATTCACCTCGTGAATGTGAATTGTAGATAATAAAATTATCTACAAAAAAGGTTATACACTTTTTAACCCTATCTTCAACCCCTAAGAAGCTAGGACCTCCAGATGAGTTTGAATGTTCGAATATTCATAAGAAATCCAAAAATTAAGACTTCCACGATTTTCTTTTTTCTAACCCGTTTAGAAAAATCTCATCATTTTTTCTAGTGAAACCAAATTTTATTTCTCATTGTTGTTTAAACAGAATTGATTTTTAAAGTTTTCAATGCTTGAATTTACATAGAAATGTGCAATAAAAAATTTTTTAATTATACCATCGCCTAGATCGGATTGTTTCTCAAAAAAAGATGAATAGCAATTCAACGTATCTTGCCTGGTTTGCAAGATATGCTAAATTGAAAAAAAAAGGAGATTTATGCTATGATAGTCACTGGCTCGTCGCCCTGACGTTTGTGTGCGCGCGCTGATACAACTTATTAATACAACCTGCTAATACGCGCTGATGACGCGCAGCGAACGCGCTCATCAAAAAGGCGCATCGTCAGCTAGTTTAAAGCATAAAATTGGCAGGTTGAACTGACAACGCCTTTTTGAAAGAACACAAGTCCTTCCTGCCTTTTAATGCTTTGCGATGAAATTACAGTACGTACAGGGTCTCCTTGGTAGATCTTTTACATTTCAGTTACCACGACCCCCACAATGGTTAACTGAGGATATATTCTCAGTTTCAGTGGAACTTATTTTTTTTTTCCTCTATATTATTTTTAATCTCTGTAGCAGTTTACCATTGTATGGAATTATGTACTATTTCTCTCATTAACGCAACATACCTTGACAACACACTTGCTTTCATTAATTTGGCGGTAATGATTTTATTCCTTTTTTTATCACAATTTTTTCATTATCTTTGGTGATTCGTAAGTTGTTACATGATTACTTTGGAAAGGGAGATATTTTATTAATTCGTGCTATCATATATCGTCGATGTTTTGAAGGGGGTGTGGGGGGGGGGGGAATTTAATTTCTTTTTTCGTTAATTTTCTTTCGTGCTCTTGTCAGATAAACATGAAACATTTTTTTAATGATAGAATGTGGTCAGTTATTATTATTGCCGAGTTCGGTTGTGCATTGAACTGAAGCGTGATATGAAGCTTATTAATATCATACATTCATTGTATGGTTTGTTATCTACTTACTTTAGTGGATAGAAAAAAATACGCAACTGTACGCATCTGAAGCTCGACCTTTCCGGCGAAATTCCGTACACCGTGAGACAAAGGTTCGACGAGGTACCGACATGTGTACCTCGGGGTACGGAACGCTGCGATAAAGCTGGCAACCGTAAGGGCCTTTGCACACGACGTTTTTTAAACAGTGATACCCCATCGAGTACCTCGCCGTGCGAAATCGTCATGCATGCACCACCACCAACCACCATCACCACCTAGCCCGGCCCCGGCCCGGCCCTGCACGGCCCTGGTCAGCCCTGGCCCGGTCCCGGCCCGGCCCGGCCCTGGCACGGCCCTGGCACGGCCCTGCACGGCCCTGGTCAGCCCTGGCCCGGTCCTGGCCCGGCCCGGCCCTGGCACGGCCCTGGCACGGCCCTGACACGGCCCGGGCACGGCCCTGACACGGCCCGGGCACGGCCCTGGCACGGCCCTGGCACGGCCCGGGCACGGCCCTGGCACGGCCCGGGCACGGCCCGGGCACGGCACGGGCACGGCCCTGGCACGGCCCTGGCACGGCCCGGGCACGGCCCTGGCACGGCCCGGGCACGGCCCTGGCACGGCCCTGGCACGGCCCGGGCACGGCCCTGGCACGGCCCTGGCACGGCCCTGGCACGGCCCGGGCACGGCCCGGGCACGGCCCTGGCACGGCCCTGGCACGGCCCGGGCACGGCCCGGGCACGGCCCGGGCACGGCCCGGGCACGGCCCGGGCACGGCCCTGGCACGGCCCTGGCACGGCCCTGGCACGGCCCGGGCACGGCCCTGGCACGGCCCTGGCACGGCCCGGGCACGGCCCTGACACGGCCCGGGCACGGCCCTGGCACGGCCCTGGCACGGCCCGGGCACGGCCCTGGCACGGCCCGGGCACGGCCCTGGCACGGCCCGGGCACGGCCCTGACACGGCACGGCCCTGGCACGGCCCGGGCACGGCCCTGACACGGCCCGGGCACGGCCCTGGCACGGCCCTGGCACGGCCCGGGCACGGCCCTGGCACGGCCCGGGCACGGCCCTGGCACGGCCCGGGCACGGCCCTGACACGGCCCGGGCACGGCCCTGACACGGCCCGGGCACGGCCCGGGCACGGCCCTGGCACGGCCCGGGCACGGCCCTGGCACGGCCCTGACACGGCACGGCCCGGGCATGGCCCTGGCACGGCCCTGACACGGCCCGGGCACGGCCCTGGCACGGCCCTGGCACGGCCCGGGCACGGCCCTGGCACGGCCCTGGCACGGCCCGGGCACGGCCCTGACACGGCCCGGGCACGGCCCTGGCACGGCCCTGACACGGCCCGGCACGGCCCTGGCACGGCCCGGGCACGGCCCTGGCCCGGCCCTAGCCTGGCCCTGGTCCGGCCCTGCCCTGGCCCTGGCCCGGCCCTAGCCCGGCCCTGCTATGGCCCTGACCGGCCCTGGCCCGGCCCTAGCCCGGCCCTGCTCTGGCCCTGGCCGGCCCAGCAGCAGAAGCAGCAGCAGAGGGCTTCGAGTCCAGTGAATATAAATTTTACAAGAGAGCCAAAAGGAAATTTCAATATTGATTTTTTGTCCTCATGGTGACTCAAATAAAGAGACTGAATTGGTTTCTTTATATATTGAAGGTACTCGAAGGCTTTCATTCATGCCATGAAAGAAATCCTACCTCGGAGCTTTTTGACATGTTTCTCGAGTTACTACAGTTTTGAAGGGGATGTGCGATAAATCTTACAAATTTTTAAGAGAACACACATTCTATATCAGAGGGATGCACTAAAAGCCGCTGTTTTTTTCTTATTTCAAAACATTGCGTCGTAATAAAATGTGTGAGTATCTCATTTTTATTCATCCTTCTTCTCAGTGCGTCTTTTACGCAACCGCGCTCGATTTAATCGTTCGAGAAACTTTATCGGAATTCATCCACAGGCTTCTTCTCGCGCGACAGACGCGCGGTGGACTACTCTCGCTGATGAGAGTCGCGCGTTTTCCTTTCCGCTCCGCGGCACGACTACGCGAGTACACCTTCCGCGCCACGATCCCAGGTGAAACTCGGGCGAAACTCGATAAAAGTTCGCGTCTGCGAAAACCGGGATATCTCTCGGTAATATTTGAATAGCGCATTCGCGAATATGCATAGAAAGTTCCGCGCGCGCGCGTGCTTCGTCGGAAGTGGAATTTCTCCGCGGACGTCGGCATCGTCGCGCGCGTATCCATCTCGACGGCTCCTTTATTGGAAGGTGCGTTATAAATTGCGACGTCGGGTGGAGATGCGTATATATACGCGGGATCGGCGGAGATGGGAGCGTAAAAAACTTAGATTCGTTCGAATCGGATTCGAATATTTATGCGAGAGCGAATACAGCTCTAACGATGGAATCGGAGATCCGCGAGGGGAGCCGAGTGGCTGCAGGTGACGAATCGAGACTTCCGGGCGATGTAACACGAAGCCGGATACTCTTTCGGCTGGTTCTTTTGGAAGTTCTCCAAAAAGTCCCTCGAACGCTCGCCTCTCTTACTCGTTCCGCTCTCTTGGCGAACGCGAGGATACTTAAATTCTCCGTAACGTAAATCGCCGATAAAATCGGTGAAATTGAATTCGAATATTTCAACTTTGAATACACGCGCCATCGCGTGAATAGGCGATAACACTTTCTTAGCCACGTGGGGGTGGTCGCCGGAGCTTTCAACGCGACGTTGTTTATCTAGGAACTAATTAAAAGCGAAAGGCTTTCAATTACAGCGCAAAGCGCATAGCAGTCGCGGCGGTCGTAAAGATAACGAGCCCGACGTGAAAGCATTGGACGAGTAAAATATGTACGCTCTCTCTTCCTCTCTTGCTCGGATTTTTCTATGCGTCATTTTATTTGACGGGAGAAAATTAGTTGCCCAGAGATACCTAATTTCGCGTCCCTAGATAGACTTGTATGATCGTCACGTCGTTCGTACAAATTACAATAATTAATCATTCGGAAGTTTACATTTATTTTGCCGCGTGAATTTAGAAGAAAAAATTATTCTTTGAAAAATGGTTAAATTTACATCATAATTTGTGATTCAAATTAATCGCTGTAATTTGTATCAAATCACTTATCGACACAAATGTTCTTCCTTAAATAATGACTTGTAAATCGCACAACGTTGATATATCTGATGAATTGACACTACTTAAAATTGTTGTATAATCAACGTACAGTCCATCCGGGATGTGACTTACGTGGGCGTGCGTAGATAAATCGAAGCGAGGAGATTGCAACTCTCCGTGTGAATCACGTGGGAAGATATAAAAATCCATAAATATAATAAAATAAATATTTCCAATGAAGATCTTAATAGTACCGTATCATTGTTCGCTTTTGTTTGAAGTTATTCGAAGTTACTCGCGAATATTAAATAAATATTTCTCAATTCTTACGCGGAAAACCGTTTCGTCGTACACCGAGAGAAATAACTTTTAGTGGCAAACAAATGTTTTCTTCAATCTTAAACATGATATAATTCCAGGATCAAGCCATGGTTCTCTTTGTGCAAGAAAATATTGTAGGGGCTCGAATAATTGTTTTTCTTTTTCGCCTACAGAAAGAATTTGCCGTCTCAACGAAGGTATTCTTGTGAATCAAGAATATATATTTTTCAATGAAAAATCTTCTTAAAAAATTCCAAGATCATAATATGTTTTTGGTGGAAAAAAATGTTTGTTCGAGACTAACAATTATTTCTCACAGTGTACGATTTCAAAAAAGTTTCCGAACTGGACGAAGCAACCGCGGTGACAGTGGACCGAGAATCCGTATAATCACCTTATAATTATCCGAAGACCGTGTGTCGCGGTCTCCCGTAGTTAGCGTGCCGCGATAAGACGATAAGACAATCGGAGGAACGGCAGCAGGATGTCCCCGGGATCCGACGAGGTTTCCCGCGCATTGACGCGACACAGTCGCTGCAGCGCAAACACGCTATCTCCATTATGCGCCACCGTGACTTCCCGCTCGAAACTTCGGGTTTGTAACAGTCGACCAGAGTCGCGCGCGGACGCAACCCGCCTCGAATGCGAGAAGAAGAAGAAGCACTTATTTTGCTCTAGGGCCGCAGAGGCCCTCTGAGAGCACGCAAAAGGTCAGAACAAATGAATAACAAAGAAAGCAACTAAGAGAGTAAACGAGCGAAAAGAGATAAAGTAAATAATAGATAATAGAACGGCCTAGACTAAGAAAATAAGGTAAATAAAAAATTTTTACAAAACAAAAGATTTTTTTAGAGAGAGAGAGAGAGAGAGTGAGAAAGAGAGGGAGGGAGAGAGCGCTTCTCCCTTTAGTCCAAACCTCGTAAGCCGGGCTTGATGTAATTATTGGTACTTCGACCGAAGGAGGTGAAGGATGCGAGGGCAGAAGAGAATACTAAATAACGGGGGAGGAATTCGCTCGGAGGAAAAGACGAGCGGACGCCTATCGAGCGTCTAATGTCGATCGTTGCTACCCCCTCCTTTTTCCCGCCGCTAAGGTCTCGAGGAATTTCTCCGTCCGCCGTAAAAGTTCCTTTTCCAAAGGAATCCTTCAATTTCACACGTGTAGAGACGATTTGAGGGACCGGCGTATTCGCGGCACGGGAACGGTTTCGAATGGCAAAGGTCGCCCTCGTCGCTGTGGTGTTCCCGCGCGCGCGCGAAGTCGATAACTAGTTTTCGCGGAGGCGCGATCGCTCGTTTCGTGAGCAGTTTCGAAAGTTTCGCTATTACCGTCAAAGGAATGTGTGGGCTGTACGTAGAACACCTGCGTTCGATGCTTTCTCGAGTATAAGGGCTTCGCGACCACCGCGTCGATCGGCATTGAGTGCCTCGTAGAGCTTCGGTGGTTTTTGTGAAGTGCCCCTTCCTCGCGGTGGAGTCACCGAGGAACGCAGCGGGTCTTCCGAAAGAGGAGTTACCGCGCGAGAGCGGAAGACGTACAACTTCGACCTGGCGATGTGGATTTGCTCGGAGGTCAGCTCCAATAATGTTTCAAAAACCATTTCGATATTCCACGAAGTATAATTTTTTCTCACCCTGCACTATTGAGGGAGATAATTGCTGTTGCCGACAAAATATTTTCTTCGATCAAAAATATGATAATTCGAAAAAATTCCAATATACTTTTATATAAAGCTTCTTTTCCGATACATATGTCCGAATTATGAAAAAATTAATAGATATATTTTCTTATGAAATTGTCCCTACCAATTTCATTACGGAACATATTAATTTTCATAATCAACGTATCGGACGAAAGTTTATATACAATTATATCCAGATCAATATACATATATTTATTTGCAGTGCACTGAGAGAAATAATTTTTAGTGCCAAAGAAATGTTTTCTTCGATTAGAAACATTGTTTAATTCCAGGATCAAGCCGTGGTTTTCTTCATGCAAAGAAACATTTTATAGGCTTGAGTAATTGTTTTTTTTTCCGCGCAGGAAGAATTTCTCGACCCAACAAAGGTACTCTTGCGAATCAAGAATATATATTCTTCGACCAAGAATCTGTATTCTTGAAAATGTTTAAGATCACATGTTCTTGGTTCAAGAACTACTTTTTTGATACCAGCAATAATTATTTCTCTCAGTGTATCCACGATTCATCCATCGAGGATTATCGGTATACTTCGTCCAGCGAAGCGTGACTTTGATTTCCCCCATTATTCACTTTCGGATGCACCTGCACTCGCGATAAATCACCCTCGCTCGTCGCGGAGCACGAGGGGAAACAAGTTCCCCGAGTCAAAGAAATCCGTTTCGAGTTTCATTGTCAGTCCGCGAGCGCGGAATACGTAAGTTTTGGCTTCCGGTGCGAGTCGCGCGCACCGGAATCGAGACGGTCGAACTATCGTACGAGGCATTTTCTCACGGGCACGTGATTTCATCTCGCCAAATGGTCGCTCGAGATTCCCCTTCCTTCGTTTCCTCTCGTTTCTCGCGCCTCGTCAGAAAGCGGACACGTCGCAGAGACTCGATGAACGCCGGGGACGTGGTGTTCTCCGGGGACGAATTTGATATTCGGATCGACGACGACGAAGCTCCGGGTCGTCCGAGGAAGGATTTCGAAGGGTCGTCGCGAGCATTCGCTGCTGGGTCGACGCTGGGGGGAGCAGAGTCGCTCACGACCGCGTTGGCAACTTGCTATTTTTGAAGTTCTAAAGTTCTTACCAACTTTTCATTCACTTCCGGTTTTTTTTTCTCCTCGCAATTAAAACGATAACCTTGGAAATGCAATTTTTCCGGATTCTATTCAAAAGGAGCATCGTGCAGATGTTCTTCGGACTCGGCAAACGCCAGATGTGGTCGTCATCTAATTGGCGGAGCGTTTAGCGGACTCGTTAGTAAGGCTAGGCCGACTCCTGCTTTAGACGCTCTGTGGTCCTCCGTGAGAGGGGCAGTTACGGTCTTATATAGCAACCTGCCCGTTGTTGGACCACTAACGAGAAGCCGAGAGCCGTGAGCCGGTAGCCGCGGAGTCGAGGGCCGAGAGGTTCGGCGCCATCTGGCGGCAGGCCGGTGTATCGTGATAGGTCGCCATAGAACTAATCGTATTAGTAAGGCCCACTTGTTCAACGTAAGTTCAAGGCTGGTTCCGCTTTAATCGCCGTTCTTGGTATATTTAGTGCCACACATAATATACCAAGAACGGCGGTTCAAGCTGAACCAACCTTGAACTTACATTGAACAAGTGGGCGTAAGTCTTGTAGAAATAGAAAATCGATGGAAAGACTGTTACCGGTAAATTTTACTGCATTTAGAATAAAAAAGGTACGCATGAGAGTTTGCAAACGTTTTTACAGTGCGGTACGGTAATTTTTCTTTTGAAAATATCAAATCGTGATAGTTCACAACAAAATTTACCAGTTTCTAAGGAAAAATTATTCTTCGGCATGGTAGAAGCATCCGACAACCCTCATATGTACCTCTTTTATCGAAAATACAGTAAAATTTACTGGTATCAGTCTTTCCATGCGAGATACCTAAAGCTTCGACATCCCCTCAGGGAGAACGACAGAGAAGACTGCCTAATTTCGCGTGGAAAACTCTTTTTCCCTCCCGCCGCTGCATCCTTTATCCGCTGGCGAGGATCTCGTCCAACGAGACCGGCGATCGACCTTCACCCTTTGTCGGGGCGACGGGTAATGCCTTTGCGAGGGCACTTCTCTCGACGCGACGTCGTCGTTGGGCCACGTCGAATCGAGAAAGGGTAGACCACGCTTCGTAAAACCGCCAAGCCGTCGGAGGGGTTGGTCGAAATGTATTATTACAGCCGGGCAAACTCTACTTATTTATTGATACGCTATTTTTTCGTTCGTATCATCGATGCTTTGGTGGGCCCGAATTTCAGCGAAATCGTTAGCCCAAAGGTCCTTCGCATATCCTCCTCTTATTCCCCTCCCGAACTCTAAATGCTAGAGTTCCCTCATACGATCGACAACGCGTATAGGTATTCGTCTAACGGAATCGAGTGCTTCTTAGAAGGAAAAAAAATCGAAACGACGAGGCAAGCCTATAGACCAAACGTGTTAGGGGTAGGCGAGGGGGTGCCGGATTCGTAGATTGCATACAATTCCCGGTTCTTCCACGTATATTTAGCTTATACCCCTACTCCCGAAGCATTGTGTGGCCAAACGGTTTTTTCATCAATCACCCTTCTGACGTGCATACTACACAGCCACTTTTACTCCCTTTAATGGAATCGCGAGTCTGAGTTATGTATGTATTATCTACGCGAACAACGGGCCGCGTGGAGAAAGCGATATTCGAAAGGCTCGTGTCGCCACTTTCGATATTCAGGTTGGCGGAGCTCGTTTCGTGCGACTTCAGAGCCAATATTCTTCACTGGACTTGAAGGGATGAACAAAGGAGTTACGAACAATTGGGGAGAAAGGGCAGGAGTGAAAAGTTATCGATGGACGTCGACAATGATCGGTTGGAGGGAAAGACGCTTATTGCCTATTAGACGAATCGATTAGTAACGACTTTCGATGAAGGTGTGAGCGATTAAAAAACTGGCAGAGTCGCGAATTTACGGTGTATTTGAATTTCTGTGGAAGAAATTTCTCAAAAATCATCGGTATCTCGATGTTTTTTTTTACGATTCCTACGATAAATATTTAATTTTTCGGAATCAGCGTAAAGACATACATCGGTTAGGATAATTAGAGGGTCAATTATAGCGATATTGATTTTACCAAAAATTCTTATCGGTGTATTCTTACGGTATTTTTTCCAAATTTCTATTTTTTATTACTTGTCAACACCGCCATACCAGCCTGCTGATGAACACTCGATTCGAAAATCGTCAATTGACTCGTAAGCCGTAACAAATTAGATCGGATTAACTTTTCGCCAATTTCAATTAACACGGTGCCGTGTGACATTCGAGCGGGGCTCGAAAATTGATCAGTCTCCCCGATCCGAGTTACATCCTCCCCCGAAGATACGAGCGAAATTTTAATCAGGCACAATTTCGCAGTCAATGAAACGAGTGAAATTTACGATCGTTCCGCCGGTATTTTCGCGAATCAGGGCCACGGGGGAGCCAAGGGGGTCGTATTCGTCGCGTAGGCTTTCCGGCTTTCGACCCCCTCGCCCCGCGAGGGCGCGGAACAACCCGAAATTAATTCCCGTCAGACGAACGACGAGAATCCACCGCCTAATCGGAATTCGATTCTGACGCGGCACTACGTCGAGATTTGCTCGCAGCTGCAAGAAATTCACCCCGCCCTCGCTCCTCTAACGCGAGTCTAATAATCCTGCCGCGTAGAGACGTTGTATCGAATTACCGGAGCGAAAAATCCGACGAGAATCTCGCTCTCTCTCTCTTTCTCTCTCTCTCTCTTAGTATACCTTACTTTGTTAGTTTCATCCGCTTTAGTTGTATTGTAAACTTTTATTTACCTTATTTCTTTAGTCTAGGCCGTTCTATTATCTATTATTTTTTACTTTATTTTTTACTTTACTATTATTATTTACTTTATCTCGTTTCACTCGTTCACTCTATTAGTTGCTTTCTTCGTTATTCATTTGTTCTGACCTTTTGTGTGCTCTCAGAGGGCCTCTGCGGTCCTAGAGCAAAATAAAATATGCTTCTTCTTCTTCTTCTCTCTCTCTCTCTCTTTCTCTCGCTGGAATTAATCCGAAACAAACTATTAATCCATGCGGCTCGGTCGCTCTCGAGAGCCCGAAGATGACAGACGACCTGGAAACGCCGAGGAGGCATGCGGGAGGAACGTAGAGCTCGTATACATTCCAATTAAAATCCCGGAGGACAAAAGATTTTCGCATCTTACGGTGCACATATACCGAGCGGTGCTGTAAGGATTACTTGGCCGGTCGTATTTTATTCGTACACGAAAGAAATCGTACGGATAAACAGCGCGATGGATTTATTTTGTGTATTTTAGAGCTCACGTTGGAATGAATTGTTAGAGCCATCTGTAAGTGTAGCCAATTTCGTGTATATTCGACACGGGAATGTCACGTCTTCGAGTACACCCCCCCTTTGTATGTTATGTACGAGAGGAGTTCGAACTTCGCTCGTTGAATATAACATTTACCCCTTTTGCTCGCTCGTTAGTCGAACTCGCGTAACACGAGATGGCGAATAATGTGGGAACGTTGTCGAGGAATGCAAGTGTAGGTGCTCGCGGAGAAGAACGTAGAGCCTCTACTCGGCTGTCGCGAAATAGCATGCACGGCACGCCCGCAATATGTGAGAGCCGTCCCCTCGTTTGTTTAATGTCAGTGACGAAGTTCTCGTACGTTTGTACATACGTGGCCTACGGTTCACGCGGTGACGTGGAATAACGCGTTTATTTTTAAAAGCCTTTCGTGGGACGTTTTTTCAACTTCTAATTATTCCTTTCAGAATTTCGGAAGAGAATAATAGATAAAAAAAATAGGAGGAGGATAATAGGTAAAAATATCCCGTAAAATAATTCACTCGGTTATTTTATCAGATCGATGTAAACGGATTTCTAGATATCGCGGATATCGAGTAGGTATGGCATTAGAAGAGTACGGTAAATGTGAGCAACCGTTGGTAAGTCCATAACGTTCGTTATTTGGAAAATACCTACATATAATTACAGGCTTCTCAGATTGTACCATGTGTAGATCTCTGCTTCTCGCGACCTACGACCCTCGACGAGTCCTTCATTTTTCACCGGATCGATGTCTCTGCTGTTGGTCGTACGGGAAACTGCAAATGCTTCACAATCCGGATAAATAAAAATGTGTGGAACTCGTTAATATACAGCGATAGATAGAGTTTTACCTGTAAATATTTTTCAAAAATGAAAAATCCTCCAAATTTTGGAGTATGTCATTTCATCCGATATTATTCCGATGCCATTCTCGTGAGACGATCACATATCGAGGGTCAAAGTGCACCTCGCGTATCTGCATTTTTTCGGGTTTCCGTATTTAATTTTTAAAGTGTGTAATACTGGTGCCTCCGTCTATTTTTATATTTTAAATGATCCTTTGATACTAATTTTATGTAATATAATCCAATTTTTTATACTGTCCATCACCATCAGATGTTTCTTAGCGCTCTCCTGTAAAATTTAGTTTCAACCACTTACGAGGTAGGTACTGCACTTTGACCCTCAATATATATAGACGAACAGGATGCGGGAGGGTATAAGAACAAATGCAGACGACACATTTTTCAACGTTTTTTTTACTAAAGAAACATGTCTCAATAACGAACACACACGGACAAATCAGTGGTCGAACTAAACGATACAAGATTAGGTACTCAGCTATTCCTTTGCCTCTAAAAGGTTATAATGCTTCGGTTACCTTCTTTCGTTTCGGGTATATAGGAATATTTATGGATATAATTAGATTTTTTTTTTTTTGGTTTGTTAGCACTGAAATTACCAAGCGGTTCGGAGGTTTCGCGTCTTCGGCTCCCGTCACGCGTAGTCCGCGTTGTTATCGTAAAACGTATGATATGCGCGAACAGGCATTGATATGGCAAATAGATAACATTACGATATACGCACGTACTTCGAATCGTGTACTCTGCATAAACTATGACTCTCCCGTGTACATATCATTTCTCCACCTTAGTTTCTCGCCCCTCGAATTAATTTACAGTGGCGCGCAGACGCGTTCTTTTAGTCCGGCGGCGGCACTCGCGCGCTACGAGGGTTTCTCTTTCGCGCGAACGAGACGAGGGAAGAGCGCGCGAGTACTTCGCTAACACTCACGATATCAGGTATCTACATATTCGGTGTTCCAAGAGTGATTCAGGCTCGCTTGAGCTCATTCGCGCGCCCGCTGTTTCGTTCGTACGGCGCGAATATCTCCCGCGGAATATCTCTCGAGAGACTCGACAGGTGGGTCCTCCCTGGAAGGACTATACGGAGAAGAAGAATCAGTCGAATCTCTACTGAAAATTACTTGCGAGGTTGCAAGTAATTATTTATTCATATCAATGAAACTTTGTAATACATCAATTAAATATCCCTTTCTTACAGTCATCGCGAGTTGAAATTTTACCCCTAGTTTGATGCTTTTGATACTCCATTCGTCCTGCCATTGGCCTACTCAGCTTACGCGAGTTCCTATTTTGAACCTAAAGTTAGTGAAATGTACCGCAAGCCTAAAGGAGTAGGTCTAAAATTTCGACTCGGATTGTGGAATAGTCGATGTGATGGGCAGGGAAGAAATATCTGGTTAAAATGAAAAAGAGATTAAAACGCCATAAATAAGTAATTACTCGCGACTCTGATAATAATTTTTAGCAGATCCAACCAATTCTTTTTCTCTGTGCACGTCCGCCGCGGCTCTCCTCTTCTCCGTTTACGACTCCGCTCGATCCGGCTCTCCTGAGAGAGAGAGAGAGAGAGAGAGAGAGAGAGAGAGAGAGAGAGAGAGAGAGAGTCCACATCGCGAACGGAGGCCGAGATTATTAGCGCGCCTCGATGAAACACTCCAGATTCCTCTTCTCCGCGCGTTCATCGAGATTAGTCGGGATCCTTTCGAAGCGTCGGAGCCTCGCGCAATTAACGAAATGACTCGCCGCGTCGTCGTTACGCTGATACGGGGCCGGAAAAATTCGTGGAACCTAATGCCCGGGGTTTTACATTAACGACGGGCCTGTGTGCGGCGCGCTCGGTCCCACTTTCAGTCCTAATTTTCTCGCGCTGCTCGATAAGAATCGGTACGAATCGACCTGAACCAATAGCGAGCGAGCTACGAAGAGATCGAGACTAATAGTCGGGGTCGAGCTTGCCGCGCGAAGAAGCGATCAGCGAAGGACGAGACGCTGCAAATCCTCTTGAAAACGTTAGGCTCTAAGATAAAATGATACACACACTGAAAGCGAGTTATGCGCGCGACGCGGTGTTGTTCGACCTCGTTCACCTCTCGCACGGCCCTCTACGCCCTCCTTTCAATTTTACAGCGGCTACTAGTCGAGGGAAAGATCGATACCGGTAAATTTTACTGTATTTAGAATGAAAAAGGTACATATGGAGGTTTTCAGATATTTTTACAGTGCGGTACAATAATATTTCTTTTGAAAACAGTAAATCGTGATAGTTTAGAGTACAATTTACTAGTTTCTAAACGCAATAAAAACCTTACCAGTTCTTCAGCACAGCAGAAATACTTGGAAACCCTCATATCGATACCCTACTTTGAAAACCTCGTAAGTACAATTTTTGACAAAAACGCCATTTATAGCTTACTGGGTTAAGGTTTAAAATCTGAGCACAGTAAGCTATAAATGGCATTTTTGTCAAAAATTGTACTTATGAGGTTTTCAAAGTAAGGTATCGATATGCACCTCTTTTATTGTATATATACAGTGAAATTTATTGGCACCAGCCTTTCCGCGTGTCGCACGATTTAACTCTTCAACGCCTGACTCCATATTTGGTAGTCCCCTGCAATATCCGCGGGTCTGAAAAGGCAAGGGCCAACACAGGGTGGAAATCCACCCCGGTCATAAGTTCCAGGGTTAATCATCCCTCTCGATCTATCATCTATTTCTATTTCACCGCGATCGTCACTCGCGGACTGTACAGCGCGCGCGAGATTCGCTTCCTTCTCTCCTCCTCGCCTCCTTTGCTACGTTTTCCTTAAACGAATTATTCGCAACGACTACGTAAACTATAGAGCGTACGTGTGTACGTGTGTATGTACGTAAATGTGTATATAGTATACAATAAGAATAATATTACAATCATACGTAATCATAGTAGTAAAAGTAAAAACAGTATGAAAATTATTGTATTGTTTCCCATTACTTATTGTTTACATCGTGGCTGCTCTTACGATCTGCGAGAAGCTGCGTTCGATGGGCGACGTATCTTTTCCCTCTCGGATCGGGAATGGCAACGATCGCGGAGATGAATCCCTCCCGATCGATCCACCCGATCCGAGCGGACGAACTTCTCGCTCCCCGAGCCTCGAGTTCCGCGTCGATCGTGTTCCACGTTCCACGCTTCTCGCAGTTCGACACGCGGAGCGCACGTTATCCTCTTATAGTACGAATACATTGAAAGAAATAAATGCGGTTGTGACAATTCTTTTGGATTCGACTGCTTGAATTTGGTTATTAACACCAGTTTTTTTTTATAGTTATAACTGTTTTTAGTTACCAGAGTAAAAGAATCGTTGCGATAATTATACAAAACTGGCGCAGATTGCAAAACTGGAGCAGTTGAGTCCAAGATAATTGTCACGACTACATGTTTTTCCACAATATGCCTTTTATGCGTACGATGATCCCTACGATGACGTTCTTACAATGATCTTGTGACGAATGGTGCAAGTGGTTCGCGCGGAGCAAGGGCTTCTCGCGTTTGGCTCAAAGCCGTCGGTATTGTGCAGCTCTGAAGAAAAGTGGTAGAGAGGCGTTCCTCGTCGATATTGGTCCAATTTCTTTTGTGCGGTTTCGTTAAGTCGAGGGTCGCACGCATTCCGTGCACGTCGAGAGACCCCTGCTCGCTTTACGTTGATTTTATTATTATGCGAGTGCATTTTTTTTTTCAACGCATCGGCAAGCGTGCGGCATTTAATTTCCGATCGATCGGTAATAATATTGACCAACGAATTATCGAGAAGTCGAGTGCATTAAACCCACCGTTGCGTTAAAAAATGCACTCTACGGATATACACTTTTCACTGATCGAGAAGTAACGAGTAGGATAACGAATCGTCGATTCGATTTAGGAGCACGTCGTGTATGTATAATATGTATAAGTATGTATAATGAGTGCATCTCTCGCACGAATGTGGTTCTCTCCTTTGTGGCTGTCGGAGTATTTTTTTCTTTCTATTTAATATACTATATGACACGATTTTTCATCCATTCGCGTTGTCAGAGATCGCGACGGTACCGAGGTTCGCCGGAAGGACGCCTCACCGCGTAACGTTTCCGCCCGCGGCTTCTCGCGTGCGTGACGAACGGAAAAAATGCCCGTCGCGTTCAGTTTTTCGGAATTCGACGAAAACAGGGAATCAAGGGGTGGCGTTTTCGGAGTATTCTCCATCTCTCGCCGGAAGTGGATCGGAACCGTTTCGCGGGGCTCCGCAAGATTTCGAACGCAACTTCGCGCGTCCCCACGACCCCCGTCGACGCGCGATTCCGAATTTTCGATGATTCTAATAATTGCGATTAGTCATTGGTCGACGCGTAACTCGCTGAGCGGTACCGCGCCTCGCCGAATACGCCCGATGTGTATTATTACAACACGTACGTATCTTTTTACAGTGTTTCGGTGCCTCTCCCACGACTTATCTCTCTAAGATCTATCTTAATCCGATCGTGCACAGGCACACAGCACATTCAAGCTTTCGCGCCCCTCGCGAATAAATGCTCGTTCGAAGCGACTTCGAGTCTCTTAAGGAGATATACGCCGTGTGGGACGATGGACAATTTTATATTATTTCGTACTCGTGAAATGAATGTGGGATTTTGGGAACGGGGCGTCGACATTGGTACACGATGGAGACACGGGAGTGAATTCGGTGATGGAAGGAGGGAAGTACGAGGATTGTAGTACATATTATCGATATTGACATTTTAAATAGTCGTTGAGGAGAAAATTGACGATACAAGATTTCCAAAGAAAAATTCTCTCACGCATGCACGCTGTCGAATCAGCCACTGAAGACATGTGACGGACGTACTACATCCGTTTCTCAGTTTCTCTCGCGCCTCTAAATTACTACCTATACACGCTTTACAAATGATCGATATGCACGGAGAAAAATGATTTTTACCCAAAAATAGGAAAAATGGCATTCTCAGCAAAACGCAGTTCTCCTATCGTGACCAAAATATCACCTGTGGCGGCAAGAGATATGTCGAATAACGGTAAAAATATTTGCTGGCATATGGCAGATATCTTCATTAAAAACAATTTCACTGCGGTCGCAGTTACATTTGCTGTCATCGGACGTACGTTTTGCTGCCACGGATGATACTTTTGTCGTGATAGCAAAGAGTTCTCAGCAATGCCTAGCTTCGCCGAGACTGCAAAATCCTTCTTTTCTTCCGTGTGAGAGGACAACGGTAATTGCGGTCCGCGAGATAAAACTGCATCGATCCTGTCGAGCGCTCGTCGTTCCTCGGAGGAAACGTCACAATTCGTCTATAATTTCTACCAACGGTTGCGCGCACGCGCAGACGTACGTCTCTCGTGTTTCATTCGAAATCTAAAGTAGAGACCGAAGCGAAGCGCAGATCGAAACGCAATCGATCGCTCCTCCTTCATTGATATTCGCCACGCCGTGGCGACGGCGGTACATATGCATGTGAGAATTGATATCGCGAAGCGCGCGATCGCGCGTTCACTCGGAGGATATGTCGTCTGACTTGAAGAACGAGTCCTTAATGACACTCATCGTAATCCCATTACTCGAGACATTCGCTATCGATTTCGTCCAAGCTCCTCGGCCTCATTCACTCACTACAAGTTTCTAAGCAGAGCGTCGGTAATGCGCTTTTCGTCGTTCCAAAGACTCGATATCCCCTACCCCTCACCGACCACCCCCGAATCGCCATCAACCCTCGGCCCAGAAAATCGAACGATCCACGTCCCTCACGTCGGTGCCATCGACGTAATATTCGAGACTCGAGATTGCCACGGTTATTGCTAAGCTAATTGACACAGATATTAGAACAAGCGCAAAATTGATCGACGACACCTCCAACGCTCGATCCGCGACGAAGTCCGTGAACGACGGGGACGACTCGATCGCGCGACCCGGAAGAGCTTCTCCTCTCGTGAAATCACCGCGTGGCGAATAGTTCGGGGCTCCCTTGTCTCTAGAGCCGACCCTAGCCACCCCTCCGCGAAATATAAGCCGAAGTAACGATTTTGGTCTTCAGACGGTCGCGCTCTCTCGCTTCTACGTTCGCGGGTGACGCGCGCACGCGCGTTTTAACGAGTAATGCGTATTACGACTCGCGAAAAGCGGTGAGAAGGTTTTCGAGTTGTCGAATCGAGAGAGTCACGTCGGATAGTCAATTCAACGGCTGTGCTCGAGTACAGTCGACCTTGACCGTGAAATACTCGACAGTTTCCGTCTTTTCCGATCTCGGATTGACAACCCGAGCGCGAACTTCCTTCCAACGGCAAAGGTGCATTGCGTATCTGCCGATTTTTGGTTCTGGATTTTTGTTTAACAAACGCAATTGAATATCAGCTATCGTCTTTGTCGTCGTCGTCGTCGTCGTCGTCGTCGTCACAGTTACCAAATAAAATTATTTCCAGCGGATCAATTCGCAACGCGCGCTCTGATACACGACTATCACAATGACAAAACGTTAACAACGGCAACGATAAAGACCGTATAGGCGTCGTTCCCTCATTTTCGATGCCAAGGCAAAAAGAAATCGCGTGGCGCACCCTCAATAAGTCGTCCTCGTCGTTGCCGGCGTCGTCGTCGCGGATAAAAAAACACGTCGCACGACTTCCCTAAGAACCCTAATCTTACCTAATGCCTAACTTTACACGAGGACGATTCGTTCGTTTTCCCACTCGACCTTCGATTAGAGTTCTCCTCGCTTCTCACCCCCCCTTCTTCACATGGCAGTTTAAAAGCTAGCTTCCGTGTGACCGAGCGATCCGTTCGCGTCCGACCACGACGGACGCTCGGCTCACGGTCCAAAGTCCAAAACAAAGCCTTAACTTGGAAAAACTAGGCGCATTCCTTACTCTGAACTCCATCCCTCCTGCACGCAATCCGTGACTCGACACACGCGCGCGGCTAGTATCCTTCCGCCTTTCTCACCCTCTCTTTCTCACTCACACTCGCTCTTCTCTCTCTCTCTCTCTCTCTCTCTCTCTCGCTCTTCCTTTCCTTCTTCGGCTGTATCCCGATTCGCTCGCACGCTCCGGTTTACTCTATGGATTAGTTTAAGTCGGTTCGGCTTAGCCTCGTTGATTATACGTATAGGTAGATATGCGGGGGACGCGTCCCTTCGAACTTTACACTTTGAAAATAGCAACTGCGCTTACTCGAAAATCGGCTTTAGAGCCCAGACACACAGAGCGCGGTCTGGCGTTCTGCGTTCCGCGTTTACTGGACAATGAGAAATTTTGCGTTCTTGCGTTCCATTCACAGAATACAGAACGCAGAACGCGGAACGCCAGACCGCGTTCTGTGTGTCTGGGCTCTTAGCGTGCGGACCGTTCGAGTACGCACGGGAGGACACCCCCTCCCCCCGTCGCTTTCTTTTTTTCGCATCGCGGTACGCTTACGAAACGCGTAGGTATAATAACGAAATAGAAGTGACGATTATTTGTCTTGAATACTTTTCGAAGTCGAGCTGAAACAGTGGATATTTAAAATGTTCTCTTTGCATAATTCTTTCTCGCTCGTCCTCTCTCGCACCTTTCATTCTCTCCCTGCCATGCGTTCTTCCTTTCTCTCCTCACGTTCGCTCGTTCCCTCTCTTTCCTCTCTCCTCGTCCCTGTCACTTCATCGTTAGTCCTACGTATGTTTTTCCGCTTTCTTTAACTACACGGAGACGGCACAAAGCTGAACGGCTAGTGGTACATACAAGTATTTTACAAGTACACGCGATAGGTACGCGGAGTTCGTCACGCGCGTCGCACGATCCCCATTCAATTTATCTCTTTGAGTCGGCTCGATCGGCTTCCCATATTTCTGATTAGACGAGTCTCCCCCCACCCCCCTCTCTCTCTCACGATTCCCCGCATCGTCGAGCGACGCGAGACGAGAATTCAGTAGTAACGTCCACGAACACGGCAGACGGCGGCGCGTCGAGTGGCGTTACCACTCCCAATAGACGCTTCCAGCTGATTTAGGCCCACTTGTTCAATGTAAGTTCAAGGCTGGTTCAGCTTGAACCGCCGTTCTTGATATATTTCGTGTCACACATAATATACCAAGAACGGCGGTTCAAGCTGAACCAGCCTTGAACTTACATTGAACAAGTGGGCCTTACTCGCCATTTCGAGACGGACAGCTGAACCGCGCACGCGCGCGAAAAAAAAACGAGTGTAATATCTCTGCGCGGAAGCATTACCACTCGACGGCTGCGTAACAGCGCACCGCCCGCGCCAACGAATGGGAAGCGATTCGAAGCTGCGACATCTTTTCGACGGTGAAGGGCGCGCTCGCGGACTCGCATTCCTCCCAAGCGGTTCGCGCGGGTCGAACTACCTCGTCATTTCCTTCGTCACTCTTTTTGATCCCACGTTGTACGCGCTCGCGCGCCTGCACGGTGATAAAGACCGACGATATGACTCGGCGCTATCGCTTTTCACAGCGAGGCACGATGCACTCGTTCCCCTTTCCCTCGCATACGCGAAACGCGATATCGCGGACTCGCCGTCACACTCGCTCGCCTTTCACGCGCACGCCCGCGCGCAGTTACGGCGGCGCACTCGCAACAGCGCCGCGCCGCGACAAGGTCGAGAATCGCGGAGCGCTCCGCGATTCTCGACCTCGTCGCGGAAACGAGGAGGTACTCCGCCTCTCCTTCCGACCTTATCGTAACGTAGGCACGCGACAATTATACTCTTCATACACTCCGGCTAGAACAGTATGTGTCTTCTACTGTTTCACAAAATACATCAAACACTTGCCTTACGTAATTAGCTACTTAACGAGTTAGGTATCCGCGCGTACACCTCTCGCGCGCATCGCGTTACGCATACGTCGCGACAGACTCTACTCGAGATAATCATATCTCCCTTCCCTTCACCTCCTTCCCCTTTCCCACCCCTTGTCCTTTCTCGTCCGCCATCGTCGCTTTCCCCCGAACCCAGCGGCTCACCACCACCACCACCACCACCATCACCACCACACATCCACTGCACCATCGTTGCGAGACCCGTTGACATTGAATGCTATCGCGGACGTGTTCCTCGAGTTATCGCGAACGGATGGAGAAAGAGCGTCGCTTCTCCGGTGTGCGACCTCTCGAATTCGCCGTCGAATTCGGAAGATTAATTTCCGATCCGCGAAGCGTCCCGCCCGTTGCGAAGCCCGAGCTCTCTCTCCGCGAGGCGAATAGTTTACCGGAAGTCGATCGATACGTTTCGAAAAGGTCTTCTCCATCCCCGCCGAACCCTCGAGGCGCAGTGGCATCGATCGGAAGCGCGCGCTCGAGCGTATCTTTTTCCTTCCGCTCGTGTGGTCCGTGGTCCGAGGAGCTTGAGTGCTACGCGCTTGGATGGTCTTCCAGGTACACGCACTCGACGATGTCGACCGGCGACGCGCGGGTCGCACTGATACGGGCGGTGAGGGCACCACCGCTCCGATTCACCCTGCGGGCTCTGGTCCAGGCCTGCCTCTGTTGATTAAAATTGCTTTTAAGGGCGGTGCGAATTGGGAAATCGTTACGTTCGAGACGGAGTCGCGTTGTAATGTAAGAACAGGTAACACGTTTCCCCGCGCGCGGCACTTTGTCGATCCCGACGAACTTTTCGAGACATCCACGCGGCTGTGTCCACGACTCCCTCCCTCGAGAAACTTACTTCGCGCGGCGCGCTCGCTCCTGGAATGACTTCTATTCTATTCTTGAGAGGAAATCAGAGGGAATGAATTGCGAGGAAGGAAGACGGAATAATTTATACGTCTATAATTATAAAACGGGTATCGCGCCCCGTTGGGATGTGTCGAACTGTGAGCGAACCTCGGTTCCGCTGGAAGATCGTGCCTCTCGACGAGGAGTGGGAGGAGGACAAAGCCAAATTCTGTAAAGCGAAACTCCTTCCAGGAAATGAAGGGTACACTGAGAAAAATTACTGGGTGAAAATGATAAACGCGTTTGATTAAGTAGAGGAGTTTAATTCTTGTAACCAAAAAATGGTCAGCTTAAACAAACAAACGGAGGACCCGTATTTCACTAAACGGTTCGGTTATGGTCACCGGGATTTTGATTAGATTGACCAGGCTATGTTTCTCAGTGCGGTAAAGGAGCACTACACAACGACGCGTAGAGTCGTTAAGGTCAGAGCGGGAAGAGGAGGGAGAATAAGAAAAGGAAGAAGAGCCAATCCGCGAAGCAATGAAGAGCCGTTCGACTGATTAAATAGTTCCCAATTAGCGGTGGCTCCAGCGCGCGGAAGCGGAAAGAAAGCTCCAAAGGGATCAAATCGCAGTTAACTGCGTAGCGCTGTAGCGAAATATTTTAATTCGACTCACCTACACAAACCATTCGTCCTTCTGGCTGGAGGAGATGTCACTGTGAAAAGTATAGAAAACTTCGATAAGTCGCTCGCTCCTCTTCGGCTGCCCTCGATCCTTCGCGGGATTATCGATTCGGGGAGCGATTTAGCGCGGTTCGAACCGAAAGGGTGAATAACCGTAATTTCTTTCAACCCCGTATTCGCGATAGAGTGATACGTATTGAAGAGGCAGAAGGGTGGAGGGGTGGGGGAAAAACGACCCACTTAAGCGTGAATAAAGTCCGAGGGATCTCTTCGGCTTATCGGCGGCTCGGAATCACGCATCCAATTTCATCCCGATTTGAATTTACGACTGGGCTTGAAGCTCTGCGCGGTGGCTTTCTAAGGACCGGAGAAACCGCCCCTGCGATCGACTACCCGTCGCGAACAAAATTTGGATTACGCGGATCACTCGTCGTTGATAGCCCCCCTACACCTGCGAACAAATTGCACAACGGGGGCTGTTGCGCAAACAATTGTATAGTGTATGGTCTTGTTCGACGTGCTGCGCAACGAGTTGCAGACATTCAAAATTGTTTGAAATTAATTGTACAACGAGTGGCGTTGTGCAATTATTACGTCGTGTGTGGGCTTTTTTACGACGCATTGTGCAATAAGCAGTTTCGTTCCACGCGCTTTTAAAGGCAGTGCTATTAAAATGTCTAATAATTCTATAAATAACAGAGAGTTTGCATAAACTTGCGTATAGTGTATAATTTGTACAATGATTTGTTGCGCAACGTTAGTTTGCTCAATTTGTTCGCAATTTGTTCTCGTATCGTCGATCGACTCACCTGTCCGAACCATGGCTCCTCACTTTGCCTGGCAGTAGAGGCGGACCCGGGCCGCGCTGTGCCCGTGCCTGAGGCCCGCAGGGTGCAGCCAGTTTCCCGGCCGAGGAAGGGTCGTGGCACCTATTATGCCGCCCACCGGTCCCATCGTCCCCATTGGCCCCAGCGTCCCGGTGTTCCCGCAGGATCCCTTCAGGGTTGTCATGCCCGGTGGCATCCCGACGCTTGCCCCGTTCGATCCGTACATCTGTTGTTGCACTGGAACACCGTCAGGCACATCAGTCCCGCCACACCACCCTGTATCCCCGAAACCAACCCCATAGCATCCGCATCGATTGAGAATTTGTTGGTATATATTTAGACGATATATATAGGTATATTGGAGGTGATAAATGTTCTATCGCGCTTGTAATTCAAATCGATACATCTCTGAAGGATACCTACGCTGAAGAATATCAATGATTTGATCGCGAATTTAGTAAAATATACCTATACGAAATATATATACCGAAAGATATCCTATAGGTACGTCGTATGCCTGCTATACATGAGCGTGAGTGCAGAGTACTCAAAATTCAAAATTAGATACGTATATGGTTGGCGAAAACTCAAAAATAGTAGAATCCCTTTTTGTTCGCTGTGGTTTTCCTCGGAAAATCGGCGATATCTCGTAATCAGGGCGAACAAATACGTAAGATAGGGTGGTCAAAAGTGCGATTCCAAAGATTTCAATTTTTGCGAAAAATTGGATAAAATTAGAAATAATTTTATTAAATAAAATTGATATGTTAAGATTTGTTATATTTTTTATTTCAATTTTATTAACTTTATTATATTCTTTACGTTTATTTTTTATTTAAGATTTAATAATTATAAATTAATATCTTTACATTTTTACAAGATAATTCAATGATTATAAATTTTAGAATATTAATATTATTTTTTTTATCTATTATTACAGGAAGAATTTAAAAATTGGGCACCTTGACGTTTTGCCAAAAATCGAAATCTCTGGAATCGCTCGCTCGATGACCCTATCTCATGTTTTTTTTCGCGCTGATTACGAAAAGTATGGTTATTTGGTCGATATCACCAAGGAAACATAAGATATCAGCGATTTTATGTACAAAAAAAAATGATTTTTTCCCATAAAATCACTGATATTTTGGTATATTTTTTTAAATTTCCTGAATAAATCCATAACTTTCGAATTCAGCGTGAAAAAAATACATCGAATAGGATGGTCGAGAGCTCGATTCCACAGGTTTGGATTTTCGCGAGGCACTAACCGCGTTACATTACATGCGAGGGTTGAAATGTTCACATGACTGCCTCGAACACGACGCCAGCTGTTACAAACGTATGTACCATTGCGCCCCTCCTTGAATCATACGCACATATAATGAGTCTTTCCATTTGACTTACATATGGCTACATCAGTACCATGTCGTTCGTAGAGATGACATATTAACGTCAGTAATTGCTACTGACAATCGACTCTCTATTTTAGCGAAGATATTAAGTATATTTCAGACAATTACACTTAGCACAGCAGCTTCATAAAAGCGATTTATTACTATATTATTGATCTCGTCGCCAAGCTTTTTAAGCACATCAGTTATTCCGTCTTACCGTATTCGGTTATCAAAATCGATACTACACGCGTTATTCATGCATCGAACTGCAGCAAATAGGGGTGAAACTAGATAACAGACTCGAAGCAATGCAGACAATGCGCATAAACTGGGCTTGATGACTGTACCATTAGGGATACGCTTTCATTCGATATGCGGATAAACATTACCTTAGGTTCATACGTTGAAATTATTCATCCCCCTACTGCGCAAACACGGCTCCATCGCGTACACACTCGCTATGCGTAACTGTATATCATTTAGAGTTACGTCCTAAACGCAATTCGTGCAACGAAAATCCACGCGTTCGCCAGCTGAAACCGCAGTTATCTCGAATATCATAACTCAGGGTAACGCGGTGAGGGATGCTGCCGCGTGGCATAATCGTTGAATAAATTTCAACCGGCGAGCGGAGCACGTACGTACAATTATACGTTAACGAACGAACGAAACGCGATTTACCATTAAGGCAAATAAACTCGCCAAAATAGGTAACATCATTTGCAATATTTTACTAATTCTTGTCCCAACAAAGGCTTTTAAATTTACATACGTGATACCGTATTTTTTCTATCGCAATTCACCCTCGGAAATAGTCCAGCCGCGCGCGACATTGCATCCCACAGTGTAACCGGCGCGAAAGGGAATAATCTGTACTCTTCTTTCTTTTTTTCGCAAACAAACACGTTCGCTGCCTCCGGTGAAATTACATTTTCCTATGCAAACCTCGCTTTGCGAAGTATCAGCCACGGCGCAAGGCGAATAAAGAAAGTCCGCTTTATACGGGGTGAAGGAATGTGAGTGAAGCGGATTTTCCGTAAGAAAGGCTTTATGGTTTTAGGATTTTCCTCGTTCGATGCCCATCGTCATCTGAATGTATTCGCCGAGTTCGCCGGTTCAAAGTGGGTCTCGAGACACTGAGAAATCAGTTTATTTATAGTTAATATATATACGTGTACCTGATTATGGCGAAAGAAATATTTCTTTGGGCAAATGAAATATTCGCGCGTTAGCTATATTACTCTATTTCCGTTTGAACGAAAGGGATATTCTAATAATTAACATATATGTACTCGGCCAAATGAAATATATTTTTCTCCATAATCAAGTATACATTTATTAACCGCAAATAAACTCTTCTCTCAGTCTAGGAACCTACGAAACGGGAAGGCGATGTTATCGCGCGACGCAATGCCGACGAAACGCATTATCGATGAGGCGTTTATTAAAGAGGATCCTCTCCTCGAGGAAGCCGCGAACAGAGGACGGCCTCGCGTAGTCTCCTTTGAAATCGATTCGCCGACAGAGCTTTGCGACTCTATTAATTTCACGCGATGATGCCCCCGCATTCTTCGGCTAGTGCGGTTCAGAATAGAAGCCATCGCCGCACCGTTGCACATACGCGACACCCCGACGGAGAATCAATAATTTCAATTCATTAATTCCCCCACGGTGTCGCCGATAAATTGATAATTCATTAAACGATGACAGTAAATACTTTCCCGGACAATCTCTTATTGTATTGATTACGTTGTATGTATGAAATAACCCTTTAGCGAAGCAAAATACTCTCGCTCTGGCGACCGGATCTGCCCGAATTTAATTAAGAAAGGACGATTCAATGGAGGGGTGAAAAGAGGGCGGGCGGAGGAAACAAAAGATGGGATTAAATAGCAGGTAGAGGTATATAGAGACGTGAGAACAAGGGCTTTCTTTTCCATTATATACACCGACTACACATAAACGCGGAAAATTTCGAAAGCATTTTCTTCGCGATAAATCCCGCCCTTTCATCGGAATTTACCCGATCAAAAACGAGCATTCGAAAGCCTTGTTTTACCGGGGTGAAAGGAAATCGCGATGAGGGAATGTCGAAAGCCTTGCTCAAATGACACTGAGGGCGATTCGACGACGATTTACATG
Source organism: Xiphydria camelus (assembly GCA_963678675.1). Taxonomy (NCBI): domain Eukaryota; kingdom Metazoa; phylum Arthropoda; class Insecta; order Hymenoptera; family Xiphydriidae; genus Xiphydria; species Xiphydria camelus. The sequence continues at coordinate 4,224,996 of OY783191.1, read as the reverse complement.
AAATAAGAGACAAGGCTCGACGCTTACGAATCATTGAACACGCGAAGGGCTCGAAAATTCCACGTTTTCAATGGCTGTATAAATCTGCGGACGATTGTGATCACGCGCGCCACAGCGAAGAGGTTTAATTATGACTTTTGATGAATCGTGGTACACCAGGAAGAGGAAACCGCGTTTGATTAGACGAACGTATTTGTTTTCGTTATCGCGACGGTTCGCTTCGCGAATTCGGCAGCAATTTCAATAAATCCGTGTACCTACTTTGAGAAAAATCAAATTGACCAAAATCCTGGAAACGATGACCAAACCATTTGGTGAAATGCGCTGAGAAAAAAGGTTTAATTGAATACGAACCTATAATAGGAAAATTTATTTGAGATAAATAGGAATTTATTCACATCGAACACAAAAGTCTACTTGAATTAGATAAATGTTTTGTGTGTCTTTTTAATCGAGTACGAACCTAATGGAACATCAATTAAATTCAAATAGGTTTTTGTTCGATGTAAATAAATTCCTGTTCATCTGAAATAAATTTTTTCTGTCAGGTTCGTATTCAATTAGACCATTTCCCAGGGTGTATGGATCCTCCGTCACTTTGGTTAAGTTGACCATTTTTTAGTTAGAATAACTAAACGTTTAGTTGAAATAACTAAACATTTAGTTACTAGAATAACTGGATATTCGGTTCAACTGACCAGTATTTTGGTTAAAATAACTAAACGCGTTTAACCAGATGCGTTTTGACATTGTAACCGAATTATTTTTCTCAGTGTACGTCCAACTTTGTATCGCGTTGCAACGCCGGCGCAATAATGCATCGACTCGTCGTCGGGCGCACTGAGAGAACGTTATCGGCGACAGTGGACCACATTGTTACGACGCCGATCGTTAGCCGATAATAATTCATTCGCACGTCGACCAAAAGTGCACGTTACAATGGCTCGCGATGTGGTAACGAAGAGAATGTTCTCTCCGAGTGCGCAATTACGCTTCCCGGGCGTATTAATTAAATTAATAACGCTAATTGAATCGCGCGTTCCGACGACGACAGCTGTTAACGACAGCCTCGACGTTTCTCGAGAGCGTCGCATCGCGTCGTACCGTTGGAGCGGAAATTTCGGTCTCGAGCGAATGCATTTAATTTTATTACGATTAATCGAACGACGTACCGCTGCAAAGGTATTATAAGGGTAATTTTTTTTTTCTGCCGAATTTCTCGTACAACTGAAATGATGCAATTATTCGCTTCAGTCCCGTCTGAAAACCGAGGGAACACACCTTTCTCGTGGTATATCCAGCGAGCAGTGAATTCGCAAAATCAACTTAGCTCCTGAAATATACTCAGCCGCTGCTAAATATTTAATTTCTTGATCTCGATCGTTTGTGGGGTCGTCGCACGCCAGTCTAGCCGTGCGTAGGTACAGCAGGTCTCGCGTCGCGGAAAGCCAGAGATCTCGAAACTCTGCCGCCGCCCCTTTCCCTTATACGAGAAGTTCGGGACTTCATTTGGATTCCGCGGAAAGTTATTTACGTATTACAAATTGTATTCCGGCCGACGCATTTAAATTTCCTCGCGTGCTTCCCGCGCGTGTACACGGTTAGCCTCCGCGGTGGGTGTATTCGCGATGAGCCAACTTTTTCCACCCCCCGCCCTCGCCCCATCCTCCTTCACTTTCCAGCCTTTTCCCTCAGACATTCCTCTCGTCCGACTCCGCAGTTCGCGCGGTCGAGATTGGCATTCTTGTGCCTGCCTTACGATACGCCCCCCCCCCCCCCCCCCCGCGTCCACCGTCGCGCCGTAGAATCGAGCCGCACACGCCGGGTGTATGCGTGTACTCGCTCCCTCCTGGCGGAAGTTTAAATTGTGTACTCGCGAGGGATGAGAGACTTTAAACAATTCACCGAAACTTTTACGAGACATCCGTACCTCCCCTTTTTCTCTCGCCTCCCCTTCTTCTCTTTTCTCGCCGTTCCTTCACCACCGGGCAACCGAATAACCATTTTTTTTTCACGCGTAACTCAAGAATGTTGCAGCGGATGAGAGGAAGATCAGGAAGGGTAGCAGCCGAGGCACCTCAAAGTTTCATTCGCTTTAAGGTCGATTGATACGTATCCGATTCGGCTGAGGCCCGACGCCGTCGGCGAACTGACGGAAAGGATGCTTCGTGAGATTTATACACTGAGGGGGTGAAGGTGTAATTGAATGCGAACCTGATGGAAAAATTAATTTGAAATAAATAGGAATTTATTCATATCGAACAAAAGTCTATTTGAATGAAATAGGCATTTTGCATATCCTTTTAATCGAGTACAAACCCAGTAGAACATTTATTTAATTCGGTTTTAACATTAAAGAAAATATTCGTATTTGTAAATTTAATTTGTAATCCGTATACATAATCAATGACATGCGACAAATAAATGGTTCGAACAAATCATTATTCGCTGAGTTATAAGTGCGTTTCTCTCTACTGGATTATGTATGATGTTATCAGAAATAGGCTGAGAGATGCACTTATGCCAAGCAACGAGTGCGAGGGAGCTAGTCTTAATAGATCACGACGCAGCTACATTTCAAGATATCGTTTTCCAGCTTAGATAAGGCGCGACGCGAAAAATGAAAAAATACGGGGTAAGCAATTTTGTCCAAATTTTTCGAATCTGCCATAAAAAAAAAGTTTAAACCGAATTCAAACAGACTTTCGTTCGATGCGAATAAATTCCTATTCATCTCAAATAAATGTTTCTATTAGGTTCGTATTCAACTAGACCTTTTTTCCTAATGTATGGATCCTTCGATTTGTCAATTCGTCGGACGACATCGGGCCTCGGCCGGATCGGATATGTGTAAATAAACTCTAACTCTCTGTGGTGTCTCGACAACGGATTAAATTAGAATGGATAAACGTAATCGGATTTCCGGGCGGGTCCTTCGATTTGGTGAAAAACGTGTGGCACGGACCGCAAAAGAAGGATCCCGAGTATATACTAAAGAGAGAATGTCACGAGACGCGAGGTAACCGCTTAACGGCTTAACTGTAAATTAGTGCGAGGTGGCAACCTGTTGCCGAGAGTTCACCGGTGGGTTAACCCGATAATCGAGTTTGCCCTCGTTCCGAAGGAATTCGGCAATGCGTCGCGTCACTCTTCGGAGCATATGTGCTTCGCGTTGAAGCGCTTGTGTCTTACGAGGTTCCTCTGAGGAACTCGTGCAGCTGGATAACTAAAAATTAATGAGCGATCGCAAGCGAGAGCATGTACCTACCTGGGGGGAAGAAAGTATTTCATTTTGTCTTTCTACTTTCACCACCCCCGCGACCGTTCCGGCAGTTGGCATCGCGCGAGCATTGGCATTTCTCGATCGACAACCCGACTTGGTCCCCTCGCCATTAAGCAAATTTATCAGAGGCGCGACATTATACTAATGAATTCCCTTGGTATAATTAGATGAACTTTTAATATCGCTGAGAACGCCTCGGCGTCTTGGATCTTGATTAGCGAGAGAGCACTCCGAGTCGTTAGCGTTTGATTGATATTCGAGATGGAGTGACGACCTGCACTGTAAGAAAATATATATAATATACTTTTATATAAAGTTTCTTTCCAATAATGTAACCATGAAAATTAATATATTTTTTATAAAACTGTCCTTATCAATTTCATAACGGAGTACATTAATTTTCATAATCAAGGAATCGGATAAAAATATATATATAATTATATACAATTATATTAAGTTGGATAAACATTTTTTTACATAAGATAAATAATTGCTAACGCCAAAGAAATGTTTTTTTTTTCAATTAAAACATGGATTTTCTTCGTGCAAAAAAAAATACATGACAAGCTCGAGCAATTGTTTTTTTTTCGCGCGGAAAGGATTTCTTGTCCCGACCAAGAATATAATAAGACTCTCTCTTTAAAAATCTGTATTCTTACAAAAATTTAAGATCACAATATGTTCTTGATTCTTGGTTCAACATTTTTTTGACAGTAGCAATTATTTCTCGCAGTGTGTGCCACTTCTCAGAGATGCGATCGATCTACCCGAAGACGAATCACGGATATTTCCAACCGTTCGATCGAACAATTTTACCGTGTAAATTCGAGCGATCCGGTTCACGCGGTTACGTCGCTTCGGAAAGAGGTCGAGCTCCTCGCCGTTCGCCTTGTCTACGACGCTCGAAAGTTCCCCCCGCGAAAGCGGAACGCGAACTTCGGAGATTCTCGCGCGTAAATCGCAGGGGTCGTCGATTCGCGAACTCCGCCGTAACTTCGAGGCGGTTTGAAAGGACCGAGGGAAAGGGGTCGGGATGGCGGGGTCGTCGGCGGAGGGGCGGCGCTCACGATAAAGCGTTATTTGTGCGAAGAGGAACGACGCGGGAACGGGGCGAAAGCGGCGCGATAGGCGCGCGAATAAATACGGGCGAGAGCGCGGCATCCGGTTCACGGGAGCGACGCGATAGACCGTATTTTTCCCGCGACAATTTTATTGCAAAAAAGAAGAATGCAACGGTCGTTCGGCGAGAACGAGCCGGCGCTATGTAATATAATAAATAAAACGGAGGGTGAAGTTTGCACACCGTGGAAGGAATTTTACGCGGGTCTCTCCCGACTCGAGCAGTCGTTAAACGAGTATAACGAGAGATACCGGGTTAATTATCCATTCGCGAGAGACACGCGGAGAGTTCCTCGCGATCGTTGGTTCATTTTCCGCGCGCTCCGCTGTGTTCAGAGGTGCTCTGAAAGGTGCTACTCTGAAGAAAGATACGGACATTTTCGCCCTCTGGCACGAATTACACCCTCTTTCCCACACGACAAGGCATTCGGTCGTCTCTCGAACGAGCAGATACGCGACTAAGCGACACCACTGCGAAAGTGAAAAGCCCCGAGCCCCGCGTTGCGAGTGGACCGAAGTCGAATCACAAGTGGCGCGTCGAAACGAAGCACCGATACATCTCACAGAATCGCCACACTCTCGGGGATGAAAATGAATATCCGTACAGTTTCTACAACGTAGTCTTTGGTCAAAAGGTCCACCAACGGAAAATCACGAGACGGATCTTCGTTGGTTTTCTTCGGGAGAAAAGATCTTCCCGGGAGATTTATCCCTGACGCGACCCCGCGGAAGAGCTGCAGTTCCGCGTCAGTCGTGCACGTCCATCGGGTCCACCGGGAACAGTCCCTCGGCGAACGGCGACTCCGCCCGGGTCCTCACCAGATGAAAACCCCTGTAGCTCCGGTCCACGCGATCACCGGCCAGCACGGCGGGAAAGCGCGGCGGGCAGAGGCCCAGGAGGTAGGCGAAGAAGCCGGGGCAGGGCCAACCCCAGAAGCCGAGCCTGGAATTAACGGACTCGGCGAAGTAGAGCGCGGCTCGGTGATGATTGCATCCGAAGGGGTTCCTCTTCTCCCAGCATCCGGGCTGATTGACCCCGCCGTTCATGTAGAAGTCGATGTGCCCGCTGGCCTCGATCTTGCCCTGGATGAAGGCGTTGGTGTGAAATACGTCGACGAATTGGGCGTCGCCCGCGTCCAGCTTCTCGTCGTTGCTCACGGTCACGAAGAGCGGCATCGCCGGGTCCAGACCGGTGATCCTGGGCAACTTGTAGGGCCGTAACGCGTTGGCGGAGTAGGCCGGCACGTGGGCGCCGAGGCTGAAGCCTATCACGTGGATATATTCGGCGCCGGCTTCCCGCAGTTGGCTTATCAGCTGGGCCACGCATCGGCCCACGTGGGGCACGTTGTGCACGGCCACGGGATAGCAGGGCGCCACCGCCAGCCTGTGCCAGTCCACCGCCACGGCGTTCGTCTCCTCCCTCTTGAGGTACTCGTTTCTGATGTCCACCAGCGAGTCCAGCTGCATGTCCGAGTTGTAGCCGTGGATGATGACCCTGGTGGGGTGCGAGCGATCGAAGAAGGTGCGACCGAGGTTGGAGCTGCCGTTCCCCGCGATCACCACCTGCTGACCCTCCGTGGGATTGCGTCTCGTGTACAGGAAGAAGGTCACCTCGTCGTCGGGACAGGTTTGATTGGTGTTGACCAGGCAGGGCCCGATGAAGAAGTCGCGCGTCTCGCCGGGATTCGTGTTGCTCACCGCCAGGTTCTCCGAGCCGAGGCCCTCCGCGAGGAGGCACAGCAGCAGCAGCAGGAGGAGGGCGAGCGAGAGGGCCAGGACGCGCCGCGGAAGGGCTCGCGTCTGGACGGCCATCCTCGCCGGGAGGCACCGCAGCAGTAAAAACGCGCCGGCGCCGCTTCCGCCACGTCGACTCGGCGTTCGCGACGACAGTGACCCGACGCCGCGCCGCAGGCCGGCCGCTCCGCGCGAGGCGCTCGGGGGAAACGCGCGGAGACGCCGGAAGAAATGCCGAGCGCGCGAACGAACGGCGCCTGAATTTGCAAAGAGGGCAAAGACACGCATTATACGCACGACGGACCGCTTCGCCTCTTCGGGCGCGAGCGAGCTGCGAAAGCCGACCCCTCCGGTGAGACGAGGGTGGGGAGTTTCTTCGAGGACGAATAAGCGAGACTTCGCGTGTGCACGCGAGTCTCGATCGAAAGAGTGGGAGGAGAGATTTTTTTATATTATCCGCGGGCCTGTCGCGACGTCGGTCGTGCGATGAGCATCGCACGGGTCGAGCACCGCTTCCGCGGGGTGGCGCGGAAGTCCGACGCGAAAGAGAAGAAGAAGAGGAGAACGATATTATATCGAGTACGGCTCTTAAACTCTCCGGTACGAATGCTCGAGAGTTTTACGTCGTTTATGAAATTCCTGCGGTGTATCGCGGGGAATCATGGCGAGCGTATGTGTGGCGGGAGAGCGGTGCAGCGGCGGGGGATGAGGGAAGAGGCTGGAAGAGGAGAGGAAGCGGCGTTCCGGTGGGATCGCCCTTATCGGGAGGAGAGACAAGCGCGGTTGTTCGCGAGAGGATATCGCGCGTCCGGCGACGAGCAGATGCGGTGGACCGAAAATTTTGTTTAATTTATGATCGGCTTTTCTTTTCCTCTCCTCGTAAGAGCTCACGCGTCCCCGATGCAGAAAAGGCAATCCTTCAGTTGGGAGAACAAAATCCTCGTCGACTGTACGCTGAGAAGAATATTCGGTCAGTCAAACAAAAGTCTTGGAGAAGACGATCAAACTGTTTGGTGAAATGTGGATCCTCCAGCTGTTTGCTGAAATTGACCAATTCCTGGTTGGAATAACTAAGTATTAGGATTAACCGACCAGTATGTCGGTTGGAATAACTGAACGCGTTTAACTACATGCATTTTGTCATTTCAACCTAATTATTTTTTCTCAGTGTATACCGAGAAAAATAACTGGATTAATTTAACCAACATCCTGGAGATGATGACTGAACCGTTCAATAATCACATATCTATTTGGTTAAACCGACCAACTTTTGGTTGGAATAACTAAATATTTGGTTCAATTGACCAGTATTTTGGTTAGAATAACTAAACTCGTTTAACCAGACGCGTTTTATCTTTTTAACCAAGTTCATTTTCTCGGTGTAACACTGCAAAAAATCGGGAGTTAATGATTTCTAATTAATTTAATCTCCCGTCCGGAGTGAAATTCACTCCGAAAAGGATTTCATTTAAATTAATTATAAAATTAACTCCGCGGATGAATTTCAGATAGAAATCGTTCACAAAATATTAAATTATAATACAAATAATAAAATTATATTATTATCATTATTATTGTTATTATCACCTACTCTTTAGTACTAATAATAATATTTTAAACTCCGCGTTCACTCCGTCCGCGGAGTGTTTTTTTTTTGTCACTCCGAAACTCCGAGTGATGGAAGTGAAAATTCACTCCCGATTTTTTCCAGCGAAGGGAAGCGAAACCGTCAAATTAATCGCGCGAAGGAAAACATCGAAACCGCTAGACTTTCCTTGACCGTCGCGCACGACCGGGGTCAGTAGGCCGTGCACGTATGCACGAACCGTGGGCACGCGCGATTCGCGCGCCCCACATCGACGAGTCGGCGGCGGTCAAGGTAGGCGCGCTCACCGGCATTCAAAGCGTCGACGCGCGCCGACGAGGAAACGCTTAATTTGCATCGGAGCTCGCCGCTCGATTGCCCATTCAACGGTGGCCGTGACAATCGACGAATTGGCGCGCGAGACTCGTACAGTCCGCGAAAGTCGGCGAGGCTCGCGGGTGGTGCTCTCGAAAATCGCAACGATGACGAATTCCTCCTCGCGAGTTTCTCTTTCTCGGGAATTTCACTCGCGCTTTCGGCGCGTCGATGGTCGACGGAGAATGGAAGCCGACGTCTTCCGCCTTACGGCACTTCCGGAACGAGCCGCGAACGGCGACGCGTGTTTTTCTTTCGGCTCGGAAAAAGAAATGTCTGATGTAACACAGAGTCTCATTGTACTGAATCGTACGCGTATACGACCCAATTTGATAACATTTCCGTACAGCCGGATCGTTGAAACATTCGCTAGAATTCATATTTCGCTCGGCGATTTTTATTTCGCGGAAATTGGTAGGTACGTAGAATTCTTTACGTAAGTAGCTTCGAGCTGACTTACGAAAAAATCGTTTTCTCGCGCACGATAAACGGCGAATACGCGTTATCTGCGCGACCGATGGGCTCGATAATGTGGAAATGTATACTGAGAAAACATTTAGTTGGTCCAACCAAATTGTTTTTTTTTTGAACTAACCATTGTGTGTTTGGTTGGGCTGAATATAGCTGGAATAATTAGATCTTTTTGTTTCATTCGATAAAATTCTTACGAATTCGATTACGTTTGTAACGTGAAATCTTTAGCATATTTCCATGTTTCGTTCAAATTATAATTTTGAAGGTGAAGATGTATAAAATCCGTGCTCTCTCTGCCCGCGGTACCTATTAATCGCAGCGGATTCCCCGTCTTATCTAGGGGGACGACAAAAACTATTTACGAAATTCGGGGCTCGTGGCCTGAACGAGGCACGTAGTGCGAGCTATAATCTCCACTCGCCCCTCTACTCTCCCGTGCGCTACACATTTAAGTGTGCCGCTTACCACTGCAAAATTTTCTTCATAAAATACCTTTAACGTTCCAAAATTTCCCATATAAATAGTAGCCGAAGAATTTTAAAGCACCGCTGCGCGCTTTGCACTCTAGACGTGCTCCGTTGCTATATATATATTCGTACAAATCCACCCTCATTTGTATATGTTATCGAATAAAATACCACCTACTCGAAAAGCGATTAAAACCGTGAATTTTTTGACGATTGCAGTCTTCGACGAGACAGGAGTTAGAGATATACTCTGCGATATCTCTCTACGCGCGACGAGATAAGCCTTTTGAGAGCGTCGAACGTTAAAGACGATGCGTTAATCTTACGATGAACGATTGAACGGAATACTTTTTAGCTCATCTGTAGTTTGATACGATTTCGAAGTGATTAATTTCACTAATTTTTATTTGCAGCTAAATAGCTTTATTCGACGATATAATATTCTATTTCTAGACTCGCATACGACATTCAGAGCTCACCGTTTTCACGGCAATTTCGTCGTTTTTGTGTCAGGGCTAGTTGTACATGAATACCGGGTTCATATAGCGATTTCACGATGATATAGTAATTGCTGACCAATCGATAAAATAAAGTATTGCGAGAAAGCTTTCTCCTCGACGTTCGTATTGAATTCGTCGAACCGATTGGGATATTTTGTTTCATAATATAAAACTTGAGAAATCGGTATAACGTATTTTTATATTTGCTCAACAACGACGAAACCGCAGCGGTGTTTCTCTCTTTGCAGCGGAACAAGAGTCGGTGCATTTCCGTGCAACCGACAAAAAAAATGTACAAACCTAAGAACTCTTATTTAGTCGCCCCAACAAAAACTTTCTCGAGAATCTTATTACGCGTATTAAATAAAACTTTCGCGTACGTACGATCCCGCGCCTTGAGCCGAGCATCTCGAACAGCCGAAAGCGAACAGAAGCGACGCGAAAGTTCGTCGCCTCCCCCCCCTCACTCTCTCTCTCTCTCTCTCTCTTCCGCCAGATATTTCCTGCGAGCGAGTCGGAAACGACAAATCTCTCGAGAAGATTAAAAGGCACGGAGCTCGTCTTAATTTCCGCTGCGCGAATAATGCAAGCATCCCCGAGAAATGCGCTCGCACGACGTCGAATAAATCTCGCAGTGCCCGCGCGTTATCCGGACCGCCACGCTACGATAAATCGAGCCGCACGATTGAAAAGCTCGCGGAACGGGTGATGCGCTTCGCGCCGGATCTGGAGCTGCGAAGCAACGCGCGACGGTATTTCGTACTCGCACGAAAAAAAAAGAATTTCGTAGTTGGATCTACTGAAAATTATTTGCGGGGTCGCGAGTAATTATTTATTTATATCAATGAAATTGTGTTCGATACGCGTTAATTTGATATCTCTTCCTTACAATTATGTGAGATAGCATGTGTGATTACAAAGAAGAAATATGTAATTGATATGAAGAAAGATTGAATTGATCTGAATGAATAATTGTAATACTAGCGACCCTGCAAGTAATTTTTAACAGATCTAACTAATTTTTTCTCTCCGTGCGGGTGTCGTCGGCTGCGCGAACGTTTTTTTGCTGTGTAGAGCGAGAAAAAGAGCGTGGCGAGGAGAGATACGGGGAAGCGGGGGACAAAAATGATATGGGAAAAATAATAAGCGTTTATTTGAAAAGTATACGATACAAATAATCATAACCAACACAAATGCAACGTAACTAAGTGCTACGCAACGCTAACAAAAAATCAACGGAAATATTTTACGTCAATGTCATTTTTTTCGAGCTCGAACTGTGTCCTACAATTTTCTTTCCTCGCGATTCTCGTACAAAAGTGAACGTTTCGCAGGGCGTACCCCTAATGAGTACTCTGACGTCGTAGAGCCCATATAGCGTCGATACCGAACGTATCGCGCGCGATGCGCCAAAAAAAAACCAAGGAATTCGCACACGGAGGGGTCGATCAGCGACTAAGCAACATCGAGAAGACGACAGGTGTGGCTCGTGATTGAACATATATTGCGTGACTCACATGGGAAGCTGACGGGCGGATGGGCCTGGGAATTGTGCGCGTTATGAGAGTGCCTCGGGGTGGCCACTCTTTGTCGGCAAAAACACAGCACCGCCGCGGTAACGAGGCCGGCCATGCACAGCACCAGCGATACCAGCGCCACGGCGAACCAGGTCATGTCCATTCCCAAAATCGTCGAGACCTTCGTATCTGCGAGCATAAGGCAGAGAGTGCGATGACATTATTGTCTATTAGTAGAGTAAAAGTGAGATAGATGCTTCGATTAAAGGGTAAGTTTAAGATCGATTATCTTGAAATATCGATTGCAGATATCGAAGAAAAGTTTAAATAAAAAATGTGTATCTATGTTTTTACTACAAAAAAGCTATTGTGTATTTATCGCATATCTCCACCGCGTTTTGAGATAATCGCGTTCAAGGTTAAGCAGAGAAAAACTGAGGCGTCTATTCCATTTTTACCCTAAATTTCCGCGTTACCCCATGAATTTATTAATGACTCTGGAAGAAAAAAAGGTCATCATTCCATTTACAATTGATAACATCCCGAGAGTACGCCGCACACGTTAGCTCGGATTAACGGGTGAGGGTTGAGCTTCAAAAGCGAGTCCGGCGGAGCGTCGCGACGCACAGTGGGAAATTTCCTTGAATTAGGAGGAGAAAATTCTTAATGGCTTATTCAACTTAAACCAAATTCGGTATAGGGGGTTTTTTGGATTGCTGATCACGAATCTGAAGTCAGATTTCAAAAATTCAAAATGGCGGATCCAATATGGCGGACGAGATTTTCGAAAATCGATGGACTCACGCCGAATTTGGTAAATTTTGAATTTTTGAAATCTGACTTCAGATTCATAATCAGCGACCCAAAAAACCTACTTATACCACATTTGGCACGAATCCGTCAATTTTCGAAAATCTCGTCCGCCATATTGGATCTGCCATCTTGAATTTTTGAAATCCGACTTCAGATTCGTGATAAGCGACCCAAAAAACCTCCAATACCGAATTTGGTTTAAGTCCATTAACTGTTTGAAAATCATGATCTCTGGCTGGTTTTGTCAACTCGGTATTTTTTAAAATTCTTTTCTCTAAAAAGTGGAGCAAAGTGGAGTCCAATTATGCCTGATTACAAAACTACACAGGCTTGTCTTCCTTACACATACATATATTATTTTAGCCGGGAAATGCCGGGAAATACAATAAAACGCCTGGAGTTTCAATAGCATTGAGAATGAACGTATTTGTCAGGTAACGATAGAAATTGGACTGGTCGTGCGGCCATGTTTTTGCCGAGAACGATGAAAGCGTTATACCAGATTATTTTCCGATCCCTCCCGAGTACCAAACAACAATTACTTTTGACTCGTGCCTTCCTTCGCAAATTTGATTTATGACCGCACAGATAGGTACAATTTCCCACTGTGCGACGCGACGTCGTCGCGTCCGTCCCCGCGCAGTGCAAAATAGCTCGGTGAGTTAGATGAACGCGTCTCTCGACGTTTGCATTCCCGATCCAATCAACGTGAGTGCAGTTGCCGGCACGGCTTTACGCCCTCCGACAATTGCGCGTAGCTTTACGCGTCCGAGCCAATGCGGGGGGTTGTACTCTCTCGTTCTACAGTGGAGACTTTGGCGCGAGACGCCGAGAGTTTCTTCTGTAGAGGACGTCTTTTCGTACGTAACAGTTACCCGTTGTATTTGATCACACGTAAGAGCCGTGAATTTATAATAAGACACAGAATTGTTCGTACACTGGGAAAAATGATGTTTCAAAATGTAGCAATTGGAATTCGGTTAATTGCTGTACTGTATAAAATTTACTTCTGTCACAGACGTAAATTTAAATCCTATACACAATCCTATACAGTACATATAAGCCTCATACAGTATAGCATTTAATCGAATTTATAACTATCTCATCACACTACATTTCTTACCTAGAGCTTTTCCCCTAAACTTTTCGAGAGATTGAATGCTAAATACATTTTAAAATATTCTTTTTCTCAGTGTATACATGAAAAAAAATGATTCTGCAATTTTAGTAAAACTAGATTTTGCTGAGAATTTTTTGCTGTCGTGACAAAAATATTATCTGTAGCAGCGCGCGAAAGGTGTGTCTAATATAATATAGTAAATATAATTGTAACCACAGTGAAGTTTTTTCAGTAAAAATGTTTCCTATCCCAGCAAATATTTTTACCACTATTGGACATATCTTTTGCTGCCACAGATAATATTTTTGTCACGATAGCAACAAGTTCTCTTTTCCCGTGTGTATTTTTTCAAATCAAAGTCGTATCATTTATCAGAGCCGTTAGAATCAATTGATCCGCTTGAAAAAAAATTACCAGTCGCGTATTCGATTGATAAATACCAACAAACGAACGCGTTTACCGAAATTCTGTTACACATCATTCGGATGACGATGCGGGTCGGCGGTACACTTACTCGCGCATAGCGTCGAGGCAGTCTCGTCGGAGCCGTCGCCGCAGTGGTTGACACCGTCGCAAACCAGATCCGTGTCGATGCAGAACTCCTTCAAATTGCACCGGAAGTCCTTGCACGTGTGTTCTGAAATAGCAAAGGATATTTATAGCGTTAGAGTGAATCTGGATTTTATCGCGTACATATGCTGACGATGCGGTTACATTTTCAATCGAGACGCTTGCAATCGAAGAGACGATCGCATCGCTCAAGTGCGATAGCTATTCGATTTACTTTCGAAACGACACTTGAAGCCGTGAAAGTCATACGGTGGTTGTAACTAACGAATATATCGGATTCCAAGATATTTCAAGACTTCTCCGACAGGCGATTCATTTCTGCGAAAATCTGCATACGATGTACGTTTTTTCCAACTGTTTTCCCACACATTGAGGAAAATAACTTTGTTAAAATGGCAAAATGCATTTGGTTAAACGAGTCAAGTTATCCCAACCAAAGTACCAATAAGTTGAACCAAATATCAAGTCATTCTAACTACATGTCTAGTTATTCTAACCAAAAAATGGTCAGTTTAAACAAACAAATGGAGAGGATCCATATTTCACCTAACGATTTGGTCATGATCTCCAGGATTTTGGTTTGATCGACCAGGTTATTTTTCTCAGTGCACTCTTACACGTTTATCGTAAAATCGTCTATACAATAGTATCGGCTTCGAGTATCGGCTGCCAAACTCCACAAATCTCCGCGAAAACGACACTTTACTCTTTCTTAACTCGATATTACGCCCGGTCCCCGGCAATTACGACTCGAGACGAGACGTTTCCGCGGTAATTACAACCCCTTTCGCGATCCGGAAATTACGGGATAATAAAATAGTGCGCGACGTCTTCGCCCCCGAGGGATTCCTGGGAGCAAGGGTCGGAGGAACGAACGAGCGAGGTGAGGTGGTGGAAAACAGCGTCGGAATAAAAACGAAACGGAGGACAAGGGGGACGTGAAAAGAGGGACGCGCGCGAGGGGATGTCATTTTATATAATTTAATAGCTCGAATTCTTTTCAGCTTTATCTCCCTTCCGCTGCGGGCTTTCGGCCCGTCGCGAAGGAAAAAGCAACCGTTAGCCGTGATTAAAGGCGGCGCCGCCGCCGATTCGCGTTCAACCTGCGCAGTGGCTCCCGCCGTCGTCGTCGCGCCGCGCGGAAACCTTTCAACTTTTTTCGCGTCTCATCTTTGAGGCGCGTTCGCGCGAGCTTTTACTCTCGCGAGATATTCAGGCCGCGAAGGCGCTCGCGGGTGATATCGCCGCCCGTCGGACGCTTCGGGGCGTGTCGACGACGATTCGTGCGACGGGGGGTGCACTCGCGTTACGACGACCGAGTTTCGCATTGGTAACGTGAAATAGCGAGAAAGTTCTTCGCGAGATTTCTTAACCGAAGTGGTTTTTCGACTGGTTCTTTCGAACGGTTTGTTTATAGTTCATAAATATAGACTTGATTATGGCGAAATAAATATTTCCTTGGCTCAATCAAATATTTCCTTCGCTGTAATCAAGTATACGTTTATTAACCATTAGAGGACGGGGGTGGTCCCATTAGGGACCATCCTGAGAACACAAACTATTTAAAAAAAATCCCCGTCCTCTAAAGGTTAATCAGAGAAAAAGAATTATGTAACTACATAATGATCTACTGAAAATTACTTGCGGAGTCACACAAGTAATTATTTATTTATATCAATTAAATTTTTTAATACATCAATTTAATATCTCTTCCTCGCAATCATGTGGAATAGTAGATATGTGATTGTGTAAGGAAGAAATATCAATTAAATATTTTTTCATATTAATTTCATATTTCTTCCTTGCAATCACATATGTAGGTACTATTCCTACGACGACGAATTTATTTCGGAGCACGAGTCGGATTTTAAATGCGACATCATCGCGCTGCACTCGGAAACTACAAAAATTAACGGAGAATTTAACGGCATTTAACGGATCATAAAAAATCTGCCGTTTTTAAAATCGCGTGTACAGTCAATACGCGCGATGATTTTTCCGCGCGAAGCGTCGATGCGTATGCAACGATGGTGCGGAATAAAAGGAGAGAAAAACAGCGAGGAGAGAAATTCGTCTAGAAACTAATTTAGTCGTTGGTGCTCGCGCCCCGCGGGCGAGGCTACGTTACGTGCGAATCAACCCCTATATCTGTGGCACCGCCGGGGCGGACGCCGTAAATCACGATAGAGCTCGAGCCGCGTGTTTTGCCGGCAGTCCATTCCCGGTATTCGTAATAACGACGACAGGAGGAACGGCACAAGCCGCACCGTCGAATCCAGCATCCAATACGGCGCAATGCACGGTGCGGAGTGAAACGGAGTCGTCGTGCTCTTCGATCACGTTGCCGACTGACGTTCACCGTTCGATCGAAGGCGCATTAATCTCTTTGGCGGGTTTAAAATTAAAAAAAAATCGTATTTATTCGATCTGCAATCATTTCGTGCGCGTAAATTTATTCCTGCATGCATTTATCTCCCCTAATTCCAATTACATTCACTGTTTACTCTACGTACTTTTACTCTTATCTTTTTCTGTATGGTTTTCTCTTACTTCTTCTACCATATGTGTGCCATGTGTAATATTTTTATTTTTACTAGTTAAGTACTCTTAGTTTTTTTACCACTTAAAAATACTTTTACTGTTGCCTTTTTCTGCATGGTTTTTCTTTACTTCTTCTACTATAATACTTGCTATGTACTAGTTACTTTTACTAGTTACATTTTTATAAAGTACTTTACCTTTACCTTTTTCTACATTGTTCCCTGTAAGTTCTTTTGCTATTTATACATATTATTACTGTTTACCTTTGTCCTTTGCCGCGTCTATTTCTACCATCATCAGCACTATTATTACTATTATTATTATTATTTTTTGTCTTCCTTATATTTGTGCTCTTAGGAGACGCCTTCCTTGGAATCATAATAAACACTTCTTCTTCTTCTTCTTCTTTTAATTCCATCCTCCAGGGTGATATGAGAAACGGCTGATCCGCGCTTCCCGATTCGTATTTTATCGAACGTGCAAAAGTAGGAGGAAGACAAAATCGCGAGGACCGGCACCCGCCCCTCCAACGCTAAAAAAAACCCCACGATAATAAATTATACGCACGCTTCGTAAAAGCGTGCAACGCTCGGCCGACGAATACCGCGCTACGAGTCTGAATAGGGAGCATCGGCGAATTAGGACGAGAGATTTCCATATGCATGGCTCCCATAGGCACGCCCGCGCCCGAGCCCCGTCATTCGATCCAGTGCCCGGACTCGCGATTCACGTGTAAATAATGTGTTTATGCATTTGCCTGATGCTCCGGTAACGAGAATCCGCGCCCTCCATCCCCATCCCCTTTCTCTATTCAACTCTGTAGCTCTCCTCCTCCTTCCATGGCGTATCCTCCGTTCCGGTGTCGGGCGTAAAATGGGTTTTATATCGTCGCGCTTCGCGATTGCGTTCGATGATTATTACGGGCGTCAAAGTGCTCGGGAATGTCCGGTGGTCTCGCTGCAGCGAGTGCGATGTACGGATGAGGAAATAAAAAATAATTATGAGCGTAGAAAGGAAAAGAGCTCCGTTTTGCGCTTCGATTGGAATGATTTGCAATTCGATGGGGGGAAAAGGGAGAAGTAATTGGAAAAGCAATGCAAATACGATCTGAACGGGATAAAGATATACTTTGATCGTCCTTCGATAGAAATTAATTACTATACCGGATAGAGAAGAGAAGGAAAGAGTGGCTAAAAAAACGATTTCGAGCAAAATGAGCGAGCTTTTCATTCCGAACAACAGCCTCGATTAACGTTGGCATTTCACTCGATCGCGGGAGGGTCGTGCGAAGCGGAGCTCTTCTACCCCCTCGGGGGAAAAGAAATTCTCGTACACCCCGTACTCCGGCGCGGCCTGACGCGTGATTCTTTTTGGAAAAAAAGAGGGCACAACCAACGTCGACCGCGAAGCGAGTAGATGCACCCTCGAGGGCCGAGTCAATTTATTTGTAATTTCCACTCGTACGCAGGGTATAATTATTTATGTTTCCGCGCGGGTCTTTCTCCAACCCCCGTCGAGCCGGTGCTCAAAGGGTACAGGAGTAATCGCTCAACGCGCCCTTGGACGGACCCTCGAAGCTCTTTGCTCCTCTCGCACGACCTGCCCCCGACATTTTTCCATCCCCCGCCGTGCCTCGAGCACGCGATATCCACCCCTATGAATGGAGAGCGCTACCGCGTGCAGTTACTCTCCCTCTCTCGTCGCCGTCTCGCAGAGCTGCGTGCCGCGTGCGGATAATCGCGAACGGAGAATTCGGTTGAAACATAAATTTTTTTTAATGCAGATTCGAAAAATTTGGACAAAACTATCAACCCCATATTTTTTCATTTTTTATTTTTCGCCTCATTTGAGCTGCGGAACGATATTTTGAAATGCAGCTACGTCATAGTCTGGTAAAACCATCTCCCTCGCACTCGTTGCTCGGGATAAGTGCGTTTCTCTGCCTTTGCGCGATGAAGTCAAAATCTTGTAGACAACAACGCACTTACACACAAAACTCAGCGATTAATTATTTCTTCGAACCTTTTCTTTCTCGCTTGTCGTTGAATATGTATGCAGATTAGAAATTAAATTTAAAAATCTGAATGTTTTTTGATGCTGAAACCGAATCACGCAGGCACCGTGGTTTACGCGATGAGCGGGATACCGGACGAAATTCGCTTTCGATCGGTCGCTGTGGAGTATTCTCATCGCGTGATAATTCGTGGTAATCAACGATCGTATTCCTCGCGTTGGTGTAATTACGCCACTGTTTACCGACCTACATTACCTGTAAATCGCAGTGTCCGCGAGTGCATTACCCAAACGATAATTATACGGCTCCAACATATGTTTTTCCATACATTTCAAACGATAGATTATTCGACGCGCGGCGTTGGTTATTTGGACAAATTTATTTAACTGTCGCACGCATCGGCACGGACGTAGCCGATCGATCGGCCGCGTACCGACGGCAGATTTTGCAGAACGTCGCAACCGCACGCACCGCCCGCGGACATTAATGTATCGAACCGTAGCTCACATCGTCGGAGCGCGATGGGAACGCGTGAGGGTAGCAGTGATAGTTGCCGCGCGCGCGCGACCAACGTTGCCAGCCTCTGGCTCGTATCAATTAATCACGCGAGGTAATTAGTGGAGGATATAAAAAAAGAAATATCGAGACCACGCGATAATTACCAACGCGCAGAATTGGTACCACCCTTTGACAGTGATATCCAACCCTGCAGGTGATAGAGTCCTTGCGATTATGATTATTTGCGTAACGCCTATGAAATTTCGAGCTCCCGTACGTTATCCTTCGAATCCTTTATGAGTTAGCCCGTATGTGTATTATGTACACCTGTTACTGATGTGTAGAAATCAATATAGGCCACGTGATTGTAATGATACTATGATATGCACACACAGATACGTATATACACAATTGGAAGTTTTATGCTATAATACGTTAAGACGAACCGATTCTTCGTGTCAATCCAACATGTTTCTATTGAAATGAATACAAGGAATTTTAAAATTAACGCAAAGGTACGGAATGGTTAATTAACGCAAGAAATCAGTTGAATTTAACGTATAAAAATGGAAGAACCAATTCCAAAACAGAATTTCCAATTGTGTACGTGCGATACACCACTGTCTTTGTACAGGCGCGCAATTACGTACGCGTAGAGCAGAGCGGTAGGATATAACGAGAGAAATTTTATAAGCTGCACGGCAATGCTATAGTACTTTATTAATATAAGAAAGAGTTCTAGGTAACCTTAGCAATGTGTATTTCTATTTAAGCTATACGTATAATTATTTCAGCTATACGTATAGTTGCATCAGTAATACGTATTACTCTTGTTACTGCACCGAGAAGAAAGTTTATCAATAGTTAATAAATATAATTTTAAATGCGGCAAAATAAATATTTCATTGAGCCACCAAATGATATGGTTATTATTAAATTGTTTATTTCATTCAAATGGTTGCCTCAAAGGATCCAATTGCGCCAAATAAATATCGTACTAGTCAACGAATATTTCCTTGATCCAATAAAACGTTTATTTCGTCGCATTCAAACAAACATTTATTAACTACAAATAAAACGTTTTCTCAGCGTATTTAGTATTGCTATATTACCTGCACTGTCTAGTTAACCTCATTTAGCCTTAAAGTATAGCCATCGCTGCTGTACTTATTGCTTTGCGATCTATACATTTCTCTCAGTGTAAGATACGTCTGACATAACAGCTTACGCGTGTCACATGATTTTCCGATAAGAATATTAACCCGTACGGATGCTATTTTCATCTGCCTCGCAGAGCGCAACTACGGGGCAAATCTATTTGACTCCCGCCGCAACTGTAGACACATCGAATCTCCGTGGTCGTCCACATAATCAGCGTTGCGCTCGAAACGCGCGACACAACGATGCACCGGACACGCGGCTGTATGGCAGCCGTTCGAGTGACGGATGAGTCGATTAATTCATAATAAGGTCAGCGACACTTACTGGGATCCTTCACCGCTGTAATGACGAGCTCGAAGCCGTTGGTGTCCGTGCCCCAGGCGTCCGTCACGTACCTCAGCGTGACGAAGTTCGTGCGCGTGTATATCGCGCCCACGCTCTGCTTTGTGTTCCTGCAGGACAGGTCCGCCTGGAGCAAAAAATCGAAGGTACGATTAGGAGTAAGTCAGTCGTCAATATCAAGAGTGTCAGATGTTACGAGTGACATATTTCGACGTATCGTAAAAGAAATCAGATAACTCTGTGCTGCTGTTAAAAGAAACACGTCGGTACCTCAAGTATAACAGTTGAAGAGTGTAACTTCTAATTAGTCTATGTGCCATATTTGCAAAAAAAAATACATATTTTGCTTCAGAACGGTCTTAAGTGCATCTGAAAAGAGTCTATATGCAAAAGCATTCGTAGAGGCTTACAACTCAAAAATCTGCAAGACATGCTCCACTATATTCCTTTGAAGCATCTGCCTGCTTTTGTCGATTTTCTCAACTTTAGCGTTTTGGCACTTAGACTAATTAGAAGTAACACTCTTCAGTTGAAAAAGACGCAACTCTTAGGGTCTGTTCACATCGAAGGAACAAGAAACAGGAATAAGGAACAACGCTTCATGTACGTTATACATACGTTAAAAGCTTACGCGTGCGAAGCACTGTTCTTTATTCCTGTTCCCTGTTCCTTCATTATGCATAGGCTCTTACACCAAGATACGTGTTTTTTAACCGCAGCACCGAGTCGCGTGATTTCTTTTAGGACACCTCGATTTATGAGTGGATTTAAAAGTGCCCCGTAACATATTCAGGCCCCTCGTGCGAATTTTGAGAACCGAATGCACTTCCTAACAAATCTGTAACCAAACGAGATGAAGTAACTTTCAAAAAGTCACGTCGCCTCGCGAAACTCGCTTTCCCCGAGTGATAGTGATCGAAGGGTGTCGAGGTCAGATCGACACCTTCCTCTCATCAAAGACCGACAAAATTTATTCTCCCGGCGTTCGACCTGAACAGTTCGCGGAGGTACCCCCTCGAGAACTGCCCTTTCACACCTCCTCTCGATTCAACGGCTATAATTTGCCTGGCAGAAGACACTTGTTGCACCGTTCCACAGATGGATCAACGTAGGAGTCCGTCGGTCATTCGGAAACCACATGGTTTCCCGTCCGGAACTTTGCGGCGCGTTGTTATTTTTCCTTTTCTACGTTTCGCTTTTGTTCTCCCGCTCTTTTTCGACCTCCCCCCCCCCCCACACCCCCGTGCATCGATGCTCCCTAACCACACCGCCCCTGTTAATGACTCTTCTTCCTGCTCCAATTGGCAAATACAAGCGCCCGAGCACTCCGCGCGTAATCCATATTTCATTATGCCCGTCTCGCTGTCTTCGTCCCGCGCTGGTCGCGATGCCTGCTCGTTAGCGACCTTAATTGACGCATGATAGCCTCTCCGAGCAAATTTACGTCGATCGAACATAGTAACTTCGATTGTTCAAGGTGGGGTGAATAAAAATTGGGTTTCTGAAATTACGGACCAGAATTATCGATCCGAATATGATAACACAGACGAATATGAAGTTATATGTACAAAAATTCAAAATTTTCGACAATCTTGTCCGCCATATTGGATCCACCATCTTTAATTTTTTTAATCTGACTTCAGATTCATGATCAGCGACCTAAAAAACCCCCGTATACCAAATTTGGCATGAATCCATCGATTTTCAAAAATCTCGTCCACCATATTGGATCCGTCATCTTGAATTTTTGAAATCCGATTTCAGATTCGTGATCAGCGACCTAAAAAAATCCCTATAGCGAGTTTGGTTTAAGTCCATTAACTTTTTGAAAATCATGATCTCTTGATGGTTTTTTGAGATTAAAAAAAATGTGACGTGATATGGCTAAATTTTGACATCGGATTCATGATCAGGAGGCAAAATTACTACGGATAACATATATCGCATCAAATGTATACCCCACTTTTTTTTGTGTGTGACTGTGTAATTCAAGCTATAGAGTAGACCGAGGCAAATTGGATTACTGGGCGAATCGGATCATAGATTCTCATATTTCTTGAATCGCTGTGAAAATGAACATTCCAGTCATTAAAGTTTCTTCGTTCCTCTTCAACGAAGTAATACGAACGATCGGGGAATTCTCATTTTCACTGCGATTTAAGAAATACGGATCTCTCTGATCCGATTCTCCTCTGTCTACCCTACGTGTCATAGGAAGATACCTCTGCGACATTGGGAGGCTTGTATTTTCTTACACGCAATGTTGAATTAGGTCGTATTAGCTCAGGTTCAATTAAACGATACATACAGCACGCCCGAATAAGTGAAGTTGCGCCAATGCTCGCTTTCATCCTCGTCGCGCCCTCTTATTCATCCGCTTTGAGGTGGCCCCTTCAACCTTTCATTTCCCTTTCCGCAACGCTGGTCGTTATCCCAAAGGTTAATGAGTATAAAATCCGGAATTAATGAAACTCACTAATGGGGGCGAGGTTTCAGGTAGATCCGGTAGTAGGAATTCAAATTTTGCCTGGGGAACCCCGCGGTAATCGCTCGGGATACGTTTGAGAATTCTGACGGGCAGCGCGTTCGATAATAACGATGAAGCCACGTAGGGGATGGTGCGCCGGTATATTATTAGGTACATATATATACAAGCTGGTTGTGGAAATGTAACTCGAATCTTCAAAGAACCCGGCGAATAGGCGTTCGGAGATTTGAAAGGAATTATCGTCCTCTCCCTCCTCTCCTCTTCCTCCTCCCCCCTCCAATTTCGCGACGAGTCGCCCTCCCCCCAGAAACGAGGCGTCATTACAGTTTGTTCTGCCGCGCGCAAACTCGATCATCCCGCGAGCTCAAGTTGTGAACGGTGGGAAGGGGGCTAGTTAAATATACCATCTCCCCATTGTGTCACCGTCTCGCTGTCGGACGTTCATCGCGGAACGGGTGGTCCAATGGGGAAACACCGTCGGTATTAGATTGGAGATATTTGCATGCATAGGTATACGATTGCTTCCGACAGGCAATACCTGCTGGATTCTCACCGGCATGGAATTCCTTCACTTGTTCCCTGTCGAGGATTTTCCGGGACGTTCGTTAGTCACCTCACGGAAACGCGCGGAAGCGGCGTTTACCGCGCGTGATTGGACACTTTGTCTTTCATCCGGGGGAAGAAAGAGGTGCGAAGGGTGAGGGAAATTTTTCGAGATAATCTGTAATATCTCTTCCATGACACACGGCTGGAAAGACTCCGTATGGTACTCCGTGCCTCTGGCTTGTCCGCGAGACAGGAATCAGGGGTGGCACACGTGTATAACCCGGAGGGAGACGGAAGTGAGGGAAAAACGCTACCGAATGGCCAGAGATGGCACGAGATTAGGTAGATCTTTGAAAAAGTCGTTTCTCCGCTCGCGTTCGCATTTGAATGGAACAGCGATGAGCTCGTCCGATCTACATTTACATAGCTTTGTGCTTCTCTCCTCCATCCCTTAAGGAATAGAATAGGATATGGACCATCTGTGTCCTAGTTTCCTTCGTCATCGCGACGAACGAAAGTTCTTGAGACGATTGAATGACGGATATGCAGAGTAAGACGTGTACGTCGTAGTAAACGTACTTTATGGTTACCTTCTCCCCTGTTGTCCTTGACATTTTCGCAAAAATTAGATTTTCTGAAATCGAAGTTTCGACCACCGTGTTAGATTTATTTTTTCATACTGATTTTAAAAGTAATAGATGCATTGATGAAATTTTAAAGAAACTTCGAAATATCGATGATTTTCTGTAAGAAAACAATTTTTTTTATATAAAATCATTGTGATATCTTTTACTTCCTTTGAGATATCGACCAAATGACCATATGCTTTTCGTAATCAACGCGAAAAAGTATAAAAGAAATAGGGTAATCTAGCAATCGATTCCGAAGATTTCGATCTTTGGCAAAGTGTCAAGAGTTTCGCTGGTATTTTTTCAATTCTTCGCAAAAATCAAAATCTTTCGAATCGATTGCTCGATCACCCCATTGGATGCTTTCTTTCGTGTTGATTTAAAAAATCATCAATTTATTGAGGAAATCTCAATAGAATACCGAGATATCGGCGATTTTCTGAGGGAAACCGTATAGTAAACGTACTATAGTTGTAAAATACTCGAAATTTTCCGACGAAATACCCCACCGCAAGCACACGGTTTACATCAAAAGAAAGAATACTTCACTTCTCAATGCTGTACATTCGCATACCCCAGCGTCCCATTTTTTTTTTCAATACGGAAAGATCTCACTGTTGTTTCGTCTATACGGCGCAGCTTCCGCACGGAGTTCCGAACTGGAGCGCGCAACAATCGCAGCAATGCCGAAGGGGGAGGCAAAAGTTTGTTAAAAACGTTCTAAACTCGCTCTCAAAGCGAGATACGGGGTAGTCGATGCTTTCCAGCCAACATGTATAGTTTCGAACTTCCTATCGTTCTTCTCGCGATTTACGACTGGAATTACAAGACTTCCACGGAGGTGGACCAACTTTCGTCCACCTCTCCGTAGAATCGATCCCTCGTTTTTAGAGCTCACTCGCCAAAGAATATTCCTACCCGTGCGCACGCGCGCTAGAGAGGGCGAGTACAGGGGGAACAAGAAGGGACGAGGCCAAAATAAACGGAAGAAAGTCACGGTCGGTCCTCGCTTAGGTCGATACTCACCCTCGTATTCGTTTGCAAGAAGGAAAGCGCGTTCCGTCGTCTGTTGGCTCGCTGGGAAACCCTCTTACGTAAAGAAAGCCCGTAATATAACTGACTCGAAATCCAAAAAATGTACGATCTCGCGTAATTGGATGCTTTTTTGTCAGTTTCATCCGAGCGTATCGAAAGTATTAACCCCTTCAGACCTGATGTACGCGAGTATGTACATTGGATTTTAGCTGTTTTATTAAAAAATGTTACGCAAAAATACCACTTTGTACTGCTTGCACATAAATATTAAAAAATGTTTAAATAAAGATTGAAAAAATATGTTAAAATATAGGCTAATACATCATTACAAAATTTGTTTACTCCGCGAAAAAAAATCAGGTCTGAAGGGGTTAAAATAATATCCAAAGAAAAAATGAGTTCAAATCGTGCAAAATAACTTTTCTAGGAAAAAAAGACGTCGGAAAGAAATATCAGAAACTAACGCAATTTGCGGAACGTATACGAAGGCGAAGAGTATTCTATAGCTTCGCTCGTATATGTATATGTGTGACCCACATTATTTTCCCTCGTAACGCACATATTATACACACGTGTCGCGAAAGCACGTCAAACTCCAAAACTTTCGACATTACCGACGTTTTGGGCTGACCGCCCACCGAGCCTGGCGTCTAGAAATAATCGAATACCGATTGTCACTCAGGATCCTACGGCGGGACGTTAATGGTTCTTTGACCGTTCGGCCATTAACGTTCCGGGAAATGCGTCATCTCTCAAAATGACGACGGAACGAGCCGGGGCCGAAGTTGTCCTATCGATCTCGACACCACGTCCCTCTCTCTTCCCTCTCTTCTCTTCGTTTTCGCCCGAACCACCCCCTCTCCCGTTATTACAGCTTCTTTCGGCCAGGCGCGATTGCATAATCGTGAGTGCGCGTGAAAAACTCGTGGAACGTTTTTGTCGGTCGGCGCGATATTCCGATGCCGGTGGGGAGGGGGAGGGCGGCGTTATACCACCCCGGAGTATGTAAGTGACGGTCTCGTAATTAATGATGTCATAAAGCGGCGGGCGTAACGACAAACCGAATATCGATTGGTGGAGTCAATGAAGACGAGCGTTGGTCAGGAACTCCGTCCCTCTCAGTCAGGGGTGCTCCGTCTTCCTCGTTCCGATAATAATCACTCTATCAATCTTTCTCTACCACGCGAGTTATGAAACCCCACGACTCGCGGTTTAACGATCGGGCTTTTATTTGTCGCTCCGCTCGGGATTAGCTGGTGTATTTTATAGATTCTCGCAACGCGGTGCGAGGCCTTATTGGATTCTGTCTCGTTGTGTGCTTTCAATTAGATATCCCTTGTCAGATATTTTCAATTCGGAAGAAAATTTCGTGCGAGAATTAATGAAAACATTCATAAGTAACGAGGTAAAGGGGATCGAAGGGGATAATGTTAATTATTCTCCAGTCGTGGCTTTGCATTATGCATAATTTTGCTTCATTATGATTTAGCAATATCTCTGTCTCTCCAATGGTTCAATTAAGACGTCTTTTCGGTAGCTCTTTTCCATATCTTCGCTCCATGCCACACCGATTGTAAGGAATCAAACAATCCCTTTTTAGAACATCGATAAATACCTCCCGCTCTCTCTCTCTCTCTCTCTCCTTTCAACCCCTCGAAATGTTCATTTAAATCTCAAAACCGGATATACAGTTCCCCGGCCCGCGACTACTCGTAAATATCGCCGATGACGAGGGGCTGAGGCAGTGATATCGACGAAAATGAATTAAGCAAAGATGCGAAGGGGAAATAGCGCGCTCGCTCGCGCGCGACGCCCGCCCCTTCCAAGTGGAGTAATTTCCTCGACCCGTACGAACAGAAATCTCACTCTCACTCGAGTGAGGGTGGAAGGACCTCCGCCGTTGCGCGGCGAGTACTCGAGTTTACTCTACTATAATACATCGTAGACAAGATCGATTTTTAGCGCTTCCCTCGTCGTACGTTCGTCGCGGAGACGTCGAACTTTTATCGCACGATATAGGGGGTAGATTGGACGTATACATTGGTAATGTAGATCGCGCGATAATTCGCCGGGCGTGTGCATGCGGCAAAATCTATGGAGGGTGGTTTACATTGTAATCAGAATCATCCACTTTGGATTGCGTGGGTGAACTAGGGACATGAAGGAAATATATGTATCTATAGGGAATTTGTAGGGGAGGTATCTTGACGCAGCGCAACCCCTAGTATCACACGTAGAAGGTAGAACGACAAGTGACTAGAAATAGAACTCGATGCTAGAAATAGATCATGCACAAAACATCGTGTAACTTTAAAGAATCGTATTCTGGAGGCTCAACCCTCTCTACATTTCCGTGACCCATACATTTTTCCCTTCGGGAGTCGATAATGTCATATATATGTAGATCAATGTAAAATTGGCTTAATACTGTAACTCGTTGATTATTATTTACACAAACAAACGATCCTTGGAGGTAGATCGTTAATTAACGCGGGAACGATGGAAATGAAGATAATTGGAGAAGTTTGCCATTCTTCGCATCGGGAAAGAGAGGAGGGAGGAAATCTCCGTGAGTATAGGTCGAAGCGCGCGTGGAGCGAACTGATGAGAGCGACAAACGTGCGCCGGTATCCGTATACCGACGGATCTCCCGTGAGCCCGCGCGGAAGCTTTGAAAAGCCCTCGAAAGAAGCTCTCGCGTTTATCGGAATCGCATCTCCCGCCTATTCTTTCTTCCTTCCACGTATATCCCTCTCCCTTCGTACCCCGTTCACGCGGTGCTGCAGTCTCCGCAAATTAGAATCCCGACCAATTTATGCGCGTCATGAATTATGGATCCGACTAACGACGTCCCTCCTTCCCTTTTCGGTTAGTTCGCGCTTGCAGCATCCAACGTTCACTCTTCTTTCGGGTAAATATAGTCGGAGACACTCGCCGGGGTTGAGAAGCGCGCCTCGCGCGCCGACGCCCGACTCGACTTCCGGGTACGAAATATCCGGCCGGAAATGCATCAGCGGTTTCTACGCACTCGATTCGCAAATTAGAATCCGCGTCTTCGTCGTCCAAATGTATTCGACGACCTGACAATTAGGGAGTCGAAGAGAATCTCTGATCTAAACCTTTTTTTTTTATAGGATCGGCGAAAGGAAACGAATAATTGTTTTCTTTCCAAAATTTTGAAACCAATCTCCTCATTCTGTAATAAAACGGATATAATAGATTTGACGTGAAAGAAACAGAGGAACTCGTTGACATTCCTCGTCGAGCGGCGACGACGTTAGTTCGCGACGGCGGAGTACGAAGGGATGAGGAGCGGCGGAGGGAGCCGGTGTCGCCATCCGTCGAAGGGGGGTGCGTCTCGAGTCGAGAGGGCTGGAGATTGATGCGGTAGGCGCACTGACACTTTCAGTTCCACCCCTGCCGTACCACCGACTCTTATCCCCTTTTCTCCTCCGCGCCTTCGTCGCTCGACCCCTACTTCGGCGTGCGCGCGGAATCGGCGAGGGTAAAGTTTTACCGACTTCAGACGCGGCGTTTCCGATCGAGCGTTATTGCCGATATTGCCAACGCGCGACGCGTTCCCTTTCGCGATTACGAATCCGGCGTAAGGGAAGGACCGGGAGGACGGCGTTCCTCTGTCAACGTAAAAAAAGTTAACCTCCTGTGGAGGGGAAAAGTCGGGGGAGTCGGAGGATCTCCGGTAGGGAAATGTAACGCTTTCCACGCGACAAATGATTACAGAAAAACCTGCAGATACTCCGGGGGGGGGGGGTGCGATTAATTAACACGCGGGACAACTTTCGCGATAACAATTATAATAGCGCTATATTGTTTTCGAGAAACAAGGCGAGGCGATGTAAGCACCTCGTGACGGTCCAAACCAGGGGGTGTAGTGGTTTTCGTAAGAGAGAGAGGGGGGGGGGATGAAAGAGAGGGTAACAATACGAGAGGGTAAATCATATAATAACGTATCCGAGTAGAGCATTGTATCGCGTGAGCCGTAGACGCCGAGGCTATACCAGCGTCTACCCGAATAGGGGTTGAAATTTGTCGTCGACGAG
The DNA here is from genome assembly GCA_963678675.1 of Xiphydria camelus. Classification (NCBI taxonomy): domain Eukaryota; kingdom Metazoa; phylum Arthropoda; class Insecta; order Hymenoptera; family Xiphydriidae; genus Xiphydria; species Xiphydria camelus. Next base: position 4,196,124 of record OY783191.1, on the reverse strand, counting down.
GAAGCGACGGAAAAATCCATCGAGCACGTCCGATCCCTCCCGCGAATCGTCGCCGCGAACTCGTCCAAGAATTTTCGTTACGCCCGCGCGTACCGCGAAGAGATTCCATTCGGGGTTCGGGGAGCGCGAACGATATCCCCTCTCGCCCTACTCGGGCAAATACACGGGGGCTACGGATACGTGCGTCGCGATGCGAGTATCGAGCGCGTGTATAGCTACCGGCTTTGGCGAACTTAAGTAATGATTACGACGTTAGTTGCAAACTGCGAACTATCCGAGAGCGCGGGAAGGTATAAGTTACATCCACCTGCGTTCCCCCCGGTACACGCCGCGGCGTTATTGCAACTTCTACATCCTATCGCGCTGCTGCGGCGAACCCTCGAAGCCTCGCCGCGCTCGGGCGTTTTGCGATAGCGGAGGCTGCAGTCCGTCCGTACGTCTTCGAACGGGATGAGAAGAATAATAACGTTAAACCCCCTTTCGGCTCTCGCCCTGGCATCCGTGATCCTACACTCGACCTCCTCCCTCCGTTCACCCTCTCCTGCATGCTCGAGTTTATCCGACGGAACGGAATAGCAGGAGAACCGTAATCAAGTGGAGAGTTTCGACCGCTGCACCCTCACCTGACAAGTTACAGGTTGCAGCTCGGGCGCGACTTGCAGGCAGCGTGGCAGTTTATACATATAGGCGAGTGGTTCCTGTTCGCTGACACTACTGCTGCTGCTGCTGTTGCAACCGCGTGCATCTCTAATTGGCTTCGCTCGCGCCTCGGATGTTTCGTTCGGGGGTAGACTCGATGCAAGGAGAGGGTGTAGCTTATATCTCCACGCTTGCACATATCTCACATTCGTATTGGCGTGGAAGTAAATGGCTTCGAAGGAGATGTCACTGTTTTGAGAAAATACACTGAGAAAAATAATTAGGTTAAGCTGACAAAACGCAGCTAGTTTGACGCGTTTAGTTCTTCTAACCGAAATACTGATCAGCTGAATCAAATATCAAGTTATTCCAATCAAATGTTTAGTTATTATAATAAAAAATGGGTTAGTTTAACCAAACGGTTTAGTCATCGTCTCCAGGATTTTGATTTGATTGATCAAGTAATTTTTCTCAGTGCATAACTGGATTATTCGTGCTATCGATGCACGCGGAAGGAGGGGGGCGATGAGAATTTGGAATACGAAACGCGTCGCGAAATGGGGGTACATCCGGCGGCGGGAGGGAATCGGTATGTTTGAAAAGAGGAGTAGTAAAGCACGCTTAACGGGCCATTACGCAGCCCATAAAAAAGATTAAAGTTAAACCGCCATTATGCAAAATTACATTACTTCCCGGCTTTCCGCCTGCAGCGCGATGTGTCTGCGTAATAATAACGGCTGTAGCTGCAGCTGGATACAACTGCCGCCGCATGGGTGTCCCGCACCCGGTGCCGAGATATATCACGCTCACCAGCCCTCGTCCGTAGGGCGTGCTCCCCGGGGGAGGGTTAGTTCTCGAGAACGAATGCTCCGCTCGCGTATAAATATACGTATCTCTGCGCGAGAAACATAAAATCTCGGCTAAAAGTACGATGAGCGAGCGGAGGAATAATATCCGCTCGATTAAATTTGGAAAAGTATTTCGAAATGGGCGTAAGTCGCGTCACGTCGAATTTTAAGTGCGTCACTCTCCAATCCGCGCTATATACCTACATATAACGACGAAATTGCCCCTCGAAGCCAAGACCCGACGAGCGCGAATCTCCCTCGAAGCTTTCCTCGCTCGCGCGACCCCTCGGAGGGTCCACGCCACCACTACGGATCGACTTTGCGACGATTCGATCGCTAATTAACAATTGGCACGCCGGAGGAGCCGTGCGACTCCCCGACAGGCGACCCTGGGGGAGGGGGGGGGGGATCCGAAGTTTTTCGAGCGACTGTTTGTTCGAAGGGGTGGACAGAAGTGTCGAGTCGTGAGACTGGGAAGGGGCGACGGGGAGAAGGCGTCGATTGTCACGGGGGAGGAAAGTGGAAGCGCTCGTCCGATCGGAGACTGAAATGCTCGGAGGCTGGATCGGAAAAACGACGGTGGAGAGCGGGGCTCTCGCCGAAGAAACGAATCTTGATTAATGGTGCAAGTTTCCACCCCGTCCTCCCTCCCGCCGGCACTCCGTCTGTCCCGAACCGCCCCTGCTCGGAATTTATAATGGTGGAATACATTAAAATTCAACCTCGCGGCCCAACGGGCGTAGCCCCGCCCCACCCCCCTCTGCCACCAATCTTCACCCCTCCAACCCTTCGGAGGCGAAGACCGTGCCGACGGGAGGAGAGACCCGGGCGGCGGAAAAATAGCATTGGACTATCGCGTCTAATCAATGCCTCTCGGCGGTGATTAATCGCCGCAATTAAGTTGTTTGATCTGTCAGTGAGAGTCGAAAAGGTTCTCTCGCTCGTGTAAACGCGTACGCGATACCGATGACGTAAATTGACGCACCCGCGCGCCCGTCGACAGGACGCCGAGATATCGAGTATCCCGGAGGGTGGCTTTGCATCGAACTCGCGAAACGGCACCCGAGTTGCACTCTCGATCACTTTAGCTGCGTTGCGTATTATCGTTAAAAATTTTATTCGAATTTTTGGAGCAAATCGTACGTGCGACGCGAGAATAGAATGATTCGACATTCTCGAGTGCTGGGTCCAGAGCTATGCACTGAGAGAAATAATTGTTAGTATTAAAAAAATATATCTTAAATTAGGAACATATTATGATCTTACAAATTTATAAGAATACAGAATCTTATTCGAAGAATACGTATACTTGATTCAAGAAAATCTTCGTTGTAATAGGAAATTATTTCTGCGGGAAAAAAAAACAATTACTCGAGCCCCTGATAGATATTTTCTCGCACGAAGAAAACCACGGCTTGATCGTGGAATTATGTCATGTTTTTGATTGAAGAAAACGTTTTTTCGGCACCAGCAATTATTTACCCATCTTAGTGTATATACAGTTGCGCGAGGTGCGCTATTGAATCGAAGTCCAATAAGGGGCGTCCCGGCGAATAAGAGCCGACCGCGGTATACGTGTTGTACGAAGAAGTCGGTTACACCTCCTTTCAACCAACCCCCGTCTCGCCTCCTTCGCTTGCTCCGGCGAGCCACTCGACTCCCCCGCCAACCCCACAGGTTTCGAAGCTCCGAAATAAAAGAGCCGGTGAAGTAATTTGTCATTGCACTCGTGAACGGCAATCGCTACAAAGAGCTACTTGTTTCTCCGCGGGAGAGTACCACCCCCACCGACCGATCTTCTCATCGGATTTTTCTAATTTATCCGCGCGAAGATAGAGAAGAAGAAAGCAACAGCGGAAGAGGAAGCGCGCCGCGAATAAATCGGCCCGACCTTTGCGCGTTTGAAAGCTCGGGGCGAAGGACTTTAACCCTTTGTAGGGTACTGGTTGATATTTCAACCATTGTTAACTTTCATTTATCCCAGTGGTATTATATGTTAAATGTGTTCACCTACATGGATACTGGTTGAAATATCGACCTGCTTAACACTTTTACTACTGGATCTTCCTAGTGTCTATTACTACTAAATGCAGTTGTGTGCCAAAGGTGCACACAGTAGTAAAAGTGTTAAAAAAAATATGATAGGTATTTTTGTTTCGTGTCATATTTTCTATTTTCTTAGTTTAGTTACAAATAAAAAAGTTTGTAAGTTCGAATATCGCAATTTTATTTTTTTATAATTTGTCCTATAAAGGGTTAATAATGCAGTGTCCGCGTCGCGGGGAATTTATCTCGAACGACGATCGAACGGTGAAAAGGGGAGTCTTTATTTTTTCGACGATCTAATTACAGAGCGCTACATATATTTTTCGCAGGTCCTGCGCCACCCCCTTATTTTTTACCGCGACCATCTTTCTCCCGCACTGCTTCGCACTCGGTCGTTATCACCCGGCGGATCGTGTACGCGCCGCCCGACGAAAATTAAGACGTGACGCGAATGGGTCATCACTTTTTGTCCGTTCCTCCTTTTTATCACTCGCTTCCCCTTCCAGATGACTCGGGGAGGGGGTCGTCGGACATCTTGTTTACCGAAGCAGCGATGCCGCGTGGTGGGACGGGGGAGAACGGGAGAGAAAGGAGAGACCGGAAACACCCGCGGTCCATTTGGCGATGAACGATCGCGTCGGAGTGCAATTTCACCCCGCCGCGCGGCCGTTGCACTCCGGCAGTTGCGAACGACGTACGAAACGGCGCGACCAGGGGTAATTTTCTGCTCGATCGACGCGAGGCGGGGGCGGGACGATTTGAGCGAGGGATCGATATTCGATAAATCGCCCCGGAAATCGGCTATCTCGCGCGAGGGCCAGCTCCGGGGGTGGACTTGGTTCGATGCCAGGCTTTCTCCTCCGCGATCGATATATATATATATATATATATAGGTCTGGATTTTCCCGACGCGTGTAGCTCTCGCAGAACGGACGGAGCGGCGCGGAGACGGAGATTAGAAATCAACGCGGACCGACCTTGTAACTTCCAACGGCGTGCGCGCCGTCGTAGATGTAGAGGTGGTCGTTGCAGTCGAGCTGGAGACGATCGAACCGCAGCATGAATCGCTGGAGTATGCTCTGCGTCTGGAAGATGATGGTGCAGTCCAGCTCCTTCTCGTTCTGCGACGTGAGCACCGCGCCGTCTATCTTGCGGTAGAGGTCGCGTAGGAAATGTTTCTTGCAGATGTCTCTCATATTATCTGAAAGATGAATAGGGAGGAAGGGGGTTAATGCCTGACGACTGTATTTTAATTTGGATCTGCGAGAAAATAAATTGCCCGAACGATGTAAACGTGTTGTTCAGATTTAGATTTATTCGATCGGAATAAAGATCCATCGAACGTATATAAATATTACTGATTTAATTGAATATGATTTGGATCGATGTTCGTTCGAATCAAATACACGCGCTCTCGGGACTATCCAAAATCACGTTTATTTCGATGAAGCAAATTTTGTTCTCACTGTAGCCTTGGATCTGTAGCGACGGCGGAGTTAGTAGTAATTACGATTCGTCGTCAGCCACGATCAAATGAGAGACGACTGACCGCTGGGAGGACGGGATAACGGAAGCGGTGTGGGATCTGAATCCTCGGAAGATCTCCACCGATTATTCCGCTTCCCGTCACATATAACACTTCCTCTCCACAACGAGAAATATTATCACACCAAACGCGCGCGCGGTCGCAACGGTTCGCAAGGTATATTCTCGTTCGCGCAACAGAGACCCGCGCTGCGAGGCGAAATGTAGTCGATAGATCCGTGCGCAGTTTTCCAAACGGCTTTTTTTACAATGGTCGTTACGGAGAAAAAGTCGGCGCTCGTAACGAGCTCGTTCCGCGCTGCAATCATCTACTGGACGGCGAGGGGCAGGAGAGTACCACCCCGAGCTGCCTCGTCCAACATTTATTGCATTACAGCATTTAGTGCATTACCGCCCGAGTGCGCGTTTCTAGCTCCGGAACGCTTTAGTAGCGCGATATGGTAATGCAGATGTTGGAAGTATAGTTGCGACTGCAATTTTTAACCCGTGTGATAACTCTGCCCAGACGGAAACGTTCTACATGACCCATGTGTGGTTTTGGTCGTATATGGATTATATATGATTTCTCTATATTAATCATGTACAGACTATATATAGATTATACAATTACCTATTCAAAAATCGAAATGTACTCCTTATATGGTTAATAGAAAAATCGCGTATAATCCACATGTGACCAAAATCACATACATATGGTTCATACACAAAATATAGGTATGTGGAGGTGTCTTTCAAAAAGCGTTATGTCCATTTGGCATATTTTTGCAGGAAAGCAAGACAACTGTAGCACTACGTCATGTAGAGCGTGATGCCACCTGTACCTCAGTAGACGAAGTTTTTGGAAATAACGCTTTTTGAAAAACACCTCCACATATAGAATTGCTTCACCTCGGTAGGCGTACGATATGCACGTATTACGTCACCTCCGTAAAAAAAGATATCGATATCGTTTCGTCCCTCGTTGACAGTGGTGCTCGAATCGCACCGTCGCGTCGACGATGAAGCGCGCATGCCTCGTGGCGACGAGTGCGAGCGAAAACTGACAATTTGACGGAACTCGATATTTCGCCCCATCGAATCGCGCAGCCGCCCGGCCACGAGGAGCTCCTTCCGCGGCGATTTGCAATTCCGATTTTTTGCGCGCGGCCGAGCTGCTCCCGCCGACGCGACACGGAATTGCAACGGCGACGGGGATCGATCGGATGGAAAATATCGAGAGGGCAGAAATGGAGACCGGCGTGACGAAATCATTAAACAAGGATTATGGCGGCGGCAGTCGATTAACGACAAACAAACCGGTGTGTGTAGCGGGGAGAGGGGGAGGGGCGGATGAGGGAGGATGGCGACTGATTAGGCTTTGAATTGCTGCGACAGCCCGACGAACGGACAATCGGAACGTCATGCTCGATAAATACGTCGATCGTACCATCCGATCGACGAACGCGTAATCGTAAAGTACAGGTTCTAATTTGGTTTTTAAGCAATTTTTTTTATCGCAGATTCGAAAAAGGCGGGCAAAATTATGTATCCCGTGTTTTTTCATTTTTCATTTTCGGCCTTATCTGAGCCGAAAAACGACATTTTTAAATGCAGCTGCGTCATCGTGCCGTGAGTCTCTCGCGTTTCGATGACGTCACGACGTTGCGGAGAGAAACGCATTTATAACTCGGTAAACATTATTTTTTTCGGATATTTTCTCTTTCGCGTGATATTGAATATGTATGCGTATGAAAAATGGAATTTAAAAATATAGATATTTTTTGTCATTTAAAAACCAAATTAGAGATATCGGGCACATCTGAATGCACTTCTAGCAGTCTTCGTCGTCATGGTATACATTGTATGAAGAAAATGTCATTGGAATACCGATATATCGGTGGTTTCCGCTTTACATCTTCGCTAATGAGACAATATAATCGGTCCAATCTGTACCGTTAGTATTGCCGATGCGTTAAAGTATGCATCGACCAATCAGTGCGGTACTCCGAGCCTGTCTACACTGGATTCGAAACGTCCGCGTTTGCGGTAATCAGCATCAGGATTCTCTCGCGGCTACGGGCGATTAGATTAACGATTGGAATGGAAAATCAAAGGAAATCGCCGGTACATATTCCGTATGATATTACGGTATGCAAAGCGCTGCGTTATCAACAACTCCAACTGCGCTCAATGGAAGGCAACCACGAAACCCATTTATACAGGAAAGTGTAGAGGATATTGTCTCGTGTCATTTAAATTCAATTAACATTTGAAGAGTATAACTTCTAAAGGGTCTAAGTGCCAAAAAGCTAAAGTTGGGAAAATCGGCAAAAACACCAAAATATTAATAAACCACTGACATACATACATACATATATTCTTTATTAAGTTTTATTTTTTTGCTCTACGTATGCTTTTGCACATAGACCCTTTTCAGATGCATTGGGGTTTGCACTTACGACCGTTTTCACGCAAAATATATATTTTTGCAAATAGGCACTTAGACCCTTTAGAAGTTATACTCTTCATTTATATACTTAGATGCTTACATCCGACACCCGCAAAACATAGATTTTAAATATCCTGCCATCAAAAACGACGGAAATGCCGTCAAACATGCACCGAGACAACAGTTTATTAATAATTAACAAATGTAATTTCAAATTCGACGAAGCAGATAATATGTATTTCGTTGAGGCGAGAAAATATATATCAACTACTAAATGTTTATTTCACTAAAACCAGTTGCCTCAAAAGACGCAACTGTGCCAAATAAATGATGTAACAGTTAACGAATATTTATTTGGTCCAGTAAAATATTTCTTTCGCCATATTCAAACAATTATTTATCAACTGCAAATAAGCTGTTTTCTCAATGTGGATTTTGAAGGCTCGGTCATTCGCTCTCATCATCGTAATCACTCTCGTCGCCGTCCACTTTATTACCGCCCGACTCGAGCGTACCGCGAGCGCGCCGCGAAATTTAGCGCGGCTCGATCATCAAGAGGGGTCCCATGTTGAATTATCCAATCGATTGGCAGCTGATCGATTTATTCCCGTAGCGCGGAGATAACGGCGTGAGAGCGGCGAGTCGGACTCCGGCGCTCTCGCGATTAACCCCGGTCTGCTGCCCCCGAGTACGGCGGGGGTTGGCGCGAGGGGTTGGAGATGGAAGGGACGCATCGTACGGATTATTGAATTACTTTACGGCCACACCGAGTGCGGCACTCTCGCTCTTAGGAGACTGGAAGCAGCGCGTGGGTCAGCGCCTCGTGCACTGGGCGCCGGGGCTCGAGTCTCGCCTGGCACTCGTTCCCGTAGCACTTCCGGAAGGAGGGTTCTTTCGGAGATATACGGTCGAAATGTTCGACTCTTAGGATTCCAAAGATGACATCTCTCGAAGTCTGCAGGGAGAATAGTTTTCCACAGTGGATTCCGTGGGGAGAATTAGCGAAGGCGAGGGTAGTGGTCAACGAACTTGGGGGTGCGCTCGCGTATCAACGTAGAGAAAGACTGCAATAGGGATTTTTGTTATTGCAGATTCGAAAAATTTGACAAAAATTATCTACCCCGTATTTCATCATTTTTCATTTTCGGCCTTATCAAAGCACGAAAACGATATTTAGAAATGCAGCATACGTCATCGTTCAGTAAATCTATCTCTTTCGCACCCGTTGCTTGTCATCTTCAGTGCGTATTTCACGGCTCCTACACGACGTCATAATTCAACAGAGAGAAACGCGCTTATAACTCGGTGAATAATTTTTTTTATATTTTCTTTTTCCCGCGGCGTGATATTGAATATGTATACAGATTACAAATTGAATTTAAAAATATGAACATTTTTTTTTCTAGTCAAATATCGTATTGCGGACTGTACATTGCTCCTCGTGCCATCGTACGTAATGTTTAAGACTGACGTCGCACTATGCTCTCCATATTAATTAAAACTCGTTGCCGTGGCAATATAAATAGCAACTCGCGTACTAAAATACAACGATGCGCTTGTATGTTACAGGCATTCGCTCGTTAAACTTCCATCCGATGCCGGGCGATGGGAAGTTTAAATTAAACAAAACTCGGAGTAATCAGCGAGATGACACTTAAATCCCGAGAGGAGAGTCCCGGAGTGACTCTGAGATGCGGCGGTTGGGGATAATTTAAAGAGAGCGGTAAGCAAAAGTGGAAATGAAACTCGGAGAGGAGAATTTCGCTAAGCCAGATGCGTGGCGATGTAACACGATAGATTCTTCGCTGCCTCGACGGATTCCCCGTAACGAACTTTAAGCCAACGAGAAACAAGGCTCGTTTAAAAGTAGCGGAGGTAAGAATCAAGAGTGATAAAACGTTGAATCTTACGACTTCTAGAATAAGAGCGTTGCTATTAGACCTTCAGTCGTTCCAAGTATTGCAATTTCAAGTTTTTGCAGCTTCCGAACTATATTAATATTGATATTATCTTGTGGATTGACCCTAAAATGCCACGTGAAGCGTCCCCGTCATATTCTACCGAACGATTATCGCACCTTTAGTCATTCGAAATATTACAATTTTTTTTCTTTTTCACCTACTGATATAACCTCAATATTATCTCGTGGGTCCATACAGGACATTGTTACATGCCACATAGAGCATGTCTATCGATTTCCACCAACAAATTATCAGTGATGAGCTTTCATTTTAAAGCCGACTGATGAAGAAAGCCAATTTCGAGGTGGAAACGAGATTAGCTCCGCAAACTCTCGGCGCCAGGGTTCGGTTGGTTTATTTTCAGATGAATTTCACGACGACTTTGCTATTTGTTCGATGATGCTATCTATTGCCTCAAATTTCTCCCCCAATTGAAGGAGAAATTCACAAGGCTCGAAGGCTACGCGAAAAAGGAATTTCCTTTCCTCTTGGAAAGCGAAATGTATACTCGACCCCTCACACTAAAGGACCGACCATTTCCGTGAAACCAGTTCAACGCTTTGACGGAAATACGTGTTTGCGAACGAACGTATACAAAATCGAGCGTAGCCCGGCTAGGGGTAATGACAGGTTGAAAAGGGGGAGAGAGGTGCCGTAAGTAGGTCGGCGGGAAAGAGACGCGTTCGTTTGAAATTTAAAAGATCGGACGATGCACAAAGGGCACATTCCAGGAATTAATTTTTTTCCGTAATATCTGCGGCATAGGTAATATTTTTCTTCGCGTAAATCGGAGAACGAGTATCAAGTAGGGGAAAGCGGGGTGCGGTGGACCAAACGATTTGACCCTCGATTAACGTGACATATCGCGGTGACAAAGGCCAATTTAAATTCTATTAAACGCGATGCCAAGTCACCGGGGTCAAAAAGCATGCTTTATCGATCGCGACGAAATCGAATAGCTGATACCCCGTCACCCGCAGGGAACTTTGCATTTTCAATCGAACCGACTCGCAATTGACGACCCTTCAATACGAGGGAAGAGAGAGCTCGTATCTATTTTCCCGACTGCTGACTTTCGCGACCCTTCCGCCTCCCAAACTGCTGATACGAATGAACGGCCAGGAACGGGATGATCGAAGAGGCGCTTACATACAACGAATACTCGAACGCCCTATCTTAGAAATACCGCGGCGAATGCTTCTCGGAAATAGGAAAGACAGCGGAACGGAAGAAAGGCGATATCTCGGTCCATCGGCATTAATTTCGCATAGAGATGAATTCTTAAAGAGATACATCTCGATTCGCACGACAGGCTCGGACGTATCTTCATTAAATCGCACCGAAGTAGGGGCGCAAAGTTTTGAAATACGATTAAACTCGCGTCGGTTGGCAAGAATGATCAATTACGGCAACGATTAAAAGGACGAGAGCTGTCCGCACCAGGACCCACGTGTCCATCGCATATCGCTCTCCGTGCACACTCGGAAAATCGGAAAGACGAATTCTATCACGAGAAGAGTCTACGAAGAATTTCCACGCACACACCGGCGGAGGAATGATAACGAGGGAGCCGACGAAAAATTGCAGCCAGCCGAGCGTGACAACCCCTGCGCGCAGCGCGACGAGTGTCTACGAAGGGCAGGCGAGCAAGGGAGAGTCTCTTGGCCCGCGGCCCTACGGTCTCCCCCCTCCCCCCAAACCCGTACCAACCCCCGATCTACCCCCAGCTCCTCTCTCGCCGATGTAAGCCCGCGGCGATCAATATGACTCTCTTCGAGCACTCGCCGCGTCCCACACACGACCGGAGAGCGAAGCACTCCGCCGCGCGAGGGGAGCCGTAAGACGCCTCGAGTACGACAAGCAGTAGGAAGCGACGCGCGGCGCGCGAGCCGTACTCACACTTCTCGTTGTTGGCGCGCGCCGGCCAGGGGGCGATCCAGGAGAGCAGACCGAGAATCAGGAGCCACCCGCGGCGACGCGCGTTCGACATTTTCGTAAAAGGGCGCAGCGCGCGCGCTCCGCCGCGCACCCCGCCGGCACGGAGGGACGGGGGTGTAAAACGATCGCGCCACGCACAAAACGCGCGTCACGGCGTCTCGCGCGCGACTGGAGGGTACGACAGTCCAGGCGACACGCCGAATCCGTGGCGCGCGTGCGCGCTTTAGGGTGGAGTGTAGGGTGGCGCGACGAGGGTAGTTACTACTTCGCGGGACGGAGCGGGGGTGGAGGGCCGGTGGAAGCGGCACGGCGAGGGCGCGGACTCGTAACGCGGCGCGTTTGACCCGCGCACCCTCTCCTCGCGGCGGCAGTGGTACAGAGGCTTTTAGGGCAGACGCGCGCGGTGCAGAGATGCGGAGACGATCGCTCTCTTCCGATTGTGCGCGGATTTGCGTTTCCAATCACTCCGCGCGCAGTTGCAACGGTGGCTGAGCGTTGATTCATATCAGCGTCGCCGTTCGAAGGGCGCGCGAAATGGATAGCCGTGGGTTTCAACCCCTCCCCGCGTCCCTCGCGCATCTGCGATGCCGCGGACACCGCGCGGTAGTTTCATTCGACACGGCGGTTCCGCGACGGAAAATTCAGGGCGTGAATTTAACGCCGGGGCAGCGGGCCGAGTAATTGACAAAGACTTCGCTTTAGAGAGCGCGCGCGCAGGACGAAAAGAGTTGAGGCGCGGCGGAGGAGGGCGAGCATGTGCCGCTTGAAAATACTTCCCCGCTTCTTTTTTTTCTCTCCTTTCATCGGCGCGCCTCCGTCGGGATGCCTCGTGTTTTCATCACACAGACGCGCATAGGTCCGGTACACGCTGATCCGCGCTCTGCTTTCAATTAATAACGGAGAGGAACGCGAAGCGCGCTGTGAATTGGTAATCTCTCGCTTACGGGCTGCCGGAGAATTCGCTTTTACGCCGCCGTCACGTCTGGCATCGCGACCGTAAGTCTTGGGGCAAAGAGAGCCGCCATTTCGAGCGTACGTAGATACGAGCGAAGGGGGGATGAAGAGCCTGCGGGAGCTTTCGTGAAGCTACCGCGGGTAGAACGTGTCTTTCGTTCAAAGATACGTTGTATCTTCGGCGAACGACGTCACGTTTTCATCGATGCATAAGTTGAACCTCGTCCTTAGAGAGGCGTGAGTGACCGAGGGGTCTTTCGAAGTAACGTAAGAGATAATTAAGGATCGACCTACTCGAAATGTCTAATGACAAATAATGTTAACCAATCTTTGGTTGACATGGGAACAATGAAGTACTTTTATCGCGATAAGAAAACGTTTGGTTGTGACGATCAAACATTTTCAGAAACGTTACGGTGCCACAACCAACATTTATTTGTCGTAACCAACATTTGGTTATCCCGATAAAAATATTTATCTCGTTGTTCCCATATCGAAACGTTTGGTTAACGTTACTAATCATTTTTCTCGGTGCAGTTTCATCGGGGACTCCCTATTTTCGACGAAAGAAATAAAGTGCGGCTCGTTGCACCGCCTTGAATATTCAATAGACGTAAATATTTTACAAAACGTCCATTGAAATCTCTCGCATCCACTTGAAACACGCGGTGTGGCGGTTATTCGCAAAGTCAAACGCGAATGACGTTTGCGAACGAACGGGAACGGCGAAACGAGCGGGTCGGAAAAATGCAAAGGGTTTGATCGATCGAGTACACCGAAATGTTTGCACGCGCGTTCGTTTTACCCCGAAGCACGACGAAATACTGCTACTCGCATTCGCTTAACTTCCATGGAACGTTCTCCACTACTTTCCGATGTAAAAGTACGACTACTAAATGGCCGGTAATCGAAGATACAAAGAGGCGGGAATGAAGAATACAATCGACGTTTGGAATTTTATTAACGGACATCGCAATCGCCTGCGCAGTTAACAATTTTATGCTGAAGTTGGTCAACCCATTTTTGTACATCAGAAACAACTGGTTCCTCTTGTGTTAATTTTAACACGGAAGAATCTTAGGATAACACGAAGAATTGCTTGATTTTAATATACAAAAATGAACGGACTGATTCCAACACAAAATTGTCAACCGTGTACATACGTTCGCGATAAATATCTCAACGAACTTCCGCTTTCCGAATGCGGTACAAAAACCGCGTCAGGTGACACCATGCGCCTTTCCGCTCGCGGTCGTTGTCATCAGGAGCCGCGGTGAAAGGAACCGTCGACGATTAAAACGCTCCGCGCGGGAAAATGAAATTACCGAACGGAAGGGCAGGGAGTGGGAAGGGTAAGAGGTCAGATGGAGATAGCGCGACCCGAGGTGGCTCGAAATGAAGACGTAAGAGTTGCTCGAGGGAGCTGCTTCTCGAGGGGGAAGACGATGACGACGGGTGCCCTACCCACCCCCTCGATCGCCGTGCATCTTTCACGACGCCGACGGGCGATAGAGGGTGTACACCCTGTATCGGAAGGAGAAGACATTTCCTCGTCGCTTCCGTTCGATGATGCGTTTGAAAATGGGAGGGGGGCGTGGCCGCGAAAAATCGCAGAGTCGAAATTGAATCGGATTTTTTCCTGTCGCTTTTTATAAAGAACTAGCGACCCGCCTCGGCTTCGCACGGATAGTAGCTGTATAGCCAGATGCCAAAAAAAAGAAATAAAAAATTGTCTGTTGATCCGATCGCTACCAAACTTCAAAAGATCACCCGCTGAGTTCATCTGAAGGTTCCTTCAAAGTTTCATTAAAATCGATCCAGCCGTATCGATATTGCCAAAAAACGAAATAAAAAATTTTATATTAACCCGATCGCTGACAAACTTCACAGGATCACCCGTTTGGCTCATCTGAAGGTTCTCTCAAAATTTCATTAAAATCTATCCAGCCGTGTTTTGGAGTCTATAAGGAACATACATACATACATTCACTTTTAAATATATAAGAAATTTTCCGTGGAAATTTGCGTCCGACGATTCTCCCCTCCACCTCCGCCTGATATTCGCAAACGGAACGAGCGGACCGCCTGCGACGTTACACAAAAACATCTCCTCCTCCCCCCCGCCGCGTTTCCATAGCGCCCGGTACGACCGACTGATAACACGTTGATAATCGCACGTGGAACGAAATGCCCCGTCACGTGCAATAACGCGAGCGGTAATATTCCCCGCGCGCGAGAGTACGTATTAACGTCCCGCAGCCTGCGCTACCGCGACGCGACGGCGGCGGTGACTGCCACCGGGGAGGGTAGGAGAGGAGAATCCCGTGCGCGCGCGCGCGCGCGCTGCATACGTCGACCGTTGCAAATTCCACGAGCGGAAACTGCTACCGCGAATTTTATCGAGAACGCGTAAAACGCCGGTTTTTACGCGCGAGCGTTTCGTGGATGGACGCGGGGGTGAGTGGGAGGGCAGTATGCAGGGCAGGTACACGTAAGTCTCGAGGCGCACGGAGACGGTACGCGGGACCGTTGAGCGTGTGCCATTTAAATAATTGCATCGCTTCGGACCGCCTAACGTTAACTTCGTTCGCCGCGCCGCGGTTTAATTACCGCTGCCGCGACGACGGTCGTCGTTTCCCCGGGGGTGTACACGGCGCGCGAACGCGCGAGAAGTAGGTACGTAAAGGGAACGCGGTCATGATGATTATTGTTTCGCTTCACGGGCAATTAATTTATCGCCGCCGACATTTTTATACGGACGTCACGACCGTTCGGGCGGAAGTCGGGCACAAGGGTGGGAAAAATTCTTCGTGGGGAGTTGACTAAACTGACGATCGCGGGCGGGGGAAACGCCGATCGAGTTGCTCGAATTAAATAATTTCGTTGTGATGATTTGAAATTGTTTGGCGAAAAGAAGCTGCAGTCAAGTCTGGCAAATTAATTCGGGTAACTAGAATTGCGTTCTCCCGTCCGTGACCACTAATTTAGTCTGATCTGATATACTTTTTTCTCAGTGTACGGGTATAGTACCTATATGGGGTCGATTTTGCGCACGTCGTAGCATTTCTTCTTTCAAATTCGCCCCCCGTGTATATCGACAATTTCACGCGAGCATTCGCCATGAGTCTTCCCGTCGTGAGCCAAAACGATAATCATTATTATTGCCGCCAATTGCGCGCCCGTCCTCAAAACCAACTGAAAATAAATGACGTCGAGACTCTTGGAACTCATTACAACTTGGCCGAGCGGTTAATTTGCCGGCGCGCTGATTCCGAAGAGCTTCCCCCGTCGGCCCGTTCGCTCTCCCGTCCACCCCCGCATCTACCACGGGAGGCGAGATCGAGCCAAAAGCCCCACGCCGCACCTCGCCGCCGATGCTCAACCGACAGTTAAAATATTCGATCAGGATGCAATGCCCGTGAGACAAATTTTTCATCTCCGATATTTTCCCGATTTTCGAAAGAACTGATTTTCCTCCGTTTTCAAAAAAATTCACAGTCCAAGGTTGAGTGAGAAACAGTGGCAGCTAGCTTCTCCGCGAGGACGCGAAGGCTTCCCCGGGGCGAAAGAGGGAAAGGGAAAACGAGAGAGGGTAGCAGTAGCGCAGTCGGGGGCAACTGCTTCTAAACTCCGTCGACTCTCCGCTCTGGTATCTTAGGGCGCAATCAAATTACCCACTCACTTTCCGGGACATTATCGAGCTGTCCCTCCGCCCCTGCCGTGTCCCCCGCTAGACCGTGAAAGGGTTGAGAGCGCGTTGCAGGGGAGCGCTCGGGACACCCCGCGTCCAAGCTGCACCCGGCTCGCGCGAGTTTGGTCCACGCGCGCGGGGGAGTTTCGAGCTTCCAACCCACAACCGACGTAGTTGAGACGTTCGTCGAGTCGACGTCTCCATCGGTGCTCCGCAGAGCGGGGAGCTTCGACTATCGACCGAGCGGAAGCATTCGTCAGGATCGAGAGCGCGGAATGGAGAAGGGAACGAGGAAATTAGAGGTGACGGAAAGATGGAGTGCGCCTGAGGAAGCTTATCCCCTCCGTCCGTAGGTACCGCGAGAGGCGAAAGCTCTTTGCGGAGAAACCGCGGTAGCGTTGTGCCGCACCTGCTCCAATTACCTTTGTCAGAGCTGGCCGCTCTCTATTACGGTCTGTACCTTCCGCGTATCCCGCTGGGCGACCTTCCTCTTTCTACGTCGCGTCTGATCATCGCGAGACGATTCTCCTCCGCCGTCCACCGCTCGCCTTTGATCTCCTCGGACGGCTTAAACTTCGCGCTCTCTCGTTATTCGTACGGGCTATCGGGAATCTTGACGATGTCAAGAGTGGCGTTTCCAGTCGATTCGAATGTGCAGTATAGTCTTCCACATATATCGTATAAGGCTAAACTTACTCGAAAGAAAAGAAACTCGAATCACTGTCATCTCATTACCTATGAGCTTTTGGTTCATATTTATTTAATACTTTTTTGAAAATAACGTTCTTATCTACAATAAAGTCTGACATCGATGTAGGCTATAAGTTCATATATATAAATAATGAGATAATAGTGACTCGAGTCTTCTTCCCGGCGAGTAAGTTTAATCTCACATGGTACATACACTAAGAGAAGAGTTTATTTGTAGTTATAAAATGTATGTGTTACCCACTCGATTATGATGAAAGAAATATTTCGCTGGGCCAAGTAAATATATGTTAATTATTTCTTTCGCCATAATCAAGTAGGTATACGTGTATTAATTACAAATAAACTGTTTTCTTAGTGTATACAAATTTCTGGAAATTGTTCGAAATTTATCGGAGTTACCCCTACTCGTTGAAATTATTCTCTAAACAGTCGATATACGAGGGAATGACTCGCGTAAAACGTCATAGAAATATTTCAGCCGATTGTCGGAAGCTTCGGAACGCGAAGAAAGCACCGCGCCATTCGGAAAGTTCCCAATCGCAGCTAGGGCGGCATAATGAGCGAGAGTTAGAGAAAGCGACTCGCTAGGGAGGTTTAAGGGGATGAAAAAGCAGCGAGAGAAAGAAAAAGTGGGATTATACCGATCGATTTACTGCGACGCGAACGGATAATCGTCCGAAGGCTTTCAGCGCGAGGAAGATCGAACGAAAACCGGAAACTCTCGCGTTACATCCACAAAGTACGCGCGCATATTTCATTCGTTCCATTTCGCGTCACCTTCGCACGCGCGACCCTCTCGCCGCTGTGTATTCGTAATCTCCGCGAGAAACCGCGAGACGCGATTTTTCTCCCCGGTGATTTTAACGGAGGCACGTCTGTTTATTCGGTTAATTGGAAAAAAGTGCGTCGCGCGCGCAAGCCACCCCGTTCCGTACGCGCGTGCCCGCCACCGCCACCACCACCCCTCCAAAGGACACCTGTACCTGTACCATCCCTTTATGCGGAAGAGAACGGTGGCGTTGTATCCCCAAGTAATTACGCGCCGAAGGGACGATCCGTTTAACCGACCCTCGCGGCTTTTCCAATACAAATTTCAACCAACCCCTTCCGCGGCGCCGCGTGCCGCGCGCGCGATTTCCCGAGACCCCTTTTCTACCCCTTTTGTCTCGCCGACCCTTTACCTTGATCGGCCGACGCAAACGTTTATCCGACGACGCTTGGGAATTCATCCAGAGGGCGAGGGGGGGTGGGGGAGAGTCTTTTCAAAACGGGTATGTTTACGCTACGGTTATACACGTCAGGAGGCGTGTCTGGTATCCGATAGCGCCGCGTCCGATCGCGCGAGGATCTCACTCGAGTTCGCGACGGCGAGGTGACGTTAAACGCACCCCCGAAGAATACAGCCCGGGCCGCGAAGGCCACATCGCACGCGGTTCCCTTTAATTTGGGCGCCAACGAACCGCGTTTAACGCGGCTCGCCTTCGACGATCTCATTTTAAAGATCGACGAATGAATCGCCCTTTCCGCGCCGCCTTCTTCTCTTCTTTATTTATTCACCGAGCACTTTTCTCGGGGGCCGAGGCGAGAAAGCCACTTTGACGGCTCTTCGGCACATTCGCGCGTATAATAAAGAATTCGCGCCGGCGATATAAACCCGACTGCGGCGCGTGAACCGATATTTTTATATCCGGCGCGCTACGACCCCGCGCGGAGGCGGAGTGCATTTGGAAAAATATTTTCTTATATTGCGCGGGGGGAAGTATACGACGGGCGGAAGTTTTTTTCCGGATTTACGATCGCGATAGATTCCTCACTGCGATTTTTTACGACTGCAGCGAAGTAAAAAAAATGAATAATAAAGTTCCTTCGTTTGGCACTCCGGGCCACGCGAATCCCGTTTATCGTCGCTGATTGCAATGTATTTGCGGGGATCGAATTTTTCGAGGTGACGGAGAAATTCATCCCCTGTGAGATGAGCGGAATTATCGCGATACCCGGGGTGGGATTCCGTATCGATAGAATTCTACAATCTATGCTATACTTGCTATATTTGATAAAATATGCGCAACAATAGCGATTGTAGAATTCTATCGATACAGAATCCCATCCCAGATCGTATAAATTTCGACGATCGTGCCTCTCCCACTCGACTTTCCCTGACACTTTTAACGGCCGTCAACTCCGACCGCAGTCATTCGCGCAAAGTCTTCTCGCGATATAAACTCAATCCTTTTCTCCCCGTCGGTCTGAGAAAGCAGCGAGGCGGATGGAAATATAATTCGCGCTCTATAATATATATCGACTTTTAATAACTTTGCGACTGCCTCAACGCAGATAGCCCGGCGGGGCGACATCCGCGGTTATAATAAGGTACGATTAAGTGTACTTGGAGACGAAGTGAAGAGACGATGACGTTTAATTCTTTAATTTAATGGAATTACGGTACGAACTCGTTCGTTCCCCGAGTGATAAGCCCGCGAGGCGTTCGTAGAACCGACGATGCGAAAGAGATAAAAGCGAAAGCAGTTGTCTCTCTCTTTCCGATACGCAAAGCTTGAACTATACATATACTGAGAAGATTAACTTGGTTAATTTAACCAAAATCTCGGAGACAATGACCAGACTGTTCAGCGAAATGTGGATGTTCCATTTATTTGGTTAAACTGACCGCTATTTGGTTACGATAATTAAAGATTTGATTAGAATGACTAAATATTTCACTCAGTCGACCAGAATTTCAGTTAAAATAACTAAACACGTTAAAGTAGATGGATTTTGTTATTTTAACCTGATTATTCTTCTTCAGTGTACTCCCGACGTTACGGATTCTGTCACTGGTGACTTTTCAAAATGTAATTTTTAAGCATACCAGTCAATGAACAATTAATTCTTATGCTCTCAATAGTTTCGGTAGCGTTTATCTTGGCCAACGAATGCATAAGAATTGATTATTCATTGGTTGATACGTTAAGAAATGACATTTCAAAAAGTTACCAGCGAACACAATCCGTGACACCGGAAGTACGACGTGATATTCACGCAGAAACGCGAGAACGATCGTATAAGAATTGAATCGCGACGATCGATGAAAGGGTCGCGATATCGTCTTATCGCTCGCCGCAGAGAGGAACGCGCGCGTGGAGCCGGAAATCGCGCGCAGGGGCGTAACTATTCTTTCCAAGAGCAAGAGCTCGTATCTCCTTCAATACCAGGATCGCGCGAAGGTCATATTCCGCGCAAATGAACCATTTCAATTGCAACGAACGTGTTCGCCACGACGCGCATTAACGACGCGGCTCGTATAACTGTGAGCCGCACAGCGCCGCGTCGCGCCTAAACCGCAGCGCGAGCGATTAACGACGCCGAAGCGCGGGGCTTCGAGAAATCGATCGTTGCGTTCGGAGGAGCTCGAGAAGTCCGCGCGGCACGAATAAGGCTGGGTTCACATGGACGCGGAAGGCTTGCGGAATGTGGAATGCGGAAACACCGTTAGCCAATCAGCTCTTCCGCGTGCGTACTGCCTGCCAATCCGTATCGATCCGCATGCCGCACTCCGCATGCCTTCCGCGTCCATGTGAACCCAGCCTAACGAACGACGCAACGAGGGCCCGTCGCGTAAGGGACAACAGCCCGGGAATACTCGGACGTAGCTGCGCGGTTCGAGGACGTAATTCAATCGACCGCTACGTATATCCACGGCGGATCGGATGCACGGATATGGAAATTGCACCGGGCGTGCAACAGCCAGTTTCCTCCGCATTTGTATACGTATAAACACGTGTACCTATGGGGCAAACTTCGACCCCGTTAACCTCGCCGCTCAGTCTGTCTACGATACAAGGCTAAACTTACTCGTCAAGAAGGAAGCTTCAATCTCTATTACCTCACTATTTGTGAGCTTTTGACTCATATTTGTATAATACTCTTTTGAAGATTATATTTCTACAATATTCTATAATATTTCTATTATATTTCTATAAAAGTTCATAAATAATGAGATAATAGTGATTGGAATTTTGCTCCTGGCGAATAAGTTTAGCCTCATATGGTGTACTGAGAAAAATAATTTGGTCAATGTAATCAAGATTCTAGAGACTATTGCACGGAGAAAATTTAACAGTTACGATTATCATGCAGAAGAGTAAACAGGTGACGGCTTTGATGATATTGTGTTGAATAATCTGCAAAACAGTAATTATCACTGTTCGAATGGTAACCATTATTACGCTGCAGATTATTTAACACGATATTGTCGAAGTTGTCATCTATTTACTATTCTGGCTGGTAATCGTTGCTATTTGATTTTCTCCGTGCGACCAAACTGTTTGGCTAAACTGACCATTTCTTGGTCAGAATAACTAAGTATTTGATCCAACTAACTAGTACTTCGGTTAGAATAACTGCACGCGTTTTAGTAGACGCGTTTTGTCATTTTACGGAAAAAAAATGATTCTGCAGTCATAGCAAAACTAAATTTAGTTGAGAACTTTTTACCGTCGTGATAAAAATATTATCGATGGAAACAAAAGGTATTTTTATCGACAAATATTACACTGTAATTGCAGTTGAATTTTCTGTTATTGGACACATCTCTTATCGTCACAGAGATCTGTTTTGTCATGACAGCAACGAGTTCTCAGCAAAGCCTAGTTTCGCTGAGATTGCAAAATCGTTTTCTTCCGTCCGCTTCGCCGTTTAGGCGTTCCGTCGTCCGCAAGCTCGACGCTAATTGCTCGGCTGCTCCGGGCGGAAGCTCGAAAGCTTCAATTTTAACGAAATTCTCCTCCTCTCGATGAACGGTCAGAAGTGCACGGATCACGGAAGAACGAGTTCGTACAATGAGATGGGACGCCATTAATCTCCGGCGATTATTCCGAAATATTCCGATCGATTAAATCTCCGAGCGAAGGCGAAGAGAATGGCATGGGGGACGAGCGGGAGGGAGTGGAATTCCTCGCTGTACGGCGGACGCGCCAGTTTTACGCCAAATGAATTCGACCTATCGTAATATGACACCGCAGCTGCTCGAAGTGGCCCATCTGTGAATAACGCTCGAAGTGCACTCCGCGTCCATTAACGACGCTCGGCGTTCTTCGCGTGGATGAAAGCCGATGGTACCTTAGTGATGGGGTTATTCGCGTCCAATGCCCGAAGTTACAGTCGCGACTTTATCGTTCGAATCCGAGTATCGATCGAGACGCGAGTACAGCAGGTGCAGTCAACGGCGAATGCGATCTCGGATCGAGATCGACGAAATAATCGGGGCGATAAAGCGATTTCGGGATGTCCTTAGCCTGGTCTGATTTTTTTTCTTGGATTTAGCAAAGCCCGGAGATTTCTTATCGCAATTAAAATCCACTCCACTCTCCGGCATCGGGGTTCAAAGGGAGGAATACAATTCCGAAAAGCTCCGCGTGGAAAAATAACTCCGGCAAATCTGCTTTCCACGCCCACTTCCTCCATTGACTTTGATCCTGTTTTCAGGAGACAAGAAACTCGACCCCCGACGCGTGCTACCCTTGCTCCTCGATTGAACTCTCCTTGGAAGTTGTCTCTCTAAGAATTTTAAAAATACGTCGACAAAAGAAGCAATACCTTACGACTAGATTTTCGAAATCCGACGAAGACGTCTTTGATGTACGGATATGATACTGACGGCATATTAAAATCGTAATTGATAGACGTGATATTTCAATTAATTAATAAAAATCAATAGAAGCTTCGGAGAAGGACGATCACGGTTACAAGAAAACAATTTTATCGGAGAAGAAATACAGAATATTTTATCAGTCTATAGGTACGCACAGATTATATCGACGCTCGCAAATAAGAACATCGTATCTCAATTTTTGGCCAAAATGAGTTAACATCACTTTTCAATATAAGAAATTCTCCTCTTTCAATTAAAACCATGATTTCTAAATTATTTTTGCGAATATGTGGATTTTTATTTATTTATTTTTTTAAAAGTAGTGTTTAATCGTATCTAGTTAATATGGAAATTACGATAAAACCTACACGACTTTAAACCAACTTTCTGAGAAACTGTCATTATTGAGATACGAGATGTTCTTATTTGCGAGCGTCGATACGTTCACTTTTCCCAGTGACTTTCCACCGACTTTACGTCTGCCATTTCACCAGCCCTTACATACAGTACGGCCGAACTTGAAGGATAGTCCCGATAGAGGTTGAAAAACGCGTAGGGCTCGACTACACGCCCCGCTCTATCGCTGGAACCCGCCACTTCATCATTCATTGTACACCAGCGCGCCTCTTATACGAAACTCGAGGTCGAAAATCGCGGAGCGCCGAGCGACTCGCGACGCTCGATACGTATAGAGAGAGAAGCGCCATTTTGCTCGCCATTGTGTCTAGCAGCCACTAGCCATTGTCGAGTGCGACCGACAAAGGTGAATGCGACGAGCGCGAACCGAAGAGGAAGGAGCCGTCGCGACGCCACCGCCCGACGTCATCGCTCCGGCTCTCGAATAAACGACGAAAACGAAACGAACAGCGCGATTACGCAAAGATCGTGTTATTCGCAGAGGAAATCATCGGAACGCGGCGTCGGCTCGTAATCAATTTCCCCCGGTATAAAAAAAATATTTCCCGCGTACTCTTTCATTCCCTCGTAGCGCGCGACGTCGCGACGGAGGAAAGAAAGAAAAACAAGGAAACCCCGGCGCACAAGGCGGTTACTTTGTCCCGCGCGAAGAGAGGTTCCGTCAGAGGCGCGCCGCGAGTGGTATTATAATTGAAACGTCGAAGCCTCCCTCTCCCCCTCGTCTCGAAGAAGTACTTTCGCCCGGAGGCCGTCGTGGGAAGCTCGGCGTGGGGTTGGTTACGGTGCAAACGCCCCGGCGATAGGAGAACGGAGCTTCGCGAACTTCCTACTTCGACGTATCAGTCACGTTATGCATACATTATCGCCCAGTGCTCCATTTCCTCGTCCTATACGGCTCGTACAAGAGCCGCCAGCTTTTCCCCATTAACTCGGTTTTGTTTCTCCCGTCGCGTCTTGACGTCACGGAATATATGGAGGAAAAATGCCCGACGCGGGGAGTCGGTAAGAGGGAGGGAAGGAAGGGATAAACATCTGTGTGTCGCGCTTTTAATGGGAATTTTCACCGCGATACGTGATAAATCGATCGCGAATAGCGCACAGAGGGAAAGAATTATTTGGATCTACTGAAAATTACTTGTGGAGTCGCGAGTATTTATTTATTTACATCAATTTGATCTTTTTTCGTGTGAATTAAATAGTCTTTCCTTGCTTTCACATATTAGTCCACATGTGATTGTAAAGTGGAGATATCCAATTGAGATGTATTAAAAATTTCATTGATATAAATAAATAATTAATTTTCAGTGGATCCGACTAATTCTTTCTCTCCGTACACTCTTTTCTGACTGTTCCGGAATGGCGAGGGGGAGCGAGAGGGGAGCAAGGAGCAAATATTCGAACCCATCAAATATTTCCTCGCATGAAGAAAACCGTGGCTGCGTACTGAGAAATTACATCATATTTGTTTTCGATTGAAGAAAACATTTTTTTTTACACCAGCAATCATTTCTCTCGGTGTACCGTCAGTGTGCATATACCTACGTTATATACGTCCATATGTGGAATACGTCGGTCATTGCTTCCCATTGTTTGATATATCAAACGACCAATAATCGATGTTTGCGTTATAATTACCTACGTCATCCGAACGGTGGATTTAGAGCGGGCCAATAAAATGGCGCGACTGTTATTGTCATCACTTTCGTCCGTCGGATGGATAAGCCGGCACCGTTTGAACCCTCGTAATTTATCGAGCGAGTAGAACGGTAGGATGTATATCCCTATGGGGAGTATACGCGAGGGTGTATACGCGTGTGCACCCAGTTGTCGGAACTGCAGTTCTATTTTTACACGTGTGCTTACTCCACTTCCGAACTCGGAGCTTCAGTCGCGGTCGCGCTGAAATATTTTGGGTCGTACGCAGTGATCACACTGCGAAAAAAATTTACTTGATCGAAATAAACGTGCTTTTGGATAGTCCAAAGAGCATATTTATTCGATTTAAATGAATATTGGTTGGACGCAAATATTAGATTATTGAATTAATTAGATGTTATTTGAATCAAATCAATATTCATTTAAATCGAATAAATCGGCTCTTGGGACTATCCAAAGGCACGTTTATTTCGATCAAGTAGGTACACTTTTGTCTCAATGCACGAAAGGGTTGATAGGGTAAATTTTGCTGTGTTTATGATAAAAGAGGATAAGTAGTTTCGAGTGTCTTACAATTAGCAGTGTGACAGAGTAATTACTCTATCGAAAACATTAAATCGTGATAGTTTACATTACGACTTACCAGTTTCTAAGGGAAAATTATCATCCAGCACAGTACACCGAGATAAGTAACTCGGTCAGTCGAATCAAAATCCCGGAGACGATGACCAAACCGTTTGATAAAATATGGATCCTCCATCTGTTTGGTCAAACTGGCCACTTTTTGGTTAGAATAACTAAACGTTTGGTTGAAATAACTTGACATTTGGTTAGAAAAATTTGATATTTGACTAGTATTCTGGTCAGAACAACCAAATGTCTTTAATTATGCTTACCTCTTTTATCGTAAACACAGACAAATTCACTATATTGGTCTTTCTATCATTATTAAATCGTAATTGCGACGAAAAATACCGTCGGTTGTTGACCAACGTTGTTCCAGAGCGAGGTAAATACACGTAACGCGTGCGCAACTATCGTACGCAGCCATACGCGCAAACACAAGTAAACACTCGTACCCATGCGCAAACCTATCACTCTCGCGAGTACGTCGTCGAAGATAGCGATCGAGTGCGCTTGTGTAAGCAGAGGGTGCCGCATTATAGGTGCTCGCAGATAGCACTCCGCAATACCTATCTCCCCCATTCACCCCCGTCCCGCCCGGCACCTAATACCACTGTGACTGCACCCCTAAATCCAACTCGCGTCACTAAGCTCCCGGGCCCAGGGATTTGGGGGATACTCCACGAGCGGAAGTAACGTCATACCTATACGCGGACTCGAGTAACCGGTTAGAAGTCCCCGATTAAGTGGAACTCCCGCGGATAGGGATACCCGGTTATCCGTGCGACTCGTCGACGACCCGCAAGACTCCGTAAAAATTCATTACGCCCGTACTATTCTCACCACGCGACGGAAGACTCCGAATAAGCGGAAAGTCAGAGTCGCGGCGGGAGAGCGAAGCGCGCACGAGAGAGAGAGAGAGAGAGAGAGAGAGAGAGGATGAGGCACGCGCGCGCGGAGGTTCCATTAATAAGTCTAAAAATTTCATTAGAATTTCTAAGAACGAAATGAGAGCCGAGAAGAGGTCGCGCGGAAGAAGGGGTGCGCTTTATTAGATTCCACGGAGGATGGGGATCTGCGACACTAACCCTCTTGTAAAAAAAAAACGAAGAAGAGCAAAAGGAGATTAAATCGTCGCGCCAGCTTTAAGCGCATCGCGTCTGAAAGTCTCCTCGTATGTGAGCCGTGCGTATGTATAATATATATGTGTTGCGTGCGTGGATTTGACCGGTACAAATTGTCACGTCCGTCGACGATATTTACATTTCCAGCAGACACGCGCACCTGCGATATAATTCGTAGTTTAATTAGTCGGGAACACTGGCGAGTTATTTCGACGTGAAGTTATTTCACACATCGCGAATATACATATGTGCAGTCCTCGTGTGTACACATGTCCGTTCACGGCGGAACACTGGTTTCGCCCGAAGCCGATACTCGTTGATAGATGCGTCATTCGAGTGGTTATAATTTGAGAGCAGTTTATGAAAAATGATAACACGCATCGACGCATCATCCGCTTGCGATTTGCAAAGGTCGTTTCTCGCTCAATCGCTTCGCGTCGAGGAGAAATATTTATTTTACTTGCTCCAAACGCAGCTGAACGAATAAACGAGCCATTCCGACTCTAACGTTTATCGTTGATAAAGATACAGAAAAGTAGGTCAAATATAGTACAATAGTAATAATCGCGGCTTCTTTCGGCTGCACATCGCGTCAGATATAGGTATCACACATGCCATTGAATAAGAAAACAGAGAGAAAGAAATAAAGCACTGACCCCCCGGAGGGCGCGTAGAGGAGGAAAGGAAGGAGGGTAAGAAGGACGGCATTCCTGGTATCACGACGAAGCCGCCCGCTCGAGAGTTCGATGTCCAATATGTCTGAACGTTTTCAACCCTTGGCGAAGCCCAAGAGCTAGCGCTGAATCTGGGTCGCCATATACCCGTGACATTTCCTTTCATAGCTGAAAACAGCACAGAGGGATGGATATACAGGGTGACATTTTGAAAACTGCCACCCCAATATCTCAGAAAGTTACAGAGATTTTCTAAAAAAGAAAATACTGTTTCGGCAGTGTAGAGGGGGAACCAAAATGGCATAATCGGAGACGGACCCCCTCCAACCCCCTTAGAGGTAGCCCCCCAACTATGTAATCTTAAATAGTAACTCCCCATGTGTGATACAACGTTGGAAAGCTCTTTAAAAGTGCTTTACAGCAACACCAAATTTTGGTACCTTTCGATGAATAGTTTTCGCGCAAATCGAGAAAGAAACTGCTAGAAGTAAGTTTTGTCGATCTATTTGTTAAAGGTCAATTACGTTACAATACATTTTCGAGAAATATATGTATTTTTTACGAACTCGGATGCCGGGATGCTTATGGCTGTAGCGTCGATAGCCGGAAGTAACGCCGCAGCGACCGGAAGTGCATTGCTACGGCGATTATTCTTACGGAATTCGCCGAACCTTATTTTCCTTATCCTTATCCTCATGCATGCAAGACAATGCACTAGAAGTGTCATAAAATAAATAAATAACGCGTTACACGTATGACGTCAATTTAAACAAATAAATACTCATCCCGCAACCAAAGGACAAACGAGGTACCCTTAAAGGAATCCGACTGTGCCCATGCATCGCATAGGTGCAAGTGCGCGCTCCAGGACCAATCCCCGTACGTCAGCGAATCGCGCGGCCGATAAGCTACACGTTAATGTAGCAATATTTGCCCGAGCCGGATGGAGGATGCGGCGGTGTACGACAAATTCCACTGGTGCATTGTGTGTAAGTGGGCGTGCGCGCGCTGTGGAATGCGAACGCGCGGGAGAAACGATGCACGTTTACGCGTTTCCAGAACGAAAAGCCGAACAACGCGGCGGAGTTGTACGAAATTACAGAGGCGAGGATTTTAAAAGGCAGCACGAGCGGAGTACGAAATCGCGTCGAAATCGGCAGAGCGCACTGCGCTTCGAGCGCGGGTAATGTCCGTTGTCGATCTACTTGCCCGTCATAAATCAGAGGGTGCAACAATTGCAGTCGCGTTTCTACGTCGGAAAGAACTTCGGAACTGTCGTTGCGGAAATTTCCGCGACAATTGTTCGCGCTGCACTTCTCGCGCCGTTCAAACTCGTCCGCGTGAAACGCAGATGCCTCTCGTAAATCTAATCGATCGAACTTGGCATGTACAACACACACATTGACAATGCAATATTCCCGGTAAATTATTCCCGAATGCGCCAAACGGTTCGACGTAATTTGCGAAATGAATCGAACGCGTGTTAATTCGATTACTCGATTAAAGTGGCGCTTAAATTACACAATTATTAGTACGTACCTCGATTTTCAATTTGAAGTACAGCTGTTAAATTATAATTTCGAAAAGCACGTCGCTGAAATAGGGGCAAATGTAGTCTGAACGAAACGTCCGAAAAATTTCGGGCGAACGATTTCTCCTTCGAATTGATCAGTCCGCAGAGGAGCGTAGGCTGGGAGAGAAAGAGAGAGGACCAATCACCCTCGACGACGCGAGGGGGGGACGGGGAGGCCTCGACTCCTTTCAATATCGCATTGAAGGGCGAAACTTCGGAATTTGACTTGAAGGAACTTCTTCTCATCCGTCAGTCGAGTGCCGTTGCGAGGAGGGAAAGGAGAAAACGAAGGATGGGGAGGAGGACCTAAAATTGGAGCTAGAGTCACCGAGACTCCAAAAGTTTAACAGCAAAGCCCAGTGAGCCTCGCCACGTGGGCGATATAGGGGGTGATACGCCTTAAGGTACAAATTCGTGGTGACGCTCGACGCTTATTTTTAGCGTCAAATAAGTCACATGATTAAGATTATTCGTAAAAGAGCAGTTAAGATTTAGCGAAATTCATTTTTGGCAATTTGCATCTTTCAAGTAATAAAACGTATACGTAAATGACTTTCGTGACGGAAGGAAATCGCGAAAGGCGTTTACTCCGATTCAGAAAGCGTATCGTCTCGTATTCTCAAAGGAGAAATCCACTATCCCCCCCCCCCCCCCCATTTCCGACGCTCGACTTTCTTCGATAGAACCGACTTTTAATTAATCCGCAATTTCTTATCATCAAATACCACTGATTAAATATCTCGTTTTCATCGTGACAATGAAAGAATATCGCCTCTTACAGGACAGAAATAATTAATCAAATTTTTCAACCGATCAGCATCCACTAATTATTACCCGGGTCCACGTACATTCATGAAAAGGTGTTGATTTATTCGAATATTGCCAGCAAACATCCTCGAATCGACGATACCGGACGAATGGGAGAACGCCGATCGAATAAGCGATCGTTCGCGATTAAAAATTTATAACGGCACAGGATCGACGAATTCGAATAAAGAAACGCGAGGCTTTAGTACTGCGAAAAAAATTTGGCCAACCAAAATCTTGGAGACGATGACCAAATTGTTTGGTGAAATATGGATCCTTCATCCGCGTTTCGTTAAGCCGACTCTATTTTGATTCGAATAACTAAACATTTGGTTAAAGTAACTAAACATTAGGTTCGGCTGACCGATATTTTAGTTAGAACAACTAAACGCGTCTAACTAGATGCGTTTTGTCATTTCAACCTAATTATTTTTCTCAGTGAGCCATTTAAAAATGAGAACTCTCTCGACACGACAGTGGGCTGATTCACGTCGGACCACGATACGACCCTTTCCACTCCGAGAGCCGGTACAAATCAATGTTGTCTTGGGTAACCAAAAATGGATCGATAACTATGTATACCGGCTCCAATCAACCCTAACGAGCGGACAATCGAATTTACTGCAGCACATTCGACGACCCACGTTGAACCGCGGTGGATAACCGTAACGCACATTCGCGCCCGTCTGCAGCCACGATGAATTACACGCGGATTATGCGAATTATATACGCATCGCGATGCGATTGTTGATTTGAATTATCGCCTCCCGTCGTACCAGCACGTGCTAAACGCAGAGCGGGGAATGGATAGAATTTCTATCGCCGCTTATCTCTGTTCTCGAATTGCGGTCAAATGCACTTTTGCATCTGAAATTCCAGAGTTCGAGACAAGGGTTATCTATATCCATCTCGTCCGTTTAAAATTAAAAGAGCGCTTACCTCGGTTCGTACACGGAAGAAAATGATTTCGCAGTTTAAAAAAAAACCAGGAAAGATACGTCCGATAATAATAAACACATATACCGGGATAGCAAGTATTTTTACCGAAAAAAACTTCACTGCGATCGTAGTTTGATTTGCTATCATCGAGGATATCCGTTTCTACCACAGATAATATTTCCGTCGCGGTAGCAAAAGGTTCCCAGCAAAGCTGAGTTCTGCTGAGACTGCAAAATCATTTTTTTCCGTGTACATTAAAATCGCGATCGAATGCACTTTTGCGTCCGAAATTCCAGTTTGAAGGAGGCGTTATATTCGTCCGGTCCATTTAAAATCAAACGACACGGCTCACCTCGATTAGTACATTAAAAATGAAAAGGAGGATCGACCGACTCTCGCGCCGGATCTCTCCCCCACCCGTCCGAACCCTTCGATGCACCCCTCCCGCGACAAATCTGTCTCCGACACGCGGATAAACTCGTTCAGAGGCGCAGCCGAGCGGAAACCGCTTCCTCGGCCAAACAATGGATCGCTTTGAGTGACGCGAGCCGCCTCGTTAGAACCGATTAATTAAGCGGTTTGACCTCTCCGTCGCGTCGCGACTCCGCAGTCGGAACTGATATCGCGACCCGGACAGGCCCGGCCTTTCATCACCCCGCTTACGTCGGGGCCGATTTTACGCGTGCTGGCGATCCCAAACGATACCGCAAATGTCGTGTCGCCGGCCGCAGAAAATAACGAGCCTCTGTGTGCAACGGTGGCGACAATGGAGAGAAAAGACGAGGAATTAGAAAGCATGAAACGCTTCGGAACGAGAGAGTGATTAATGGATCGCGACAGCACGCGAGGTCCGACTGTACGCGCTACGTACTACTGGCGGCGCGGGGCGGTTTATCGCGACCCCCCGTTGGATCGGTGCGACGATTAACGGAAGAGTGAGTCGGGGTCGAGGGCGTTCGAAGGGAAAATAAAGAATGGGACTCGGCGGGCAAGCGCGAGGAACTGATTAGCCTTTGAAAGGCGCGCCGATTGCATTCTCCTCCTTCTTTGTCGATTAATCGAGCTTCTTTCTCTGCGCGACGCGTGGAGGGAGGGGGGGGGGAGTGCTAAATTGAGGGATAAGTGTAAGCGAGAGTCAGGCGTCGAAAGCACCGAGAGTGCAAGTGTTACGTGACTGTCTGTTGTATTTATTTGAAATATAAAGAGAGGGCCTTCTCGGCTGGGAGAGAGAGAACGGAGAGACGACGATAAAGAGAATATGACCGAACTATATATATATACCCGTTAATGGGCGAAGCGAGGTCGAGAGCGAGTCCTGCTACGACAGTCTCGATCCGCCCTTTTCGCGTAAAATCGCGAAGGGGTTTCGACGGAGGGTCAGAGTCATCGCCACGTTTAAGTGGGGAACGAGGGTCGACCGGCTGTTATGAGCTCCACGAGGCGTCCAGCCTCTTAAGCTCGATCTGTCCGTATAAAGATACATTCGCGTAGCAGTGAGAGCTATTCATATTTTCTATGTACACCGAGAAAAATAATCAGGTTAAAATGACAAAACGCACATCTAGTTAAATATGCATTTAGTTATTCTAATCGAAATACTGGTCAGTCGAATCAAATATTTAGTTATTCCAGTCAAATGTTTAGCTATCTTAACCAAAAAGTGGTATAGGTCCATATTTCACCAAACAGTTTGATCATCGTCTCCAAGATTTTGGTTAAATTAACCAAATGATTTTTCTCAGTGTAGGTGCACAGTTGACAAAGTTTTAGTTGAAACTCTTAAATACGATTTACAGAGCATTTTTCATTGATACGAACAAATCGTATCGCATTGAAATATTTCATTTGAAACTCTGAGCTCCGGGTCGAAATTTGCCACGATCCGGGGTGTATCGGAGAATTCCACCCCTCGTCGCGACGGAGACGAGGCGAATATCCCGCGGAGCAGCGAATATGGGTCGAGCCTCGCGCTCCAGTTTTCCGTCGGACACAGAGGACAGCCTCCGACGGGAGAAGAGGAGGAAGAAGTCGCTTTCGGAGAACAATGCCTCCTGATACGGAGGGCCTTGGTTACAATCAACCGCGTTATTGTTCCAGCCGACCGGTACCGCCGAACCGGGCGAACGGGGAAAAGGAAGAGGAAGAAGAAGAACATCGGGATTACTTCGCGATGCACCGACCCGCCCCTCTCTCTTTCTCTCTCCCTCTCTCTCTCTCTCTTCTCATCCTCCTCTTCCGAGGGGTATTAACGGGTAGACGGGGAAAGACGTCGTTGCGCCGCTTTGGCAGAATTTCAAAGCCCCGCGGGTGCTTCCCCGATTTTCCCGTCTCTCCGTCCCCCGAGAAATTTCAAACGCGGTTGTACGGGCCGATATGAGGGTAGTTCGCGAGGGAGGCGGGAGGAAAATGATGACGAAATTAGGAAAGGCCTTATTCGACGGGAATTTCGCCGAGTAAGCAGGCGAATGATCTCAAAGCGGAGAAGTACGCGTACATCGGAGGGTGGTTTTTCAAATGGGCGCGTGTGGTACCCTCATTTCCCTCACATTTTCCATAGATCACAATTCGCGATAGCGTGACGCAGAATTACGACGCGTCGACGTCTCGCCTCCCCGGTTCACGGTGAATCGGCGCGGCGAACGGAAATTGTGCGGCGCGCGGGGGTTGCGTCGACGATCGCGTCGAGCGCAGGTGCGACGTGCTCGCCCCGCTTCATTTTCAGCCGATGCGACGCGTATCGGTATTTAGGTCGAGCATCGACGGAATCCACCCTCGTTCCGGCGGGTCGTAAAGCTCCGCGCGACGCGTTATCCGCGCGCGAACGAGATATTTTCCCGCGATGCGAGCCGGGAGGCAGCTCTCCGCCGTTTCGTGTCGCTCGACGGGAATATGTAATAAGATTTTACGAGAGAGACGTAGTGAGAGAGAGAGAGAGACAGAGAGAAGGAAAAATTATCGTCCCGGTCATCATCTTCACGTGGCCGACGCTGCGGACATCGGCATCCAAATTCGATTCTCGCCCGCATCAACCGAAGTGCACCACACAAGCGCCTACCTAATTACTGCTCGCTGTAGAGAGCGATAACTCGATCGACCGATATCGGCGATGGGAAGTGGGCGCCGACGTGCGGTACGTCTACCAACACGTGTAACCACTGTCGTAGCCGCCCGCTCGGTACAATTACAAGTGCCGTCGAGCTCCGTGACACGTCAAAGTGCCTCGCGCTAGCAATAAACCCGCTGGGTGTACATTTCAGAGTCGAATAGCGATGCGTAATCGAAATGCAGCGTTCGTGTGTACTGAGAAAAATAACTTGGTTGAAATGACAAAACGCATCTGGTTAAACGAGTCTGGTTATTCTAAACAAAATACAGGTCAGTTGTGAACCAAATATATTTAGTTATTCCGACTACATTTCTAGTTATTTTAACGAAAAAATGGTCAGTTTCACCAAACAATGGAAGATCAATGGAAGTATACTTCGCCAAACGGTTTGGTCATCATCTGCGGGATTTGATTAAATCGACCAAGTTATTTTTCTCAGGGTGTTAAGCTAAACGCACCAGTGGCCGGACGGTTGAGACAAGTAACCGGACACCCACACAGAGAAAAAGAATTAGTTGGATCTACTGAAAATTACTTGCGGGGTCGCGGGTAATTATTTATGTATATCAGTGAAATCTTTTAATACGTCAATTAGATATCTCTTCCTTACAATCATGTGAAATAGTA
Organism: Xiphydria camelus; assembly: GCA_963678675.1. Taxonomy (NCBI): domain Eukaryota; kingdom Metazoa; phylum Arthropoda; class Insecta; order Hymenoptera; family Xiphydriidae; genus Xiphydria; species Xiphydria camelus. The sequence continues at coordinate 4,162,166 of OY783191.1, read as the reverse complement.
TGTGATTACAAGGAAGAAATATCAAATTGACGTAAATAAATAATTACCTGCGACCCCGCAAGTAATTATCAGTAGATCCAATTAATTCTTTTTCTCCGTGCATCAAAATGTATGTAGCAGATTTGATTGGTAGTGTTCTTACCAGATGGAATTTGTCATGGGCGTTTCTAATTTATCGAAGATTCTTTCCCAGCAATTGATTCTTTGTACCACGTTCAATAATTGATGTCATACGTTGATGTGTCCGGATGTCGGGTCGTGTCCGGCCATTGGTATGCTTTTACCTTATTTCCATCCCCGCCATCTCTTCAGCCACGAACAAAAGCATCGCACGGTGAATCGCGTCGTCGTCTATTTCGTCTTCCTCCTCCACATATTTATTCGTTCAACGAGTACCGTTCGCTTCTTTTTTTTATTTCAGTTGGCTGGAAGCTCCGACCGGCCAGAAGCGAGTGCCGAAATTCCCCGCGCCTCAAAGTTCGATGGGATGGAAATGACGAAAAAACGAGGCGCAGTATTCGAAAGTACAGTCAAAGGGGGACGGACCCGAAACGGCGCACGTTCGCGGTGAACGCCCGTGCGATAGGTCGGCATCGATCGCGAACCGCGGAATCTATAAATCTTAAGCAACCCATTCGCGTGGAAAGGTGGGTATTCCGCACGCCAGGTATCGAAAGTAGGCGCAATCTCGTTCGGAGTCAAAAGTTGCCGCGATTAGCGGCGCTTTACGAGCTGTGCGGCGTTCGAATGTATTCCGCGGGGCGCGCGTACTCCAGAAATACCGATAGAAGTGAATCACTTCGGCCGGGGTAATTAGATCGCTCGTAAAGATATCGCGAGGAAAATACAGGGGGGGATGGCGATAAAATATCCTCGCGGCTTGCGTAATCATTCTACCGAGAGAGAAATGCCGACAAAAAAAATGGATAACGCCGCTCGCTCGCGAGCAAAATTGCGAAATAAGCACGGGAGCTGCGATTCATTTTTCAAGCGAGTCAATTGATTGCCGTTATTTCGTAACCCGCGATTACGCGTAAAATCGGCGAACCGCGCGTCGCCTAATTTTTCGCCGGCGACCGCGCTCGATTCGAACGGGAACCACCCCTTTCGAACAATTTTCACCGGCCGAGCGAAGCGCAGCCGCGGATTTCGCAGCGCTAACTATCGATTCCCCGGCGCCGCGCCGAGTCGAACTCCTGCAACGGACTCGCCGACGATTCGTTCTCGCGAACAACGCGTCGCTCGCGATTCGCGGCGAGCGACGCCCCGATCGGCGACTCTGATTCGCCGGGAGTCCGCGTAGCCGTAATTCAAAGGGCGAAACGACTCTGCGGCGATCGCGCGTTGTCGCCGGATAGCCGCGCCGACGCAGCGCCGGGGAAAGCACGTTATGAAATACAGCTTTAATTCGCGCTGGATCCGCGCTTTAATATTCGGCCGGACGCGGGGGTGGATCGAGGAGGGAGGTTGGTGCAATTGCGGGAATAAATCATGGCTATTGTCGCGCGCGTCGGCGCTGTTTCACGTTCCGGACGATACGTGCGTACGTCGAGAGTGGATATACCGTACGTGCGTGCCGGCACGACCGACGACTAGTCGAAAGGAAGTGATATCTTCGACGCCGCAGATAGGTCCCGCAATCCAGAAGTGCCCCCCCCCCCCCTACAACTGCCGCTATATCTATTGACGTGAATGGAATTGAAAATTTCCGTAGCGGAAATCGACTATCGTGGAAATCTGCCTGCGGTTATCGCGAGTCTTGTTATTATTTTTGTAATCGCTATCGCGCACCGCAACGGCAGTGCGAATCGATTAAGTTCGAAACGAGGAACTTCCTGGATCTCGTTATCGTTTTTCGCGTCCTCTCTTGCCACTGGGAGGGAGTGAAGAGGAAAGGGAAGAACGGGAGAAAGAGGAACGGATGTAAAGGAAGGCGTGGTTGCACTCTGAAAGGCAGCGACGTGCCGCACCGAGAAATGGTCGCGCGAACTCGGAAATCCAGTGGACGTAAAATCGGGAGAAGTCATTTGTACAGAGTCGATACCTCCCCGCGCGTGCTCGTGCGCGTGTATCCGTGTGGTATACCGGGAGAAAGCGATCGTTAAATCGCGGGATGGGAGAGAATTTTACAGCGTGAAAAGTAGAGCGTCGTTTCTTTTCCAAGCGAGAGAATTTCGGGCCGTTCGTATCACCTCGGACGGGAAGTCGTGCACTGAGAAGAGGGCTTATTTGTAGGGTATATAGCGAAAGAAACATTTCGCTGGGCCAGATAAATATATATCAATCATTAGATTCTGTCTTTCATTGAAAAAGAAATAGAGTAATAGCTAACGCGAAGAATTTGCTTGTCCCGAAGAAATATTTCTTTCGCGACAATCAAGTATATACACTGAGAAAAAAAATATGCTTGATTGAAATAATCGTCGATTCACAGCCAGAATCCGTCCATCAGATCGGTCCGTTATAACCGGACCGCTCGCTCGAGGGGGTGGCAAACCACTCGTCGATCTCCACCTCTCGAAACGTGACGCGTTACCCGAGCGACTCTCGAAACGTCTCTCGATACTTTCTCGATTCAATTTAGATCGCCGAACAGGCGAAGCGAGTCGATTCGCCATCGTAGGATGTCTACGACATCGCGGGAGGAAAACGAGGGTGGAGGGTGCAAGCGGAAGAGACAAATGTCTCGCGGGAGTAAAAAGCGTAATGGTCCTTCGGATTCGACGCTAAGTCCCTTAGTTCGCCTCTCTCTTTTCCGCCTTCGATGCTGTAGGTACGCGCAGTTAGGGGTGTAAGTAAGCGAGAAGAGGGTTAGAGAGGGATCTACCGCGGTGGAGTAGTAACTGGGTGAAGAGGTTCGACATACGTGACGTGTAGTCGAACACTGAGAGAGATAATTGCTACAGAGTGTCAAAAAAATATGTCTTGAATCAAGAACATATGAACAAATTTTTACGAGTACAGATTCTTGGTTGAAAAATATATAGTATGTTCTTGATGCAGAAGTACCTTCGTTAAAACGAGAAATTCTTTCTGAACGAAAAAAACAATTACTCGAGCCTGTCAAATATTTTCTCGTACAAAGAAAAAACCATGACTTGATCCTGGAATAACATATATCATACTTTTGATTGAAGAATACGTCTGTTTGACACCAGCAATTATTTCTCTCAATGTAGAGAGATATTTTAACGTCGATATAAATTAGACGATTTTAATAATCCCGTGGTAGAAACATCGATGCACGCGATGCAACCATCCGAACGCCAGATGCACTTGCCCTGCATTCGGTCAGCGGGGATCGTGTAGTTCGCTGTATCGAGCGTGTAGAGTAGACGTAAGCTGTGTAAATCCCCCCCTCCCCCTCCCTCCCTACCGTGTTTACAGCTCTCCTGTAATTTGAGAAACTTTTTCATCGACGCGGTACTAGACCTCCCTCGCGTTCGAGGTTCTCCAAATATAACCCGGCCGCGCGGCGGAGCATTTATTAGTTTTTAAACTCTCGCACTTTTACGCGAAAGAGGCCAGGGGCGCTTTCGACGTCCCTCCCGCTCGATAGCGCGGGAAAACAAATTTTCGTTGTAACATAACACGATTATTTTACGTCGGACCTCGAGTTATAAATGCAAATATTAAGCAAAAAGCTCTAAACCACTGACTTTTACCGTAATACCAGTATCTCGACGGTAACTCGTCCTTTTATTTCAATTTTACCCCGGAAAGAAAACTGTTACAAGCGACGTGACGTGCGCAGAGCTCCTCTCTCGACCCACCGTTACGTTATACCGACTGACACGAGCGCTGCTTTGACGGTAAATCGTGTAGCCGTTCTAAAGAGAAGAAAATTAAAATCTCTTCTTTGACTGGGAGGGTCGGTAGGATACGGTACTACGTTTATAAAGCAGCGTTGCTTGATAAATCGGAATTAATACTGCCTTTTATTCCACAATAACACTTATACACTATTACGTACGTAATTTATATTTGACAATTAACGCGCGAATTCCAATATTCAACTTTTAATAAATCAATAAAAAATTCCTGTCCATACGCCGAGTATCTGACTCAGATACACGCCAGTATACAGGACGTTACATGGAATATGCACATGTGATCTATTTATGGAGCGCGCCTGTGCACATATCTATAGATAAAATCTAGAGGAAAATCGAAGGGATATACGCGTTGCAGTAGGAACGAACGTGCCTGCAGATTCCCGCAGTATTCGGCCATCCCCCAAGGCGATGCGATAAAGCGGGGACAATGCTGGCAACGCTAGCCTTTTATACATTCGAGTACGGACGGCGCTTTTATTGGCCAAATGGGTAACGATCGCCACGTATCGAAGTGTACACCTTCCTATCCTGTGCATACGTGTGAAGGGCGACCCAAACTCGTATAGGGAGATAAAACATGATACCACTATTTTTTTCTTTTCGACATTATGAAATTTTAATTAAACGATGAAAGGGTGTATTTGAGTTTTTACTCGGAAAATTAAAATATTATACGACTAGGTAGACGTACACTGAGAGAAATAATTGCTAGTTTAAAAAAATACACCTCGAATCAAGATCTTAGAAATTTTTAAGAATACTTTAGTCGATTCTTGATTCGAGAGTACCTTCGTTAGAACAAGAAGTTCTGTCTGCGCAAAAAAAACAATTGAGCCATCGAATATTTTTTACACGAAGAAAACCGTGGCTCGAACCTGGAATTAAATCATGTTTGTAATTGAAGAAAACATTTTTTGACACTAACAATCATTTCCTTCAGTGTACCTCGAATGCCCCAGGGTTTGAGAAAATTCTTGGCGATTTCCTGGATGGTGACGATATGCCCCGCAGCGCGAGATGTTTACACATATGTGTACGCAAGGTCCAACTTCGACGGACTGGAGAAGAGGATGTATACGCAATATCGCGACACAATGAGCGGCTCGCCCGATCTGAGGTGGAACAAAGGTGGCGTTATGTTGGCACGAAGTTTCAGCGGATAGCACCGCACAGTACGGATGACGTATGTGTCTAGCCACCCTAACAATGCGAAACCCTGACGCATTAATGTTAATCCAAGCAGCCCCGGTTTACCGTGGGGCTGCTCGGGCACAATGAAACCGGCGTAAGAAGAGGGGAATCCACCCCTCTCGCTCCTCTCTCTCTCCCCTCTTTCGTCATCCCTCAAAGTCGGCCCCGCGAGGCTCTCTTCTCTTTCTCCTCCTCCTTCGCCTCACCCAAGTACCGGAATTAACGTTCATCGCGGCTACTTCCGGGAGAATCGCGAGGGATTTCACCTGAAAGCGTCTAACTTCTCTCTCGAGAAAGAGAGAGAGAGGGGAGATATATTTTCCGCCCCTTTCGAAAACTCTCCTCGAACGTCATTTTTTCCTTCGATTTCCGCTATTCTGTCGACTTTCCGCGACGAATGACTGCCACCAAATGGATGATATTCGATATCGATGCTTTAAAAGTCCTTGAGAATTTCTTCCGTCGATATTTGACGCGAAAATTCGTCCCCGCGAGAATCAGCAAATCGTAGGCGGATCTACGGAATCACCGTCGTCATCGTCGTCGTCGCGGCGGATCTCTTCCGTGTTTTAAAGTCGAGGACATCGGCGAGGGACGTCAGCCACACGGGTCGAGGTGAGAAGCGGCTCAATTTCAAGTTTCGAGACGCTCCTCGAGACCACTCGTGCAATCCCGCAGTTCTAAAACAATTTGAACCCTCGCTCCAGACTCGGCCCCTGGCGCGGTTTCGTTCCCCGCGGGACGTTGTCGGTGTACACCTACACACGCGCGCGCGCGGACGTCGGAACATGTCCACTCCTCGACAAATCGGGAAACTTATCAACCGCGACATCTCGAAGTGAGCTAGCGAAGAGTGGAAGTGGGGGGAGGAAGGGATATTGGGTACGAATATCCCGCATTCCCGAGGAGATATCCGCGAGCTTCGAGCGGTATACGATTTTCGAAGAAAATCGTCGAGTCGTCGAAAATCGTCGGTCGGCTATTTCCTGGTCGCGACGAAAATCCCTTCCGGGAAGAGGGTGGCTCCAAGGGTTCATCGATGGCGCGTAGTTACGACTGCCTATTTCGATTTTCGGTATTCACACACTGAGAAAAATAACCAAGTTAAAATGGCAAAACGCATCTGGATAAGTGAACTTAGTCACTCTAACCAAAATATTAGTAAGTCGAATAAAATTTTTAATTATTGTAACTACATATTTATTTATTCTAACTAAACGTCTAGTTATTCTAATCAGAAAATGGTCAATTTAGGCAAACGGATGGAGGATCCATGTTCCACCAAATGGTTTGGTTATGCATCGAGAATAATAATTTGCTCAATTTATCCGAAATCCTGGGTATAATGACCAAACCGTTTGATGAAATATCAATCGTCCATCTGTTTGGTTAGACTGACCAATTTTTTATTACAATAACTAAATGCTTGATTGGAATAACAAAACATTTGATTGGAATAACTTGATATTTGGTTTAACTAACCAGAATTTTGATTAAAATAACTAAAGACGTTTAATTAGATGCGTTTTGTCATTTTAACCTAATTATTTATCTCAGTGTGGTCTCCAGAGGATTTTGATTAAATTGGCCAGATTATTTTTCTGAGTGTACGGAAATATACAGCCGATGAAAGAGCAAAGAAACGACTTAGGGCCGGTTTTAACAACACGGTATAAACGCGGTATAGCGCTATACTGAGAATAACCAGCAATAAGCCTTATGATTATTCTCAGTATAGCGCTATACCGCGTTTATACCTGTTGGTAAAACCGGCCCTTATTCGGCAAAATCGATCAGAAGAGCTTTAATCTTCGAGAGAGATGGCGATTAGCGCGATCAATCGGCTAATGGAATTACTGAGAAGCCAAGTCGCTTCCGCGACGGCGTTCTTCTCCTTCACGTTCGCTTTGATGGCTTCGTTGACGCGTATGTTATAGCGGCAACGCTTATATTTAAATAAAAAATAGAGTCGAAGTACGTTTTCCGCGATGCCGAGGAATTGATACAGGTCGATCAATGGGAATTGATTGGAAAGAGAAAAAAAGGAGGAAAGTACGCTTCGGCAAATCTACGGTAGGAACACCGCGCAACCCCTGCGCCGATACGATACACCGAGTACATATTTACACCACGAAGACCCATCAATTTTAAATAAACGCTTCCACCGCGTCGATGCCCTCCTCTCCTTCACAGCACAGTAAACCCGACGCGATAATATCGCTCGAGCGGGGCCCCGTGTGCGAGCGAGGTCCCGCGAAATTCGCCGCGGTTCACCCCCTCGATGTCGTAACGCGTTGAGGGTGATTGCCTGTAAATATATCGTAGTTTTTCCTCTGTCGCGCGCGAAAAAAGGCACCGCGGATGGCCGCGAGAGA
>OY783191.1:1015070-1297388 GCA_963678675.1 Xiphydria camelus | reverse complement strand
AGGTCCGCCGAGAGAAGGGATGAACCTCGTCGAGGTGAATGGAAACATCGAGGGGGCTGCGCCGCGTGTTTGTATTTACGCCGGATGGTCCTATCTAAGGAAATAAAGGGTATAACGACGTCGGTGGATAGAGTTACCGCGATCCATCAGCGCTAGCTCGAATTACAAGTCAACGGTGACAGAGATGTTCGTTATCGTTACAATACCCTCGTTGTAAAATGTATCTGTATTGTCTCGCCCTCTCTCGACGCCTTTATCCACTCTTCCGATGTAAGTGGTACAGAAGTGTACGGAGGGTCGCGTTGCGTCTCTGTTTCCCGCGGCGAACGTCTCTTGCGCACCGGGGAATAAAATGCCGGTCAGAGGTCGGACGACATTGTCTGCCGTAACGTACGCTTGTATCACTGGAACTCGTTCGCTTCGGATAATTGGATACGCAGCGATTTTTATTTCAATACCAATCGCTCCCCCCTGTATCGGTAAAGCCGCACGGTATTCCACATCCGCCGGAAATCGGTTCGAACGATAAGTGGCGCATGGAGGAGAGCCCGGAAATTCTCGATATATCCCTCTTACTTGGCCACGTTAGGCTTTATTATACCCGGCTCCTATGCCGCGACGCAGTGCGGAAGGGTAAATCCAATTCCCACCCTCAATCCCGATCCGCCCTAGTCTTCCAACGTTTTGTAAATATATTCGATGGAAGCTCCGTAGTTTAAAATAAAGTGTAGCCAGGAAGCTCGGCATCGGCTCAGGCGGGCAGCCACTTTCCCTATACGCGTTGGCTCAAAACTGGAAAATGTACTCCTTCTATTTGAGGTAGTTTCGGAGCCTCGCTCCCTCGACACATCGGAATGAAATTTTCCTCGTGATAGAACGGAGGAGGCGAGTTAACTGTTCGAAACTTTCATGGGGGTAATTTCCAATGAAATGCACGCGATACGTAATTTTTTCAAGGGCTTCGAAGAGCAGCCGGATTCTGTTTAACGAAATTGTAGCTGCGTTTTTCTAAATTTCCACGAATTCTTTTAACGTTTGTATTTATTCCCAACTTATTTTTCTTCTTTTATTTTGACACGATTAAATTGGATTTATTTGAGATAAGCGAGTCAGCCCTTGGCAATACCGAGATTAAAATAAGAACTAGGAGGTCAACTCGAGTGTCCCGCTTATCTCCACTCGGAGTTCAGCCCCTATTTACACTGGCTTTTTTACATGGATTATTCCTACAGATTTGCACACGATAGGGACACTTTAAGAGGGCATCTTGAAAAAAGAAATTTCTACCGTCCCTTCGCTTCTCGCAATCTCGCGAGAGAATCAGAAAACAAAAACTGATAAAGCACACCGTACTGACTTATCATGCAATAAATTTCTCTCTAACCCCCTATGCGAAACGAATCCTGCGACCATTTCGAGTGTGTCCATCCATCGCGAGAAGAAGAGACACTTTATCAACATATTTCGATCTCTCTTATCTACATATACCGTGGAATTAAAGTGGAAAGAAAAATTGGTGAACTTTCGATGCTTTGCCGGATCGCATTGAATTTATCGGGAGAGTTCTGCTGCGCTGAAATTTGTTCAACTGATTATAGAAAGTTCGGCGAAGCCGATAAGTTTTAGATCCGCGAGATGAAGTAATGTTGTATTAACGATGACGCGATTGCATCGGTCGATGGTATCGAAAGTGCAAGAGGCACTTATTAGAGAGAATTAGATGACGTCGAGCCGTCATGTAATTTATATTTAATTAGAACGATGGAAATAAATGCCAGAATGAAACTTGGATCGTTTTGTCAGTTCTCCCGATCGAAGAATGGTTCGATAGAATCGGTACGTCTCTGGAAAAAGCGAGATATACACTTTTCCCTTTTCGAGACACGTTATCGGCCAAACGCAGTTCCCTCTCCTCGAATAAAGTTTCGGGACCTCCGTGATCTTGCGGGATTATAGGCCTCCAGAAATGAGATCCGTCTCAACAAAGGAGGTATCCGCTCTCTTCGCGAATAACACGCGAACAAACTTTTCCCGAAAGAATAAACCAACGCGCGCACGGGACGACTCAAAAGATACCTTTCTACGAGTATATTGGTCGTATCGACCAAGAAGTGAACTTATCTCTCAAAAATTCGTTTCGACCGATGCGTTTGTTCCGTTGGCCGTGTAAAAGATTACTCCTAAACGTCGATTCGTCGAAACTTAAACATCAGTGAAAAATCGAGAATCGCACCAAGAAAGGATATCGCGCGAAATGTCACGTAGGCCAGAAGAAGTGAAAGAATCGAAATCGGTGTCCTGGTAATTTATATACATCTTAACAGTCTCGCTCTTAACTCTTCAACTGCGAGCAATTTAAGGATGATGAAACCATCTTGTTGATTGTCGCTTCGCAACGTACGTGCCTCGAGAGTATTTGGGAGAATATAGGCACCCTCGCAGAGTTTGGTTTCATGGACAGCGACACGCCTACTGTGTCTATACGCACTATATGAAATTATAACTGTATCGTGGTTGTAAAGTTCGTTGCTTCACAGCATTAATATTCATTTCAGGGTCCTGAAACAAATCACCGACTTAGCGACCAATCGAATCGAGGGTGGTTTAATAAATATCGTGCATAAGTTAAAAAAAAAAATCGTACGAACGTCGTGTCTTTCGATTCGTTCCTAGTCATTTATCACACCACTTGTTTGACTGAGGCGCTATTTCCACACGGCACGTTTTCCAAACAAAATTTAGTCTCGGAACTTTTTCAAACGAAATCGTAGTCGTCCTGCTGACAGAAAAGTATTTACGCGATTTCTCTCTCTCCGACCGCGTCAAGGTTTTCGCGGCTCAGACATTTCGCTCTACTCCGACCGGGATATAAATATATTCGATTCGGGTGGCTCCGCTGAAGAGACGAGCGGCGAAACACAGGGCGCGCGCGAGATCTCACGATCGCCTTCCTTCCGCGTCCTACTTCCTACATCCCGCCGGGTTTCATCGACTCCGGACTTAAGCCGACGATTGGATCGCGAGCTCCGCACACATATACACGGATTTGCATAATCCTCAATCGCGTTATTGGCCGCGGAGGAGGGTTATATCTGACGAAGGACGAGGTGGAAGGACGAGCGGATAGTAGATCACGCGGTAGAAAGGGGGTGGCCTGACGGAGCGGTGGGGTGACCGCCAACGGTCACGTCCAGTATCAATCTCAATCGCTGAGCTTGAGTGACAGTAGCGCCTGCCAAATAGCGAGGGCGAATATCCGCGCCGCGGCGACTAGACCATCCTGAGAAAATTTCTGACGAATAAGGCGCGCCTTTCGCGGCGACGACGAAAAGGAGACCCGCTGTCAAAGCTGACTAATGACGTTGACCGTCTCCGCGGTCGTCGCGTCGCTTTGACGCACGCCGGGTACCGGCTTTAATCAATTCAACGGATGCTGAAGGCGCGTGCATCGGGATATCGGCGGTAGGAAATTGGGGGCGGGGTCGTTTGAGGGAAGAAGAAAAAGCGTCGGAGAAGAAATCTCTTTTTCTTTTCGATGTCGCAGAGAGACAGGGAAAGTGGAAGAACGATAAAGAGAAGTAGCCAATGCATTTACTCAGGCTAGAGCAAGACTTCTCCGAGATGATATCGAAACGAGAAGAACACTCGAAACAGGCTAATATGGATAACGAACTATTCAGAGGAGTAGAAATAAATCGAGCGCAGAACGCGGAAGAGGGAAAGCGGTATACGCCTCCTCCCGTCGTAATACCGGAGCGAATGCAATTGCAGGCAAAACGTTTTCCGCGGCAAAACCGAGGACTGCGCGTCTCATCAGCACGCACAGAGACACCTGCACGGTGGTATACGCGTGAGATTGAACGCAGACGCGCGAAGACGCGAAGCGAGTCTCGGCGCCTGTACGTGTGTATCCAATGGGTTACATACTTTCGCCACCCTCGACAGGGAAGAGCGGCGGAGGGAATTGGGGTGTGGTGCCGATGGCTCCGCCGCAAACAGGGCTTATTGTGCCGCCACTCGGCAGTTCACTTTTCAATTTTATTTTCAGTCCCTTCCCAGTCGCTGAATAGACGCAAATTGCTGTAGGCGAACGCGCCGAGTCTCGCCGCAGGAAATCAGCCACGAATCGAACCCGTCCTTCGAAACCACTCCGCAAAGCGGCGTCGCGACGTGTACCGAGGAAAGTGCCGCTCGCATTTAAATTCGTGTCGGGCGACGGAGATGGTGATTGGTGTATTGTATTTTTTGTCAGTCTGCCATCGGTGTCGCGCGTCGTCTGCTCTCGCAATTAGCGTCCTCGAGCTCTCGAGAGTTTCTTCCCCCTCGAACAAGATGGATCGCTTTTTCGTTTAGGTTCGGCTAATTGGGAAATTTCCGCGGGGGCCGTTTGGCTAATTTGATAATTCGCGTTAATCGGGTCCGCGTTTTCTTCCGTGCGCGGTTATCAATGTGTATCCCTGAAACGCGAGCGTCGTTAGACCCGCGACTCGGCTCGAGCTAAACGTGTACAGCGAGCACTCGTAACGAATAAACTCAGCGAGGGAATCAGCGACGGTCACAATAATATCCTAATTAATGGTGGGTGAGATTATAGTCAAGCAGTTATGTGGAGTTGCGAGAGTAACGGGCAGCGGTTAGCTGAGCTTCTATCTACCCGGGCTGGTGGCTTCCTGCATCCCCACCTACCGCCACATCGCCTAATGGTCCCCTCCCTTTCCACCCTCTCGCTGTCCCTGGCGAACTTGGCGTTATACAAGGTGGTCGCGATGCTGGCTTGGAGCGGAGATGATTCGAGGGGGGCGCGCGAGAGTGGAGAGAAATTGCATTTTTTTTCTCAACCTCTTTGCGGTTGAAAACATGTACATCGGCGGTCCGGAAATTAAAACCCGCCGTTCGCGAAGTGCACTCGTGCAAACCCGTGCGCGCAGCACGTGACGATGCGCGTACTCCCACACGTGATATGTAGTTAGGTGCAAATGCACTCGCTCGTGCATCCGCTCGAAGCCAGATTTGAAACGAAGTTCCGCACTTAGCGGCGAAGCTGGAACCGAGCATCCCCTTCTTTTCCATTAGACCGCCGATCGTTTTGGGAACATCGCGCGACGAACCGGTGTCCGGCGATCTTATTCGTCGAGGCGATAAAAAGGCTTCGGCACGACGCGACGCAACCCCCGCGTTAAATGCTTGCATAATGTGATCGATGTAACTGCGCAGAGCGCGGGTGCTAATCGGATCAGAATCTGATGAAGCCCCATACCCCCCGTCCACCCCCCCTGCTACTTCTCTCAATATTAGCTGCGCAACGTCACACCCGGTATCCTCGCTCGCGTTCCGCCGCGTCCAGCGGAATTAACGCGAGCGAACCGCCAATGGCGAGGCGCCTCGCGCGAACGTCAGCCAGTAAGCGTCGATGGTAACCCTTTTCATCGGAGCGAAAGAGGGGTCGGGCGAGCCTGGGAGACTGCAGCGGGCCAACTTTACAAATTAATTCCGAAACATCGGCCCGAGAGACAAAAAGCAAGACTACTGGGATTTGCCTAAGCCTCGGAGAAACGGGAGGGTTGCTCGTGGGCGACGAGACGATGCGGCGCGCGGGAGAGGAAGGCTTAATCGCGCTGGAAGCAGAGGGTTACGTACAATCTCCTCCTAGTTCGGTCCACGTTACGAGCCACGCTCTAAGGTTTTCAGCAATTTTCGCCTTTCGATTTAATTAATCCGGGCATTTAATCAACCTCCGCGCGATTTGGCGCGTCGGAATGGGAACTGTTTACAGCGCGCGAGCGGTGAACTCGAGATATGACGTCACTGGTCCCTCCAAAACAAATACTCCGCGCAACTCGTTCTACTCTATCGAGCTAGATACGATATTCGTTCTGTTTATGTTTGCCGGCCCATATACACATACTTATCTGTGTCGGAGCAAGAATTCTACCGATTCCCAATAATCCGTCAAAAGTGCGCGAAATTAATAGTCATCGATTTGTAGTTATAAATCGGTAATTTAACCTACTCCCAACTGAAACCAGTGACTACTCATCAACTTGGCTATAGAGAACGCAGAAATTTCAAATCGGTGACGCCTCCAGGCTCGAAGGGTGGTTCTTACTCGAGGGTTGGCAGAGCAGAAAGTTTCTCAGGGCTGAGAAATCTCATTCGAGCCACCTCTGACAACGGTTGGAGATCTTGCGGATTAATGCGAAGTATAGTTTGGAGTGTCGGAGGTACGTACCTCTGAAGTTGTATCAACCAACGACGTTCGACTACGTAACTTCGTTTCCGCTTGGCCGATCCGGTCTAATTGGTTGACTGCCTTCAGACGGGCTAACCGGGTGGAAGCTAGGTGGTCACGATAGGGATAGATCGAGGCGTCAAATATGTGAACTTTTGAGTCTAACTTTCTCCGTGCGCGATGTACGCATTGGATAGGGACGCGTGTACAAGAAAAACCTTTTCTATATCCATCAAACTTAGATAGCAGTAGACGCCTATGTAAACTCGCATAATTTACAACTGCATAACTATTTAGCAACAACGAGGCATCGCCAAGTTTTTCTCTTTCAACTTCCCTCGCGGCGCATCATGAATTATTCTCATCCGGCGTTTAATATTCGCCGCGATAAGACCGAAAGAATAACGTGCCTCGAATGAAGAAAGCCGCGGTAGAAAAATGCTTATTACCCCGTACCCCATCGTCTCGATTATGCAAATATTTAGGTTAATGGCGCCGCGCAATTGACACGACTTCGCTCTTCATCGAGCTCGCAGACGTCGCATCCGCGGCTGCCTTTATTCCATTCGACGCTCGAGAAATACTTTTCTTCGCGATTGTACGACATTTCGCGCTGAAATTGCGTCCCTGGCGCGCACAAAAGGGTGGTGAAATAAAGGGATGCGAGGATACGTTCGCGCGGCTGTTCCCCATTCTCGGGTGAAATGGTAATAATGAGCTTTAAAAGACAAGTGTGTCGGTTTCTTTACAACCCTCGGGAGGGCAACGAAAGGGGTTCGTCATACGGCGCTTTCTTGCGGAATTCGTGCGAGCGGACGAGGCTCGCGCCAACGAAGGCGAGAGGACTCTGTGGACGTACCCTCGTGTTCAACCTGACGCAATTCAAACGCGTGCTTTTGTATAACGCGGGGTAACGGGGAAAATATACGTGGACAGAGATAGCGCGGGAGAAAGGGGTGAGATTGCGTTCGAGGGTCTTATCGAACGCACAATTCGCTCGTTGAATCGTTAACGCCTCGTTATCTCGCGAATTTATGATAACGCTGAAAAGTTTCGCGAGAAGAATCGTTCTCCCATATTTTTATCCTTATTAGGGGAGAGAGTACAAAAGGGGAGCATACATTTAATTAAAAGATACGCGCTAAATAATATCTATGAGTCTGCTTGTCGCGAAATTCCGTAGAAATTCGAACGTTTAATCTCCGCGCGCGACGGATCCTTAAAGTACAATATTTCCGCGTTTTTCTGGACTTTCAAGGATGAACAATGGCACGATACAAAAAAATCAGCCCGAAGCGCATAGTTCCACGGTCTTTGTGCTGTTTTTCATAAGTCACCGCGTGCGTCGCGGTCGACGGAAAGTTAGCCGTCGCGTCTGTCTGTATAAACGCAGCGCTCATTATGCAACGTGCCTCGCGGCTGTGTCTGACGGGCCATCATCCACTAGGATGCACGCATACGAGGGCGGGGCAGTTATCCGCACTGGCGTCGCTTTCACTTTCGCCTCTTTTAAATGATACAGCTTCCGTGAGATATTCCTTTCATTATCGCGTACGAGTAGCGCCTTATAAAACATTACGCAATTTGACAAGACATTTTTTTATTATCGTTATCCCCCCAGAGTATGAGTACACTTTCGGGAAATGACGTTTTATATTCAGCGATAAAGGCTTCGATGCACGAGGGTCCTGCATGTCAGGCTCCCCGTGGTCAGAGCTCTCTTACGAAAAATCGCAATTTCCTGCAAGTAGTACGAGCAGCTTTCGTATGCCCACTTTTGGCGGGTACCCGAGGTTAATGCACTCGCGTACATTTTCCATCGGCCGCTCGCACTCGGGTTCGTTGTATACAACACGCGCGTCTCTTTCGACCCCCACCCGTTGCTACGTTACATTACGCAAAAGAGATTCCAAGCGCCGAAAGACGCGGCCCATTGGGGCCATTGTCGAGAGACGATGTTGTCGTTCACCCTCCATTCTCGATGGCCGGACGTTTACGGCTGACTGGCATCCCATCGCGCGACATACCGCGACGTTAAAGTGGCGTGCGGCGAGACGTCGATGCGATTGTATCGCGTCGGGGCTTACGAAAAGGAGGGTGAACGTGTCTGTAATAGTTTTACGTACTTTCGGGGGAGAGGTAAACCGGAACGGAGGGTCCTTGCAAGGACCATAGGCGCCGTCGAGATAGCGATATAAAATTCATTTCCCAAGTACTTCGTTTCCCACAGATACACAAAACATGGTGTTGTTGCATTTAAATCAGCAGTCGTTTCCGTTTCGGAAAATAGTTTTTCAATGACTACTTCATCCCCCTTTTTTTTTAAATCGAGTTCCCAATGCTCTCCGAGGACCGCGCTTTCTTTCCGCCCCCGTCAATTCCGCCGTCCCTCGTCGGATTCCTCGCCCCATTCGTCTCTTCCTCTCACACGAGTCCACAGCGTGCGTTCTCCGCCGCGAGTGCGGTCGCGACGCCCCGCCGTGCGCGACATACCTACCGCGGAAAAGCGCCGCCGAAGAATTTGAATCCGTGTACCGACATCCGGCTCGTAGTCGCGCGAGCACACACGAACGCGCGCGGTGAACGCCCAGCGACTCGACGATTCGAAAATTATGGAGCCGGATGGCCACCCGCAGCGGGCACCGTACCGCGGATGCGATGCCGCGTAACTCACGGCCGTTATCGGCGAATTCTCGGGGAAACTGTAAATCTCGAGGAAGGATCGCGCGAGAAATCTACCGGATATTCCCTTTGTCCCGCCCGTTCCACCCTCTCCGCCGTCGCGCCACTCCAGATCCTCACGAGTAATTTTGCACTTTGCACCCTTTGCACGCGCCTCGCGACTGCGACGACGCGTTTCCCTCGTCGCCACATTTTCATTAGTGGAGCGCGCGTCGCGTCACCCGGCCGGTCGCAATGTACCGCGCCCCTTAAACGTCCACCTTCAGCCGTCCCGCGGTCGTCGCACCGTGTCACGGCGTTTTCCCCTCACTCCATAGTTTCCGCCTCTCCGCCGGCCGAAAAGCACGGAAGCACCCCCTCCTCTCCCATTCCGCTCGCCTCCTGCTTTATATTCGCGGTTCGGGAAAACAGCGGAACATATAATTCAGCACGACCCTCTGCCGCTGACACTAGCACTGGAGCGGCGTCGCGGTGGCATCCAGCGAGCGGTTTTCGCGCTGCTTAAAATGCAACGCCGCCTATCGTCGGGGGTGGGCGTCTTTCTTTGCCTCTTTCCTCGAGACGCTTGCTAGGAGAGGCCGC
The DNA here is from genome assembly GCA_963678675.1 of Xiphydria camelus. Classification (NCBI taxonomy): domain Eukaryota; kingdom Metazoa; phylum Arthropoda; class Insecta; order Hymenoptera; family Xiphydriidae; genus Xiphydria; species Xiphydria camelus. The sequence continues at coordinate 1,287,895 of OY783191.1, read as the reverse complement.
GCAATCCGTATACAAACGAGGTACGAGCTTTGGCATCGACTAGACGGGAGACTCCGTCTCTCCTCCTCTCCGGCTTTCTCTCTTCCGCCGCTGGGAACGCGAGGGAATCGCGCGTTAGACTACGAGGGTGGTAGTGGTACGTCTACCCGATAAGAATGGCCCCGGGACCGGCGAGGGAGTAGGGACAGTGCGGGTCGGACAACCGAGATGAGACGGATGAGCTCCCAACTTCTCGGTTACCTATACATATATATATCTCGCCGCTTCCGGAGGGTGTGCTGCAGGACTCTCCGGTTCTCCATAGATCACGACGGAATCGCGCCACCCCCTCCGGGAGAATACGACGATGCCGTTGCTACTGGAAGTCTCAGTTTCTCCCCTTTTGAGGGGGTTTCGATACTTTTTAAGATTTTTTAATCGCGCGGAAGAGATTCACTGGAGATGGCGATCCATAACTCCCTTTTTTTCGTCGGTCTTTGGTCATCATCATACGAGGTATCAATGACTATGTTTTTTGAATGGGGACTGTGTCGGATATTTTAACTTGGAAAGTTCTATAAATGCCCTATATATCGCGAAATGAAAGATACGTCGATGTATTTGCACTAACGAGGAAGCGGAGCTTCCAGAAAAAAGGAGATCACAGAGGTGACCCAATTTTAACGAGGAGCTCGCGTCGAAGAGCATTCCAAATTGATCGACGAGTGATTACCAACGAGTCGTCTGATTTTCCGGAAGTCACGGAAACGAATGAATTATGAGACCCACCTCGCTCGCTGCACGTTCGACGAGTAGCCGTTCGCGTTTCCGTAATGTGCAAGCGGCAATGTTCGATCGGGAAACGAGAAAGGATTGATTCCGAATAGGATAAACTGTCGTCGGGTCCGGTTTTGTCCATCGCGTCGGATAACGGCTAACTATCGGTGCCGGATTGGTCGTTAATGACGTTGCGAAGCAGCATAACGTTCCGCAGCCTCTCGACGAACGAAACTAATACTCATAGGAAAATCGGATCGAACCACTCGGCTCGCCGGATATTTCTCCCGAACGATTTCGAGTACACGCCCAGTTTCCTCCTTCCGGGATTTTTCCCCTGCCTGCAGAGAACCCCATAGAGAGCTTCCGATGCCCTCGCTGTTTATTCGCTTATCCTTTGTTTTCGCGACTCGTCACTCGCTCATCCAGTCTCTAAATCTTTCGTGCGCCGGTAGGTAGGTGTATACGCTGCACCCTCCTTTTATTTCTCTGCCCGAGCTTTTACTCGTCCCCCCCTTCGAGGAGATCTCTCTTTTCTCTCTGTCTCCGCTTTCTTCTAGGAATTTATTTTGTTCGGTTTCGCTGCAACGCGTCTCGAGTCTCGTTCGGTTCGATACATCTGGGTTTTCGATCTTCGCGCGAAACTCGCCACTTTTTACGTTATCGTGGAAACGGAGTATCGGGTGATCGATGCACCGGACAGCGAACTCTCGATAATTATTGTAGAGTTTGAAAAATTCACTGAACTTTATTTGTTCTTTTTTTCTGGGATTTTCTCTTCTTCGCGAGATGCCTTCGATGATGCCACACGCGCGCTGTCCCTCTCTCCGTCTCACTTATTGGCCGCTTGTTGTCCGACAATAAAGAAGGACTATCCCCGAGGAAGGACACTGGTAATCCCTTCCTACCATTTCCTCTCCTCGTCTGAAGACTGACTCCCTCTCGGCAGGCTCGCCATACACTCACAGACAAAGCTACGGTTGAAAAACCATCCCAGGGAATCCGAGACAAAAGAGGGTAGAGACCTCCTCGAGGCACAAAGCCCGAAGTCACAGTTGACACTGCTCGGACAATGACGAGGATCTCTCGGGATTACCTACACTCGTTTTCTCCGTTCGCGATTATCGCTATCTTTTCGTTTGATCGTTCTAAGAAAATTTACCGATCGATCGCGATTCGTCGTGGAGGTCTCGAGGAATACAGTCGCTTCGAAACTGTGTTATCGAAAAAAACGAAAGCGCGTTAATAATTCGAGTCGCATAGCGCACACCCCGCCGTCGATCGATCCTCGACACCCCGGCGCGAAACATTTGACGCGCGACGTCTAGTGAAATATCAGTCGACACTGCGAAAACACTTGAAGTAATAGCCCGAGAGTCTGCAAGACATTAACTATGTAAATACGAGCTACTATGCTGCCCCTTTGCTCGAATTATAATTGCAGAACAGCTCCGCAGATATTTATCATCCGTTACGCATTGAATCGAGGAAAATCGCGCTTTATCTCGAGATGTATATCCGCGCGACAGATGGATTCGAATGGCAAGGGTGGTGCGTTTTCGCAAATCGCTGTCGAATATCTATTTTGCAAAGCAATTAGAAGCTCGTTATTCACCGCGCGGACGCGACTGTGGGCGAACGAGGGATGGTGCATCGCGAGCGATAAACGCGGATAAAGTTTTTCGAGGGCTACCCGGCGGAGAACTCCGGGAAACTTTTTTTTTAAACGCGTCGTCGGGAGCGGCCGATTGAAATACGAATGTCTGCGAAAAAAGAAAGTTGGCCCGCGAAGGCGTCTAGGCGTTCTTTGTCTGAATTAGACCGGAGGATGATATATAGGCAGTCGGAGGGTGGAATATGGGCGCCTTTATGGATTTTATGACACGCACGCCACGCATAATGCATCTGGCAGCTGCGCCCCTTATGCGTAAATATATCGGGAGAGTTTCGACAAGATACTGGAATTTTTTTCTTGTTTTTTTTTTCACAAGGGTAGGGAAAGCCCTGACTTTTAATTCCAAATACCCCTGCCGTATTTCAGATATCGCCTCGCGCCGCGACATGCATACATGTATGCGCACGTGCGTGCTTCTTTCCCCGGGGGGAAATTGCGTACTTGTTTTTCAGGTGGAAATGAGGAAATTTGCCAAAAGTCGAGATGGAATTCAAAAGTCTCTCGAATCGACCGCTCCACCACCCTGTTACGCGCGTGACGGATATTTCCCTTTATCGTTGTTCAGTGATAAATGTAATCATCATACTCGCGAATGGCGAAATGAAGGCAAGTCTGGAAATCTCCGACAGAGTTTACACTTGACCCGGAAAGGCAACCTCGTGGCTGACCTCCCATCGGCGAGCGAAAGACGGAGCGAGCTTACGAGTCTCGGGCCTTTATTTACTGGCGTTTTATTCGAGTGGATGATGGATAATAAAGCCAAGCTTTGTGGGTTTCCGCGCAGTTGGCTCCGCGACTTGTGGCCCTTTCCCGGTCGACGGATCGAACCAACATCAAACGGTTCGGGGGGCACTGTTCCGGAGTCTTTGCTACTGTACAGCGCCGCTTTAAGGATTTCTCGAATATCAGAGAAAATCGTTCGAATAACGTCGCGGCAACTGAAACTCGATCACCGGCCTCTCGCTTCGAGAGACTCTGATTTACCCATTTCCACTGGCTCGCGTTGCTCATGAATTCTCGAAAGTTCGATACGTTAAAGTCCCGGGGAAAATAATTCCAACAATTTTCAACCCGATGTAATATCACGAAACACCCTCCAGGGCGATCAGTTGGCTGGCTGCCGCAAAGAAGCATTCCGCGAAGAAAGAGAGGAGAAACAGAGCGGCCAGGATTTTCCCGCTGGAATTACGGTCGAAAGGGCCAGGTACCGCGTCGTAACCCTGACCATGTTATCGAGGGGGTATCGATGCCCTCCCGCGTAATTTCCCGAACCCCATTCTTCCGGCCGATCTAACGCAAGGCGATCCCCCGCCAAGTATCAGGAAAAAAATCAACCCCCACGCATTATTGAGCAGCGGGAAGTGCTCTCGCGCGCGGGGTCTCCGCTTATTTTCGTACTCGTCGTATTTTAGGGCATTAGCGCGCGAGAGGACGAGAGGACCCGCGCTCCCCGTAAAAGAGCACTTGACTCGAGTTGTAAACCGAGTCATATAAGCGGCGGTCTCTCCTTCTCTCCTCGGGTATATCCATCACTGAGATGGATCGAGACCGACAGCGGCCCGGGGGCGCAAAAACGCACGCATCCCAGCTGCGTTGTTTTTTGACGCGTCGCGACGGACACACGTACGCGCGTGGATCGACTGACGGACGCACACGCGTCCACGGGCCGCTGCACTTATACAGAGTTGGCGCGGACAAGGGATCCGCACCGGGTACATTTGTCACCGATCCGTCACTGCGACGAGGGTGATAACGAGGTGATGGTTCGAGGGGGAGAAGAAAAAAAACTGAAGAAAATGTAATTTCGTCGGGCATCTTGATAAGATTATATATCTCGCTGCGCGCTGGGGCGACCGGGACGCCGCGGTGGATTGACCAATGGGGCGGAGAAAGATATACGCGCTGCGAATCTATCCGATCCGCGAAGCGCGGCATCGCCGAGTCAATCGCGGATGTATCGAACCACGGGGTCGTGTCGCATCTCGGCTCGGGGCTCAGCGAATCTCGTGGGAATCGCGGGAGATTTCGGTCGGGATAATTTAACGCCGCGTGGTGGATTCTCGACAATTGGGTGGACGCGCTCGGATGGAAGTGATGCGTTCGCGGTGACGAATCGAGAGTCGATATTTGTGAGCGATTTTTCACGCAAAAAAAAAAGTATAGATTATAGTTTCGCGTGGGACGGTAAAAGTGATGAAAACGGGTTAGTTCGAAGTACGAAGCGTATCACCCGGTAGGTACGCTCGAGTCCTTCCAGGACCACGCGGGAAATCGATTCCCGACGTCGCACGAGGGGGGAGAGGGCGCGGAAAGTTTTTCCAGAGAGAGAAAAATTACTTTCGGGGTAAATATCTTCGCGGCGAAGAATATCGCGAAGACACCCACGACGACGGAAGTGCCACCGTGGAACAGGGGTGGGTTGAACATGGAAGTGCATTTAGCGTTGGATCTCGGTCCAATTCGCCCCTGAAATATTTAATACCCACTTGTGATGTAAGCCTCCCGTATCCCGTAGCAACATCTCCATATACACCGGGGACCATTAAATTCGCCACGTTGGGGGAGAGAATTTCCCGAGCCGGTCTTGTACTTCCATCTTTCAGCCGGTCGAGTCACCCAGGATAGACGTCCTTCGTACGTAAATATTTGAACGAGTGCTACGAACTACCATATCACGCGTCGCTGTGCATTCCTCGAGATTCGAGAGTATCGCAAAGGTACGGCGTCCCTGTTGTGACTTTTTTCGTACCTACCGTATGTATATGATGTAAATTATTTTATACGAAAGATTTGTGCGATTCGTCTCTCTGTCGATGCTGTCGTATAGAAGATGCTGTCGTAAAAGGAGCGAAAGTTTCAAACGCCTTCGACTAAATAAGGGCGAACGAGAAATTTCATTATAATTAAACTCGTCGCCCGAAGCGAACATTTTCCGTCGACTACAGAGTCGCGCTTGCAAATAGGAGTGAGGTGATATACCCTGCGCTCGGCGAGGAAAATGTGGCGGCGGTAGGTGGCGTGGAGGGGTGTGCATCTAAAGTGCCCGGGGTGTTCGCAGGGGTGAAAAGGAAAGGTGGATGCACTCGGAAACTGCTCGACATGTTCGCGCGCCGGCAGATGCTCCCGGTCCCGAGTTAGATAAGATGCATCTATCATTCCACGCGTCTCGTGTGATTCTTATCGCTGAATATGAAATGGCAACCACCCTTCTTGTTACTGGTTTTAGATGATGTTATCAACCCGGGATCGTGCGCGACCTACCGAATTGAGATTTGCGAGAGGAGAGTGTCGCGCGTTTTCAGATTTCTCCTCGTCTTTGAACGGAATCGTTCCATCGATCGCGAGTTTGAGGGGATTTGTTATTTGAGGCTGGGAGCACCCCGAAGAGAAGTCGGAGAATGTGGCTTTCAGGGGTTGATGGCCACCGTGCTTATCTTCGCGTTGAGGAATAGACTTGGAAATGTACCCAATTGCAACTGTATCGCACTTGAGCTCCTAGGACGGACATCCATTACTCGAGTAGCTCGGCTTACGCTTTCGCTACGAGTCTATTTAGTTGCACGTTACTCGGCACGGTATAAAGCTCGAACTACAGGGAGGGAGAGGAAAAAGAATGAGATCCATTTACTATGTGGTATCACGAATGCAATATTTCGACGTATATTAAGAGTAGGGAGTATTTTTGATGCGGAGAGTAGAATCTCGCGATACTTTCGTTTTTTTTCTTAATTGTTCAAATATTTTCATGTTGTACCTGAATTTTTTTAACTTGCCACGTACCGATAATTCACACGGTAAAGCAAAATACACAGAAACATACGCACGTAACATTTCCCTTTCTCCGTTTATCTATAGCATTAAGTACGTAAAAGTGGTAGAAAATGAATTAATAGCATATACATTTTTTTCAGCATCAACGTTGAAGCCGTTACCCCGGAAATTAAATATTCTAGAAAGATCGAATCTTGCAGTCGCTGTCTATATTTAGTGCTCGTTTCTTCAGCAGCCTCCGTGCTCCTCTACGTCTTCTTTTTCCGATTCCAAAGTAGCGCGTGTCGCATAGACATTCTACCTCAAAGGCGACGAACGCGTCGCCACGAAACGTCCTCCCCACAAATTGGCCGGAACCTGACGGGGTGCTGGCATGATGCTACTAAAAAAAACGAGCTTTCATGCTTTGAACGGTGTTCGAACAAATGGACCGTATAAAGCGGATCTTAACCATTCTTGGAATTTGTCAGTAGTATACGAAGCAGGAAATGCTTCGACTCGTGCCTCCTCGTGTAGATGCTTTAAAAATAAATTCAATGCGAGCAGAGCTGCGTCTGCGTGCCTGCTGTTCGCGGTGCACTTGCTTCTTGAATTACCACATTTTTCTAATAAAAGCTCGGACGATTATTCAGTATTTCGACTAGTAATTTCGATATTTAATCTCCTCAAGAAATAAAAAATGTCTTTTATTCGTTATTTATATACCAATCGAACGTCGTCACGGATATCGATCACCACTCAATTTTCCCGTATCGGTTCTTTGAATCACGCGCTCCAGTTCGAGCCAAAGGTGTCCTTTGACGAAGCGGACGATTAATTTAAATCGCGCAACCGCGTCTGTGGCGTTTTTTCGCGGCAGCACACGGACTATTCGTCACCTCGTCGCCCGCATCCACGCGCGCTCAACGAATAACGCTCAAGGCGTGCGTGGGTGCGACGACACGCGCGACACACGCGCTCGCTCGCTCGCTCGCTCGCTCGCACACTAACGCGCACGGCACGTACGATCGCGCGAAAAAGAGCCAGCGGTCTGTTTTTCTCACGCGTCGTGATTTTATTAATGCTCTCGCACCGCTAAAGTATTTCTCTCGGAGCTCTCCTCCCCTCCCTCACCCACCTTTTCACTCTCTCTCTCTCTCTCTCTCTCTCTCTCCCGTGTCCTTTGTAGGAGCGAGCGTCATATATCATTTCCGGCCGAAATTGCGTCGCATATGCTCGCGGATGATGGCCACGCCCGCAAGGACGCGTGTGACAACGGAAGTGACATTTCTCATTATTTCCATTTGAGGAAAGACAGTTGGCTCACAACTCCGCTTCGTGATGCTCCGCATAACAGTTCGTAACGCGCAAGCTCGACCCTTCGAAATTATCATCCGCCGATGTTTCTCGCCTCCCTGCATTCCCCGGATGCAAGTTGCGGTTTTCGCGAGATATTGTACGTATATTCTCAACCGAAAGCGCGGCATATTCCCGCGATGCGTACGCGAATTCGAGAAGCACCCATTTATCCACGGTGAGCGGGCGTTTCTTTGGACGATCGAAACATTCCCGGGTCGACTACGGTTCCTCGGGCAGAGCTGCACGCTCCGTTTGCGCGCGATGCCATTTGCTTCACGCTTCCGTGGAACAGGGGTAAAGGGCAAACGAGAATAGGCTTCGAATTCTCGACTCTCTTTCTCGCATACGGGGGAGTTTCCAGGGGGAAAGACGCATCGTTATAACTACTTTTGGACGGGGGAGGAAATGGAGTCGAGGCGAGCGGTGATATTCTACGGGACTAAATGAAATTTTCGTAGATGCTGAAGTTTCTAAACGGAAAACGGGAGGCTAAAATAAGACTACTCTACTTGTGAAAATCTATTTATATGGATTGATTGAACGATACTTAATCATCCTCACGGATAGTACGGTATTGCAGGAGATGCCTACTTATTTTTAAATCGACCCGAATACGAGGAACGCACGCAGGGACGAAGTTCGTCGAACAACTCGACCCCCTTTGCGAGATCGATTCGATAATATGCAAATGAATCCTTCTCGCGAAATTCTCCGCCGATTCCGGGCGTTGTCGAGCGTACTTCCGGGTCGCATAACGAGGACCACTTTACGCACGTTACGCCCAACCCCTTTGGCAAGGGCTCACCTCGCCCCGTGTCCTACGCGAAGCCACGTACGAAGATATGTATTCCATTTCCACAGTGACCCGCTAAGGAACTCGAGAGGAAAACCAGTGCGAAGTACGCATTATGAGATGAGATTAAAGCCGAGCCGAGGCCGCGGGAAAAAGCAAGGCTGTCGCGCTGACAGGTGCGCCCGAGAGAGCACAGGTACTTTGCTCGTTTTCGCCCCTAGAGTTCACGCATGGAAAGTCCGGAAATGGCGCGGGATCCGTCGGTGAAAATAATTAGAAACTAGGAAACCGCGAGTCTTTGAACCCCGCGAACCACTTTGGAACTGGAGACGAAAACGGGTCGTCGATGAGTGCTCACTTGGGGGTTGGAAGTTGGGCGTGCGATGTCGCATGCGTCTCGCGAGGGAGGAATTTTTAAAGGGAATATTCTTTATTTGCTACGAATAATTATCAGTTCCAAAAGTCGAGACCTTTATATTTTATAGCAATTTGGAAATTTATGGCAGACTTCCTGTCGATATTTGCGGAGAACGAGTGAAACGTCGAGAATAAATTTCGTATTGCAACGTAGCCTTAGGGCTTGGAAGCTAAAGATTGGTTGGTTGACCGTTGAAATAATATTTGTGATGAATTCCATGTTAGAGAGCAGCCCATTATTGCAGCAATATTGCCGCCCGAGGCGACGCTTCGAAACTTTGAAAAAAGGTATAACTTTACCGGGTATATTCGCGATGCGGATATATTCGCGATATCGAGCCGCAATAAAATCAACGATGGGAATTTCTCGAAGGGTCGTACTTTCCACTTAATATCTACTTTCTTCTCGTTGCTCGTTCGAACATAATCGATCAGACTAACGCGAGAAAGGAATGAAAATTAAATTTATCAGTAGAAAATATATTTGAAGGATGTCGGACTGTTTCATTAAACTCTTTTGGCGAAAGTGGAGTACATCTCGTTGTGCAGACGTGATGACGTACACAGGCTATCGAAAAGAAGATGTCTTTGATCAGGGTAATGGAAAGGGAGACGCGATACTGAGCGAACCAAAGGGATGTGTGCGCGCGCGCGTGCGTGTATTCGTGCAGTATACGTGTGATACGTAGTATCGAGGTTGTATTAAAAAGTTCCGATTAAAAAAGTTTCTAGTCCCCGGGAACTTAGCTTGTCGGTCGTCATTATTGCAACTATTACTATATGGAGACACGATACGAGTATGTTGCTCGCGACAACTGTATAAGTCGGAGATAAAATATTGACGAAAATCACGAGAGAGTAGAAAATCCTGGAGTACTCTTTTTCTCTTAAATTCGATGGAGCTACACGAGAAATGTTACGGGGTTTCGAATGAGAAAATAGTAACACAACTATACACACCGGGGAAAAACTTTCCTCGAGAACCGTAAAGTGCACCAATGGCTGTAACGTCGCAACCCTTTCCCTGCACACTTCCTAAAATCACTATCCCCGGTGAATCGATATTCCCTGATTGAACGACCCTCAATGGATGCACCGATTACTTTTCGGCCAACTTCGACTACTTTCCCGATTGACTTTCCGCGGGGGGTTCCGAGCCGAGGGGTGGAATAGCGATTCGAACGTAACTGAGTACGAAGGGAGATGAGACACAAAGCGGGCGACAGCGTCGATGGACGGCGACTCAAACTGATTCGCCGGATGAAATTGTAAAGATATCAAGTTCCAGATACGCCGATTCCAGGGTGCGGCTCGGAGTCTGGCGGCACTGCCGAATGAAGCTCTTTCTCATCATTAAAGTTGTCCTCGCGTAATTGACCGAGCTGTAATGGGACCGAGGAATGCTTCGCGAGAGCTTCCATCCAGAGGGAAACCGAATGCAACCCGCGACTCTGTGTTTCCTTGCACGGGAACGGCATCCCGCTACGTAATTACATTAGAGCCTCGGGGACCCAGTGACTGAGGCCAATATACGAACGCGGTATCGTCGAGGCAGTAAAGGACACGGACTCTGTGCGTGTGTCGTGATATTCCACGCGAATGCGTCTGAGTGTGTAAATCAATCTCACGGTTCTCATCTTAACGAGAGTGTATTACTTTAAGGAGACGTCTGTTGCATTCGGTTTTCCGTCGTTGGTACTTCGTGGTACAACGAGGCTAGACGGATACGTGATCCCGGGTGAAGGATCGATTTCGCCCGAAATTAATCATACTCCTCCGTACGCGAACGCGTCTCGCATCCGTTTCGCATTTCCCCCCCGAATTGAATTAAATCCTCATCGTACCGCTTTTTAATCGAACGTTATCAACTCGGTGGAATAACCGACGAGGTGTTATTCAGCTCTGATCCGAAACAAAGGGACCTTTCGCCCTCCCCTTCCCATACAAATCGGCTTACCGGGGCCTGATCTGATACGAAAAGTTGACAGGAGCCGAGACGCGGGTCGTCTCCGCTCCCTGGAAGCCGACGTCTAATTAGTGTGGCTTCCGGTAAAGCGGCCGATGCGGATGACAAGGGGGGGTGTGTCATCGCTCGAACTGAAATTCCTCGGTACAGCCGAGATGTCGATCGCGGGACCTCGGCTCGTAACTCCCCACCAATTAGTAACGAATTCCCCGAAGCCGAGGGAGGAGAGGTGGAGATAGCGCTTAATAATTCGTAGTACTTATCAGCCGTGCGACCTTTCCTCCGGTCCGGCGATGAACCTCACCTTCGTCTATCCGTGATTCGGTGAATTGAATTTAAAAAAATCTGCAGTCCGGTCTCCGCTCACTCGGCGCATTTCGACTTTCCGCTTGGTTCTGCACTTTAAAGACGTGTCAACCGAACGCGCGACGAGTCCCTCGCGGTCGATCCGCCCGAGTATCTTCTTCCGTCTCTCCTTCCCCTCCCGTAGCCTCTCTTCTCTTCGACAAACCAACCCACGCTCCTCCGTAGCGGCGCTCGCGTCCTCTCCGCTCGAATAGAATTATTCGAGCGGATTTTCGAGCGTCGCTGTATTCTCTCGACTCAAATGGAAATCCTCGAGCGGATTTTTAGTGCAACGCCGGTCCAGGCACTATCCGGACTCCTCGTCTGAAGATAGGTGTACTCACTCTTCGGTGGTATGGACTCCCGGAATATGTATTCCGGGCGTACGTACCTACCGTCCTATTATTACGCCGACATCTCTCGGCACGGATCTCTATTCGCGTGTACGGTATACGCGCGGGCGACCGAATGGGACATTTCGGGACGCTGGGAAAATTCGAGCTTTTTTTACGGGTTGTGAAAATGTACGGAGGTATGTACAGAGAAGCGCGTTTAAAAAATGGTGCAGCAGAGAGACGATTTAATATATTTTGATTAACTTTGCCGACGGTAGTGCTTCGCTTTCTCCCTGTGACTTTCTTCAATCTCAAATTCTCCAATTGAACGTCCGCAGAGACGGATGAACGTGCAGTTCGCGAAACGGCAGCACTATTTTCGTTACGTTTACCGCAAATTTCTTACCCCCATTTACCGGATGGAATCATAATCTCCGCCATCAGTCCGGAGAAGTGAGCCCTCTCCGAAGAGTTCGCGGTACACGGTTCGCCCATTTGTCTTCCCGAATACACTTGCACTCGGCCGGATTCGTATATAAAAGTCGGACAATCTCGCTATACGGTCGGGATGCGAGTGTCCTTCACCGACGTACAAAATCGCGCGCATTTACAACCGGAGTGGCTAGCGGGTAAAAGAGAACATTGTAAATAAATTGGGAGAAGCGCTACCGGAAATGCCCTTCTGTGTGTGCCCGAGGTATTATTATTTCTTATCACGGCGTACTCTCGCAATTTTATCACGTGGAATTGAATAAAGAATTATAATCGCCGGTACCAACATCTCGTGCATCAGTAAACGCAACAAACGCGGCGCAAGGGTGACATTCTATAGGAAGAGATCGCACCAGTGTCAAAACACTCGGGCGTTTTCTAATACTAAAGTAGCGTGCGGAGTGAATGAGAGCATGCCCGAAAATTCCACACATTTCAGCTGTTATGAAAATTGGATGGGTGGGCAGGCTCGTCGTGTCGGATGAGTTGGCACGAATGGCGTGCCTGCTCGTTCGCTCGCATATTACTCTAAATATAATTATTGATGCGGAAGAGGAGGGCTTGATCGTTCTTCGCTCCTTCGATCCACCAGCCTCGCCGCCGCCCGCGCGCCAACCCCGTTTCGACGTTGATAATGCATTCTCCGAATGTGCCCCTCGATCTACGCTTCGCCAGTTTAATTGGATCCGAACTGCGCGGCCGCCGTCCGTAGTTTTCGAACTCTAAATTCAGCGAGGAGAACAACCCCGAGGTATAGGGATTCCGCTCGATAAAATAAAACCTCGTTCTGGGAAAATTCGATCGCCGAGAGGAGGAAGTATACTTATTCCCTGATAAGTTAAGTTCGCAACGGCAAAGTTGCTTGAAAACTGCTGGCGCGCTCGGGCGTTCTAAGTCGTAGCATCGCGAAGGTATATACATGTGAACTGTAAGAAAATGACGAAGGAAACACCGAATACGGTGAGCGTTAACCATTAAATAAACTATCTCGACATATCCACGTGGGGCGTTGGAACGTGCTCTCGATTAATGCATGCAAAATTGTTGGAGAAATCTCGAGCCGAGTAAAATACGTCGACGAATGTACCTGCCCCTCCATGCATGTATATCGCGTAACGTAATGAGGCACCTGAATGCTGCGCAGCGCGGCAAGGGTGGAGGGAGGAGGACGGTGGAAGGACCGACTAGAGAACGGGGGTGGCAATAGATCCTGGTCTCCTCGCACGTGCACGGTACGCGCTCCCGCGGTCGGTACGTGATGTGAACGCGAATTATGGAAAATTCATGCAAAACGTACAATTCGATAACGCAATCCCTTCTCTTTCCGTCCCCCCTTCCCCACCCCCAATTCCACTTTATCTCCCACTCTCCGTCGACCCCCTTCCTCACCCTCTCCACCGAGCATCAGAACGATAATATCCGAAATGTGATATTCCCGCGCGTTTACACGCGCCATTTCTCCGCGATCAATTTTGTTTATTGTCAGTGAGTCGCGCGACTACTCACTCGCGGACCTCTCCCCCTCTCTCGCGCCATAAAGTTTTAGTCTTCCTAGACCTACGCGCGGAGAGCGGAAACGCGAGAGCGACGAGAGTCGTCTAGGCGCGTTTGTCTAGCAAGGGTGAGATTCGTCGGGGATTTGCCGGGAGATATGCGCGTCGTCCCAAAGAGACGAATATAAGTGATTGGTCGTGAGTCATAGTCACCAATTGTGCGCCCCATTGCACCCGCTTGCCATTTTCCGGGGTTCGAAGAGACGACTGCATTGGCGTCGGACGGGTTGGTAATTTGCGGGGATATACATTTCCATTTAACGCGTGTTATATTTTATTTCCTGCAATTTTGACATCATCGTGTCGATCTTTCCAAGAAAATATAAAGTATCACCGATTTTATACGAGAGAAAATGATTTTCTTCTCGTAAAGTCATCGATATATTATAATTCCTTCGAAAAATCGACTCGGTGATTGTGTTTCTCGTAATCAGCGCAAAAAAATACATAAGACAGAGTACTCGAGCAAACGATTTCAGAGATTTCGATGTTCTCGAAATTGAAAAAATCGAAATATCTTGAAGGAAATATGAGATATCGGTAATTTTATGTCGCGCAGCATGGGAATCCCCGAAATCTCACGCCTATGTGTCACGCGAATCATATCAATCCTATAAGTGTAACGCGCTTCCTCTCCATCACGCATACAAACTCTTGCAGTGCAAAAGGTTTGATTAAGCTACCGCGCGTATCCAGGGTCACGGGAGAACTGCAATTCGTTTTATTGCTCACGGGGAAACCGGCAAATAGTAAATAAGGCTTAAATGGAGCCCGACCGACCCTCGACTAATACAATCCGCCTCGCTAAACCAAAGTCGACTAGTTCGATTGGAAAGATTGCGGGAACCCGTCCGGCTACTCGCAGTCTTTTTCTACTTCACCAGTGTGGCGGTCTCGTATTTTATACCACTTTGAATCCTGGATTCCGCGCTCGGTTAATTACGATCGCCTATCATATCGGAAGTTAGTTATGCGGGGAACATTTATCAAACTTTTTCTGGACACTGCAACCACTTTATCTTGCATAAAACTTCTGCTTCGGTGGTAGTTTGCAAATGATAATTAGCTCCGGAGTAAAGAAATATCTCGCCGCGTGCTGCAATCTCTGAATCAATTTTTTTTTCTCGCATTTTATACCCGCGTATTATATATTACCCCTTCTGAAGGATCACTCCAATCTGCTCTGGTCCAGACTTTTTTAACTTATTAATTAGAAATTTTTTTTCATCGCTGTTTCTCGGACCGGAATTCCTTTCCCTCAGTTTATATTAACGTTTTCCAATTCATCACGATAATTTCTATTATATTCTCGATGTCGCGAAATTCAACGACCTAATTTCCGATCGGCTCGCAAAATTTAGTGCCCGAAGAAAGCGATAAATCACTCATCCCGGGGTAATCTAGACGAAATCTTCTATTAAATCGACGCGCGCACAAGGGAAGCGCATGGAGAAGCCATGATAAGTGTAAGAAGAGGAAGGAACCGGAGCTATGGGGTCGGGTGGCCGCTACTCGACCTAACTTTTTGATTTAGGACCTTGCCAAATGGCCCCGCTAATCATTTAATCTTTTCCCTCGTAGTTGGCGCTTCTTCCGCCTCAATACTGCAATTTATGACCACCACCGTCCTGAAAAGTTTCGTCCCTCCTCTCGTAACGGGTGCGCGTCGAAAGTGCAGCGTCGCGAGTGTTGGCTCAGTTCCACGCGCGTCCCTCGCTCTCGATTCGCACGTCCGCAACGCACGACGACGGCTCCAGGTTCGACGGCGTTTTTCGAGACTCCCATGGGGCGGATGTTCGCGTCAATTCGCGGCTACCGGTCAATAGGAGAACGGCCGTCGCGCTCGCGAAACATAAATTTCCAAGGAGAAAAGTTAAAAGCTGTAATAAACCAAAACTACGTAGTTCGATCGGTGGCGGCACGGCTCTAGTGACGCTGCGGTTATTTTAATTAATAGCGGGAGCCTTGGGACAAGCCGACCGACCCTCTATAACGGCATAACCCACCCTCTTTTGCCGTACCTCTTGACAGTTCCCCGCTCTTGATCCCCCCGTCCCTCCCTTTCTCTCTCTCTCTCTTCGCCCTATCGAAAACTCCGTAGGAGTTGACTTTGCGATCTCGTTACTCGTTCAGACGTCGTTGAAACGAAAAAATATATACGTCGCTGGGGCTTTGCTTCAATGTCGACTGTATAGCGGGTCTCCGCGCCTAATAAAGTCGTTGAGTTATCGACTATTCTTCCGTGATATGTATACTATATGTAGGGCGATGGCGTACCGTCTGTGACAAGACCTTTTCCGCCGATCGATGAATCATTCTGCAAATTGATTCGCGAGAGACGGCTTAAGTGAATTCGAAGGTACAGTATCGATTTCGCGACCTGTATCATTGAATATAAAGGATACGACATCGTCTGGGAGTCGTCAAATGTATTTCACCGTGTTATTAAAAAAAATACCGTCTCGATGTGTCGAGACTTAACAACAGAGAGGTCTCGAACCTCATTATCAACGTATTTACTTACCGCGGAACCGTGCCAACATCGCCCTCCGAAAGCCAGCTTCAGCAATTCAGTCGTTTCTCCCAATCATTCACCATTCATAATTTATGTCGCACCTCGAATGGCTTACGAGATCATTACCGTCCAAAACTGTAGTCGTTACGCGTTCCCCTCGACATTTTCGAGATAACAACCGCTCCTTACGGCGCGAAATTCCGGCAGCTTGGATCGAGGAGGCACCGACGGAAAGAACCTTTGGAAAACGCCCCCGTCGGTGCCTCGGCAATGAGATTGCGTTATCGCCGAAACACTTGACACGCCGTACACGCCCCGAGAACAACGGGAAACGCCGCAGCCTTCTCTATACTTGTCCCGCGCTGGCGTAAAAACGCGAGAGGAAACCCCGTGTGCCACGCGGCATTTATTTTTACGAGGTCGTCGCCGACCAACATGGGGTTCTAACCGAAGAACGAGGATAAGGAACACGACCGTTTCCGAAGTTTTATTAATGCGATTCATGGCCGTTGAGTGATTGGCATGATTCTCGGACGATTTGGCCTCGGTTATGGCGGATTCGGGTCCGAGCGGGTTGCGGCGACGGCTGTACGCTCGGAGATATCACGCGCTGTTGACTCCAAATGCCAGAGCAGTAATTGGGGTCAGCACTACCGTCATCCACCTTCCCACCCTGCCATTCCAAACCGCATCCTCTCGTTCTATACCTGCAGGATCGAGATTACAGGATGAACGTTTTCGTCGCTCATTAAAATCGTCGTCCTTTTAAACGATCGGATCGTCTCCTTTTTTTTTCTATTCGCTTATCTATAATCCACATGGATTTAGTCGAGCATCGCGTCGTGATTCGAACTGGAGCAAAAATTCGCGGTCACTTGGATTACTGTCTTGCGAATTGAATAATTCCTTCCTCGATATTCGGAGAGGCGTGGCCTTTTTCCCCGTAAGAGCCAGTATAGGCACCACTCGATATTCGAATGGTTCCTAGAGATTTTTTTTTCTCGACTTCGACTCCTCGTCGAACTTATTCCAAGCTGATACACTCTCGCGCTTCGTTTACTACCGCCGCCTACTTTTCTCTTTGATCTCGAAGCGTTGCAGCTCTTTTCAACGATTCTGCGAGGCGCGTTTCAATTATCAGTGATTCGGTAATGAGTCGAACGACTAGACGAAAGACACCCATCGAAATGTCTTAACGAACATATCTGATCGGAGGGCATTTATTTTCGTACTCCCTTCTACCTAACGTTCGCTCTGTCGAGCTTCAAAGGCAATACGTACAGGGAAGCGTTGAATAGGGGATTGCTTCTACGTTGGCCCGACTAAAAAATAAGGGAGCCGGTTAAAGATGCACTCTCTCGTTTCTGTAGAGCTTCAATCGAGTTGGAAACTGCTGCACTCGTATATTGGAAGAAGTTCAATTCGGAGCGCGGTCGTAAATATTGATTCTAAGCTGTCGTATTGGGTGCCGTGAAACAATTAGAACAAAACGTTATCGATCCGTCGGCTGCACACGGCTGTCCCTGATGCTCCGAACGAATAGGTTCGCACGGAAGCACTGTGTTTAAAAGGTAATCTGACCGCACCCCGACGCGTGTCATTACTTTTATTTCTCGCTCGTTCTTTTACCACGCGGGTAGTGACGAAACGGAAAATTTATACCGCGTAAATCTGCTCGCACATACACACACACACACACACACACACACACACACACACACAATGAAACACAACGAACGTTCATGTTCCGCTGTGTCGAGCCGGCGATTGCATTTCATTCGCGGAAGAACGCGCTTTCTGCGCGAAATACGCGTGGTTTTTCAATTTAGACGGCTTTTATCTGCAACGCTTAGCCCCGCGCATTTCTGTTAATGGAAAAGCGGCGTGGATGCGTGTGGTGTAGAGTTGGCGAACAAATTGGAAAACCTCGAATTACATGCAAGAGGTACAGTTTTACAGCGGTCTGTGCGTTGCTGGCAGTAATGGTATCGTTACGACTCGGTAAATAGGTCGTTATTGGCCGCCGCGTACTTCGTATTGCTTCGGCATCGAAATCCGAATAAATACCACCTAATAATCGCGGAATCGATTAGAAATTAAATTGGCAAAGCTATATCCTGTAAATGATGCCACAGAAAGAAAATTGAACCTGATTCTTCTTATATTCTAAAGTCCATTTTACGACATAAATAATAATGTGATTTTTTCCTCTCAAATCAAACAGTTCGATACGCGCGCTATGCGCGTTTACAGACCCACCATCTAGCAGGTAATTCGAGAAGCTCGCGCGCCTGCTGAAGTTTCCGTGAGTGCTTATAGATGGCGCAGAGGAGCGCTTCGCGTGACTTTTAATCGAGAGTGGTGAAAGAACGCGTTCGGTTTCATTGCCCCCGGTCTCGAGAAATGTATACGGAAAGAAAATGAATAGCTATATTCGACCGGTGCAATCGTGAGTTACCCGTAAAAAGCTTGACAATACTCCTACCAACTTTGCTACTTAGCCAAACTGCCGCTCCGATCGGGGGTGTCACGCCGAAAAGGCGCGCACCGATCACGTATTTCGTTCGATGTATCGATGCGCCCCGGCCCATTGTGGTGTCCCGAGTATAACCGGGAAACTCGGGCGTGTAGGTACGTTTTCCGCGGATGAGAAGCTTCGAAAGGCAGGCAGGCAATTCGAATGGTATATGATCATCGATAAAGGGAGATACTCGCAAAGCGGGTGATTTCGAAAAGCATTCGGAGCGAGCACCTTTCATAATCCGAACTGACCGTCCCGGATGGAACGTCGAGTCAGCGCGAATTCGAGTCTAACCTCCCTATCGACGTTCGTCCGTAGTGAAATAGTGAAATTACCATCCCGAGTCAATACGCCCGCGCGCGACCGGACTTAACCTACATTCCTGATATTACCATCGCGTTAAATCACAGACCGTATTCACAGACATTTCGGAATCTATTGGAGCAACTTCCGGATATGTCGACTCGTTCCCGTAAGTACGCAGTTGTCTGAATTATTCGTAGACAACGGTAAATGTTTTCTCCGCCGAAATATCCACACCGAGCCGGCTTCGAAAATAGATTTTGATGGTTTTTCATGAAAAATAAAGCCGGGCAAATTTTCGAAGCATCGCCGCGCGAATCGAGGATATATTTTATACACGACGATGCAATAACGACGAGCCGGAATAAATCTGCGGAGTGGCACAGCCGTAGTAATATAAATTATCGAGCCACTCGCGAAAACAATCTCCTTCGCGCCATTTCATTGGAATAAAATTGTGCCAAAGTGAGAACCCGCGGAATGTTTCGAAAATTTATCGGGTCTTACTGTCCTAAATGTAAAATTAAACTGATCGAGAATTTAACGTGCACCGCCGAGGGCCGGAGCGTTTTTTCCCCCTTCGCCCATCTCCCCGCGACAATCGATCCTCCTCCCTCGCCCTCCGCGCCCTCCAGCGCATCACGGCCCTGCGATAAATTCACTTTATAGGTTCTCCTCGTTGTTGCCGGGGAAATCTTCCTCGCGAAACAAATTATCATAAAAATCAAATGCATACATTTATCGCTGCTCAATCCCAGCCGCCTGTCTCCTCCGACTCTCCTCGCTCTCCCACCCTCTATCCCGTACAAATATACGTATAATCCACCGCGTTACCGGCGCCGCGACGGGGTTACATTATTGCTCTACAATTCCGTTTACGACTACGCGAAGGAAGATAAAACAACTATAAACTCGGAACATTAGAAAAATGGTCTTGTTTCGTGGCAATAAGCGCGTTACGATTTGGCACCGATTCCAAGTCATTCCTCGCGGGCCTGATATACGAACCGCGATTGTCGGTGTAAAGTTATGGCTGCGTCGCGCGACGTGTAATTTGATGCCAAATTCCGGGATGTAAATCGACTTTCGGACAATTGGGGAAGCGGCCGTATAACGATTCTCTTTTTCTTTTTTTTTCGCAGGAGAACTTTATTCGTCGTGGTGTCTCGAAATGAGGAGCAGAATTGGTGTCCCGTCTTCAAAGGGTAAGTGATACAAAGAGACTCGCTTTATTGATAGACCAAAAAAAAATGGTCTCTTGATATCACGATCATATCGCTCAAGGTTGAAGGAAATTGTACCGGGGGGGAAGAATTTGTTCGCATGCGCGAACCTACCGAATGATTTATTCGCTGCGAATAGTACTTTAATGAGTGAAGCACCTTCGAAAGAGGAATCTCTGATGCAGTGACTGTTCGCTTTTCACCGGCGCAATCCAACTCTTGATACTCTACTGATTAACAATTTATGGAAATCTTCCGCGTTCGTATTTTTTCCGCGCTCATACGCAGACGCGAAGGCGACGGGCATAAATGATAATGCGTTCCCGCGGTCACTACCCCTCGATACGGGGTGCATATTTTACACGCTCAACTTGGTTTTAACGGCGTGTGCATTGCGCTGCTTACGGTACAGAAACGCGGACGGGAGATTCATCGCGCGAGAGGGAAGCTTTTCGGTTTTCACCATAGATGATAGACCAATGAGTCGTTAGTCAGACATGTTAATCCCGGACATCATTAAAACGAGCTGACAGTCCCAGTTCCCGGTTCACTCGTTCGCGGCTCAGCTTACCCGGCGCGCAGTTTTTCCCGTAATCAATCAAGTTATTCCATCTTCAAAAGGTTCGCCACCCTGTTTTTGCAAAAGCCTCTAATCTATTTTAAATCATAAGAAAACCATTAAGTAAATTACAACGTCTATTCGGACGGGTAGAAAAAAAAACTGAATTAATTATCTCGTGATCCTGGTAGTTGGAAGAGGATGAGTGGGGAGGTAGGAAGAAGACGGCAGGGGAGGGGGGAAAGACCGCGCGGCTCCTTATCGTGCCTACGCAAACTCGAGCCGACTCTCAATAAGGTGACAAGGATTGTCCACGTCTGATTGATGATGGTCGTGCGATGCCAATCATATTGCAGCGTCAACATCCCGCGCCGCGTTGCTCGTCGAACGATCGCTTTTTTTTCTCTCGCCGGAGGAACTTCCGAGGGAATTTTTTCTTTCCGGGGTGTGAAGGGGGGGTAATCTCTCTTCCCATGGGCTTTCCCGATACGCTTCATCATTCTCGAGTAGTTTGGAAACATTACACGGCCCGTTGTGCCCCGGAAGCGCGATGTTACGGGAGAATAGAGAGCGTCCGAGAGATGCGTTATACGGTAGCCGGACTTCTCTCAGTTCTGTGAGGGAGGATGACCTTGTCAGAGTGAAAATGGCAACCGGGAAGGTGCATTATCGTAGTGATTCCATCGGTTCCGCGTTAGAAATTCTTTATCGCTCCGTCTGACGAATCTGACAACTCTATACCGCGCTCGATTATCGTGAGACATAAAAATTCAGCATATATAAGACAGCCGAGCACGTGGCATTTCACATAAGGCAAAAGGAAGGACTTTTCAGAGAAAAATCTCCTCTCCTTAGAAATGATTATGCAGTTTGAGGAAGACAAAGTACACCCACTTTACTGAGAAATGAAGAAGCGGCAGATCCCGAAATCATGGTGAAAATACTGACCCACACGCGCGTAGGTCGTAAGTAGGGTTCGGACGCTTTGCAAATTCTACTCTGTAGAATTATACTTTACCCTGGCAGCGGAGATGGGTTGTTGTTTTTCCCCGGTAGTGAAATATAGCGCGCTTTCAGGAATACATTTGCCGCATTCTTTTTTTCATTTAGGGGTAGGTGTATGCTTTCTTTGTGAGAGTTAGAGGGCCGGGATGGGCCGGGAAACGGGAGAGGGAGAGGGTGGATGAAAAGGGTGGCGTCGGGAGGCGAGAGAAGCGGTTTTCTGTTTGCCTGTGTGTGCTAGGTGCCGACGAAAGAGTGGACCGCCATCCATTCACGTTGTCTCTAACTATTATTCCAATTTGTCACGCGGATAACAAATCCCGGGCTGTCTTGACGCGTGTTTTCACCACTGAGAAATTCGACGCGCGAGACGGCCGTTCGAGAAATGAAATATAATTTTCTGACGGGGCGTCGCGTTGGATGGATTATCCGTGGGAAGTTTTTTTTTTTTAATTTCTCTCATATACTATATTCTTCACAGACAGAATTCCTTCGCTCGTCGAGAAAAAGTCTGTCTTGTAAAATCGTTGTAAAAATCAAGTTTGACCAGATTTCTCTTTAGATCGTTACATTAAAAACGATACGAATAAATTCCGTAATTTATCTAAGATGTTATTTTTCAATCGAAATGTTCCTTCGGTAGAGTTATCTTCAGCCGACTAAGTTATCCTCTGAAATGCAGTTTACTCATTGGCGAATCGATAATAAAGCATAAATGCATCACCGTATATTCCGATGGATATCGTCGCCCGTCAATTTTCCTTTGAACGGTGCGCATGAATAGTGAGCAAACTTTATGCCAATACGAGTACATATAAAGAGCGGCTGTGATTTCAGTATAATAAATCTAGAATAATCAATGGTAATTTGCGCACTCGTGCCCATCGGTATTTATAAGACCTCCATTTTTAGCCGCACTATCGTGTCGTCGATCAACGCTGAATACAGCTCCGAAAATTCCAAGTTACTTCAAAATGCCGGTATTTCGCAATATAATTTCGCGCTGTAGATACTTCTTACGGCTAACGCGCGATATTCCGCGCGCGGGAGAAATTTAAAGGCACGTGGAAGGGGAGTAAGAAAAACCCGATATGGGTCAGACCTAGGAGCTCCTTTCTGCATTTCGGGTTGACGGGGTGTCCCAAAAAATAAGGGAGGACAGAAGCGGATAGAAATTCCACGCGACGACCATCGACCCTTCCAAAATTCCTTGTTTAAAATAACTTATCACGATTCGCCGACGATATACCATCCCCAATTTTACGCAGTAGCCACAATACAATACCGCTCGCAGCCAACGATGACACTAGAGCGAACTCTTTTTCGATAAAGCCCGAGGCGAATGCGTTATATCGAAATGAGCTTTTAATCCGTTCCCCCCCGGTACTCGACTGGACGTATAAACACAGCCATAAACCTTTTCGCGCGCAGCCCTAGGCGAATATTGTTTTGCAATTTGCTTTGGACACTCGCCCACCCCCTTTCCCCGCTCGCTCTTCCTTTGGGTACGGTTGTCGTATCATTTTTCCCGCATGCGGTGGTAATTGCTCGACGGTGCATTCACCCGCGAGGGGCTTCAATGAATTCGATCAAAATTACACCGATGCCGCGCTGCGGCGCAACGACACGGCGGTTATTGTTTTTTCATTCCGCTTTGGTGTTTGCCATTGCATTTATTAGGGGTCGTTACGCCGAATCGCGGATACGTACTCGAATGGGGTGGGGAACGAACCGTACAGCAGTCGCTGAAAATTTTGGAAAATCTGGAATATTCGAGGACGTTTAGTTTGAAATTTCACACCGAACACCACGAATGACGAAGGCGCTCTAATCGCGAGATATCTAAATGCGAAGGGAGTCGAGTATACGGCGCGATCGTCGATCAACGCCGTCGTTACCCCTCGACATCGACGCCCGCCGCCGATTCCCCGAGCTTCCTCGGCGAATGGATTTGACAAATGCCGCGCGAAATTCGAATGGAATCGCGCGCCCGAAAGAGGAATGCCGGCACAAATCACCGTATGCGTAAAATGTCTAAGGGGGTTTGTCCGGGTGTAGTTGCCAGGGTGACTCGTGAGCGACAGTCGCAGTGCGTGCCAGATGGTTATTGTTTGGCGCCGGAGAAGCGAAAGAAGGTAGTGGAACGAGAGTGAGTGACGTGTGAATACACACTGCCATACCCTCACGCACCCATTCACACGCGTTTCCCCGTCGTCCTCTCGCTTCCTCTCTCTCTCTCTCTCTCTTCCTCTTCCTCGTCGCGTTCTCCATTTAATTCCCTCTTTGTCTCTCTTCCTGTCCCACCTTCCCAAAGCTCACGCGCAATCCTGACACTCTCCGGATACTCCGGGGCAGCGTGTCGCTCCGCATTCTGAAAAATGATCGCTGCTCCTTTCCATCTCGCGCTTCCTTCCATTCCTCGCCATGATTGCATTTGGGATCCTCTGGCGTAGGTTCCCGTGATTTTCTTTCGGTGCTTTTTACATCCTCTTCTGCTTCTTTCTCTGGCCCTCTCGCGAATTTAATTCGGTGGTCGATTAATTAAATATGCAATTCTCATTATTTTAATTGTACGATGTGTTACGAGTATAATTCTCTGACGAAGGCAGCTCTCGTGCGATTGGGCTGTTATCATTTTTTTTTCTCCTCACAATTCTCGCATTATTTATGCTCTTTTACCGTTCAATTAATTAACTCCAATGTTCGTTATGCAAATGTACGGGTCGATGGGGAGTAATAATAATCATTGTACCCGCACACTTTACTGTGCGAACTCACGAGTACTTCGCGCATTCGTCCATGTGTATGTGTGTGTATTTGTGTGTACATACGTATCGCCCTGCGCCCAGTGGATATAATGACACAGCGATAATTTTCAACGCGAAGCTGTAATTTGCAAATTAGCATATCGCGCCTGATCGTAACACGTGAAGTTCTCACCTACACGGCGCAAGAGTTTCGGCATTGATTCGCGTTTGCGCACCCGACGAGGCGGCGAATTTATTTATTTATTGGATAAAGGCACCCCGTTCCGAATCGCCACATAACTGGGTAATGGCGGAACTCGGGTCTCCTCTTTACGACGGGGAGACCTGATAGTTTTCGCTGCCTTTTCGGTAAATCTTCCCTCCCTCGCCCCCTCGTAGCTTCGTTCGAGGGTCACGTCGAGGGCGCCGTATACCGCGCTATCCGCGCGTGCTTCGGGGTTAGATATCCTCGGGTTCACCCTCCGGTTCCTTTTTAAAGGGACGATTAAGTCCGGCCATATTCCATTTCTTATCGATCCTCCCGCGCCCATTTACTCAGCCCCGTTCTACGGCGTCGATGTCCACTCGTTACCTCGACCTGCCAGGTCGATCTATACGGGTGATCTTGTCGTATACGGGGGATGAGAGAATGGAGTGGACCGAAAGGGTGGAGGTATATGCTGGGATTAAAAGGGCTCGTCGTAACCTCTTTGTCTCGCGCGCGGGGATGTATTTATCTAGGTTCTATCGAAGCTGAATTTCAACCATACATTCCCTCGCTGTAACTGTCGAGTACGGTGTCATCTTTATCGCGGCTTATTTCTTACCAACGATTCGTGCCGTTTTTTCTTCTCATCAGCAAAAATGACTTCCGCGCCGATGAAAAGGCAATTGACGTAATAAGAGGAAGTGATGCTGAACCATTCCTATGCTAATAACGTTCCTTTGCCATACAACAAACGATGTTTGTTAAAGATCGCTTCCGCATGCCGCAACACTACCCGGTAAAACATTATTCACCGAAATTGCCGCGTGACACGCAACGCACACGTGATTAACATGACTTATGGACGGGATTGAAGATTACGTTTTCCCGCAGTATGCTCGTAGCGAGGTAAACCGTGAACGAAAGGGGTGGCGGCGCACATAACTATCCATTATTACCGGCGACACAGTGCAGATCGTTCTGCGGGTCATATCGAGTGACAGTTTGCTCCGTTGGCTATGTTTACTTCTCACGCTATAAAGAGATCGTCGATTCGTCGTGAAGATCTCCAATTTGATCCGTGTGCACGATCTCGATATCATCCGAGTTCAATTGCCCGACGTTCAATTTGCTCTAAATATTTATCGGAATGATGAATGCGACCCGAAATCGTCGTTAGCATTTCGATTCGCGTTTTCCGCTATCCCCGACGATACTCGCGGTTAATCTAGCATGTATTCTCTCATCTTTCGTCGCATCATCCACCCTCGCGATGCCCCGTTGACGAAAGTCCGACGAACAATGGAACGGAACGGAGGATGAGTTTAACGCAGTTTGCCTCTAGCAAGATAATCCACGCAGACAATGTCGTACACCCGCGTGTAATATCAAATTCGAGTACACGCACGAGCGACATCACCCATACGAGTGCGCGCCTCAATACGGCGAATGTGTGTGCGTATAGGTCTCGTAAAGCCGGTAGTGCGCTGTTATGCGCACGTGTGTCCCCGAGCGGCGAGATGAAAGGACCGCAGAGGGCAGAACGGCCGTGGGCATCCCTAGCGGCAGCTAATGTAATTAAAAGGCTCGCGATTACCATGACCTACCCACCACCCTCCTCTTATCCTCCTCTTGCTCTCGCCCACCCTTCGCCTCGCGGCCGGAGCTCTATCGCGCGCGCAAAAACGAAAGCGGCAGTTCCCGTCGTGATTTGCGTATTCGCGAGAATCGGCGGGTTGGAGAGAGGAGGGCAGGGGAGGAGGCGCACCCCAAATTTGAACTGGTAATTGCATTTTTAAGCAGTTCTCATCTTGTTGCCGACTTAATTTGTTTGTCGGACGATATTTACGGGGGGGGGTTGGGGGGATAATTTGTTTGACGAGATGGAATTTGGCGCGACGTGGAGGGCGCGAATTTTTTTCGGAACTTTACTCTGTTTAAAATTCGATGGTGAAAACTATACTGAATTTTTAAATGATTTCTTTATCAATCATAGAACGTATAGCTCAAGAATGACGTCGATATAGGACTCGTATTTTACTACAATGAATTACCAGCTTGAAAATCGACGACTAAAAAACAAGCTAACCTCGACTTTCGTGCCAGTACTTCTCCGATGAGCTATCTCTTTATCGATCACTTCCTCGAACGATAATATCGCGAAAGAAATGCCAAGAAAAATCGTTCGACCTCCGACGGTGCTCTCAAACTCCCCTCCAATCCTCCACGCAGTCACCGAATTAATGTTGCGCGAACAGCCATGTAAAATTGGAGGGGATGATTCGTTCGAGAGGTGTGCACAGATCGTTAAATTTTGCATTTTAATTGCGATCCGTACACGAGCGTTTCGCGTAGCAGTTGATGCCGCGGGGAATGAAAATAGGGGAGGCCTCCGCACCCCCTTCCAGTCAACCCTATCCGTTCCCTTTGTCGGCGACGCTTTGATATCATTCTGTCTGCAAGCAAACTAATTGTCTACGCATTCGCGAGGACGTTTTTATGGAAGGTATAAATATTTTCACTTAGTTAACCTTTGACAGCGCCGCTATTTAGAATATTTAGGCCTCTTTATCCCCCGGGGGGGAGTCCTATTGTTTGCCTTCCATTCGGGGAAGAGGGACGGAATTACTAATTTGTTTGGCTCTAATGTCCCATACCTCTCGCTCCTCGAGCCGTAAGGAAGTTTGATAAAGCGACGCGCCGAGAAGAGAAAGGAATAGATTGAAGCTCCCTTCAGTAGCTGCACGATCTTCTCCTCTCGCGATTGTTATATATAGAGAAAGTTTTTTTTCATTCGAATAACTCGCAGTTTATCTTCACTGCCTTCATCGCGCCTTTTCTCTAGTTGTACGATTTGGATTGATTTTGAATTCAATCGTTTTCTGATGGGGTGATACATATTTAATTTTGGGAACGCCTAACAATTGCTGCAGAATTTTTTGGTAGAACTCGTCGGACAAAAATTGGTCCACTGCTCTGCAGAGCTTTATTTTTAGGTTTCATCTCGAAAGGGCAGTGGTTCATCGGCCAACCGGTTTAATTTAGGCAACCCGCGTGAGACCAGTGATAACGTATGCATGGATTCGTGCGAATCGATGTCAATTTTTTACTGCAGCTACGATACACTGCAGCAGAGGCGATCGAGAAACAATACGCGCGGAAGCCTCGCCGCGTGACACAATAATTGTAGGAGCTATACGGTGACATTTCCTGGGCATAAATCACGTGGGAACGCTCGCTGATTGGGTTGTACCTGACAGAATTCGAACGGAGTCCACTCCTGTGGGAGAACCCGCGCAATTTCGGGAAACAAGGAGATTGGCGCGTGCTCCTCGACCGACGGTATTTCCACTTCCTCGTATACGGTTACCGCTCCGCGTTCAACCGGGTAGAGGTGTACCGCCGATCCTCCGGAGTTTTACGAGATTATCAAATTCCTTTGTTTGCGCCTCGCGATTGAATTCGTTCGCAACAGGTACTTCGGGACGACGGTTGAGCGGTAGTTGGCCGAAACTCATACGGTTATATCGGTTTCTCTCGTTTATCGGTCAAACTGGAGTTGCGCTAAAAAGAATTGGAAAACGCAAGGGTAGAAGCACACATTTTCGAATGCCACACGCAAATTTAAATCACTGTGGAAAATGTATTCCACGAGAGGTTTTTCATCGGGCAATTCGGTTCTCTCATTGTACAATTATACACTCGAAGAGATGCAATTTATAAACTATTTTTGCTCGTTACACAAGACGCATAAAGCGGGATGTTAATTCGCGAACGATCGTTAAAGCCACTTCGATATCACCGAGCAGCGCGGGGAATACCGCACTTGCATGTGCGGTAGATTCCACCGGGTAATGGCACCTCCCATAATCCACTGTTTACCGACAGTAAACGTCGTACGCGCGTGACTCGAGATTTATGCGACGTACGTTTAGCGTTCTCGCATGCCCTCTACTTTATAGGTAATGTATAATGAATTCGTCGTTTCTTCATTAAATCGCACTACCTCTTCGCCACCCCCTTTACGGTGCGATGCGATCGAGATCATCAATGGGACGCGCCGCCGCACGCGCGCGACTTCGTGGCGGGCGAGTTTCGGACACGCGTTTTCATTTTTACTCGCGACGCTCCGGTTGATGTCGCGTCACGTGTCGTCACGCGGTGCCGACGGGCGGAGAAAATAACGATATTTCCGTCAAAGAGCCGTAATTACTTTTCTCCGGCGTCGTGAGAAAAGACTCGCGAGCTACGGAGACTGAGGCGAAAACCCTCGCAACGCGTTTTCGCCGTGGTAATTTCTCGGAAACGAATGACTTCTGAAGTCGAGGCATCCCACTCTTACGACCTATTATCGCCGGCCCTGTAAATCCATAAAAGCGGCAAAAATACCCACGCTCTCGTTCTCTTTCTTTTTTTGCGCCGATCTGATCCAGCGCACCGGGCAGTGATTACTTCCCCGTGTAGAAACGGCGAATACGACGACGCGCGCGACGGTACGACGGAATACGTATAGGTACACGCGGTCGTAACGCGAAGTGAAACTGGAGTAGCCGCGGTACAGTCCGAGTCCGGGGAAATCGCGTGACTCGAGTTGTCGTCACTCCCGACACGCAGCCACGAGGGTTGTTTATCGTTCTAGCCCTATCATTCCATTAGCGCGATACTAAATGTATTATACGCCCAGCTTACCCTCTTTCACCTGGTTTGTCTTTAGCGACTCGAATGTAAGGGGTTAACGCCGTGCACCCTCCTCGCTCTTCTTCCTCCGCGACTCGTTCCTTCTCCGTCTCGCCCTGCCCTCGCCTTCCTTCCACCCACTTCATCCACCCCTGTATTCGTCCACTTCATCTCTCTTCCTCCCTCCCTCCTCCCTTTCTCTCTCTCTCTCTCTCTCTTCCTTGTAGGTATACGTATACCTACGCGTAAACCACGTTGACGTAGAGAGCGCGGCACGGCGCGCGAGCGAGCGATGATTTATTTTGCGGCAAGTGTTAATTTAATTTGGCGAGGTTGGAATGGAATGGCGGGTTTCAGGCCCATTATCTGATCCCGTGATTAATTGCGACCGTTTACGGTGAAAAATATCACTAGTCCCTGTTGTATAGTAGTTCCCGAGCGTTGCGCGCGTACGCGCGGCGCGGCTCGGGAAGTCGAACGCAATTATATCGCGAGGGTGGCGATACCCGAGGAAGAAGAAGCGCGACGATTTCGGTGGGGCATCTCGGTGTATCCGGTTGCGTCGACTCTCGCGTTGATTAGAGGTTAAAGGGAGGTAATAAATAAATTCTGTCATCCCCTTTACCGGGCGGGAAATACCACTTTAGTTTCTTTTCCCTCTATTTACCGCGTATAATAACGATTTTACGTCGCGCACGGTCAATCTGCGAGGCTTTTTCGATAGAGGAAAACCGCACGGGTTTCAAAACGAAACCGATATCGCGGCTCGCATTACAGTCGCAAAGGGGTGCGTCGACGGTAGTTTCATTAACGTTTCTGATTTACGTCTCTTGCCTCGCAGGCAGGTACATATACGCCTTTTTGTCTTAGTACGCGCTCGCGCCGCTAACATCCACCTCCCTTCGAACGTCGCGAAGGCTGTGGCGTCGCGCCATTATCCGCGGAAGTAAGAAAATCCATATAAAAATACGACGATGTCCGTTAATAATTCTTTGTCCCCGGCATTATTGTCTTCTTTCGCCGGGAAGAGGGACGCGCCACGTCGCATCGCGGTGGTATCTCCTCTCGTTGGGTACTAAAATCTTTTGTTGCGGTGCTGACACTTCACCTTTTTGCCGTGAGAACCGCGGCCGTACCATCAATAACGCGCTCTCTGCTAAAACTGGGCTTTTCCGCGTTGGGAAAACTTTGACAGTAATGGCTTATGCGTGTATTCGGCGTTCCTTATGCGCGCGCGTATGTGTGCGTGTGCGAGCGCGTGCTCCCCAAGACTTACGGTGAACTGTAAAACGTCTTT
Source organism: Xiphydria camelus (assembly GCA_963678675.1). Classification (NCBI taxonomy): domain Eukaryota; kingdom Metazoa; phylum Arthropoda; class Insecta; order Hymenoptera; family Xiphydriidae; genus Xiphydria; species Xiphydria camelus. Next base: position 1,257,405 of record OY783191.1, on the reverse strand, counting down.
TCTTATTTTTATGCCCGGCCGATCGCGTATTTTCGACTAGAATACAGCGTAAATGGGGGAGAAGATTGGCTACGGTTTTCAGGAGTCGTTATAATACGTTGCCGATGTTATTTTCACGCTGTATATCGAACAAAATATTTAGCTAACGCACACTAAAAAAAATTGTCTAAATCGACAGTTACGGGTAAGGGAATGCAGATTTAGTTCCTTGGGCTAATAATTGACTCGAATGGGCTACCAGCTTGTTACCTTCAAGTAGCCGTTAATCACTATAATCAAATTTATTAATCGAAGCAAATAATTATTCATCCCCCCACCCGTATAGACGCCGATTTAATTGAATATATAATTTTTCTTCTCAGTCCAGCCTTGTATTTCATCGCGAGATACTTTCAAATGTTATCTAGCGTCCAATTAATTACGAAGGGTTTGGGTTTTCACGAAATATCTAGGGGTCAATCCTTATAAAACTTTCTCAACGAGGTGCACTCACCCTTATCGCTTCGGAAACGATCTCGGGACGCGCTATTTCAATCGTAAGATGGAATTGCAGCCTGGCGAAAGCCACCGCGGTTCCCCCGCGCTCATTAAAATGTATCGAGTACGATAAATGAATAATTGACGCGCTAGAGGCTCCGTTTACGATTGCCATTAGCTTTTACGCCTCGCTTTACGACGACCTTCCTTACACCGCGGCACGTAAACTATTTTAAATCACCCCGCGTCCATCGAAATACGCGCGTCTCGACGCAACCACCGCTGCAGCTGCAAGTACCGTCGTCTTGGGACTCTCCCTCCCCGATTCTCGCGTTTCCGCAAACGCAACCGGACGAATCGAAACACGCGTCGCGCGCAGAGGCACGGCACACGGCGTCGTCGGCAAGTTGGTTGGAATATTCGAATGAGGGGTGTGAGCGTGATATCTGGTGACGTTAATTACAAGCAGGCGTGATGAATTATGACGTGAGGAATAACGCGCGACCGAGCGCACTCACGCACAACCCACACGACGAATTGCGCGAGGGTGTGCGCGTTCGCGGGCGACGATATAGACCCATTTCACTCGTTACACCGGCACTCCGGGGTTGGTGTACATCGCGTCTACCGCATAAGCGCTCACCCCTTTCCACGCGTCGGCGATTCGATGAAATAATTAGAAGTGTGTTTTGTGAAATTCAAAAGCGCGCAACGCGAGTGCACGTTGCACAAGTCGGCGGCCTGAAACGGGTGGCAGCTATCGAGGGGGAAGGTGAAACGTAGTTGACTCGGGATGGATTTTTCCAATTGTAGATTATATCCACGTTATCGGCTTGGGTAGGTCACATAGCTGTATCCCCTTTAATTTTATAACAGGATGCCTACGGGCGCGCGTGCAGCAAATGCCATGTATCTAATCCCTCTTCGTATAGATATATATCAACGGCGGAATATATTTATCGCGCCATACGTCGTATAACGTTCCGAATAGTGTATCCTACGAACAGTTGCCCGGCTGTACCTCGGGGCGAGAATTTCTTGAAAAAAATCCGTCCCTACACATTTCCCAATGCCTCGCCGCACGCGTATTAACATTTCTCCGTGCTCTTCACGCGCTCGACGGTGTGGTTTTCCTGTTCCCAGCGGGGAACCAGAAGCATTAAAATTTTTTAGGATCTGACACGAGTGCAGGTGGCGAATAAACGGTAGAGCGGAAAGGTGCACTCGCCGCAGCATTTTTTCTCGTTTAGAAAAGTGGGTTAAGAAACCCTTCACTCTCCCGAGCAATCCAGCTACCGCTTCGCCATTGCGATCGTCGTGCCTACGTAATCGGGGTATGCCTAACTAGAATAACGCGTCACCTTCGACGGGTGACACGGTTATGCCTCCCCCTCCTCGTCCCACCTTTCTTTCCGGCCAGTTAATGCGTAATTTATGTGACATTTTATTTTCATTTCGCTCCACGTTTCGGGATAAAATTATTATCGGAAAGCCACGCGAGCTTGTGCCTCCGATCTCTGCCGGCATCGTCACGCATACGCAGCAGGCGGCACGCACGGGAGGCTCACACGCTCCCTTATTACATATACGCGGACAATGCCGCGCTACCCCGCTAAAAGCTGAACACGTATAGAGCAGATATGGCAGGGATCGACGTTCGCGGCACGATATTACCTCTACTCGTATATTCTCGCGAAGAAAGAGGAGAGGGTGCGAGATTATCGTCGAATCGGTATAGCGTTTTAAATATTGCGTGCAGAGGTGCCACACGTGTCGCGTATCCCAGCGTATGATAGCCGTACAGGAGCTCAGCTATTCCGAGAAAAAGTTTTTCCTTCGCACGCGTCACGTCGTACCTATCGCGATTGAATTGATAGCAAATGAAAACGCGAGGATTACATATTTCGCCCGTGACGAATCGCTGCCGGGCGAAATTATTGGATAATTAAAAACGGTGGATAGAACATTTTTCAACGAGGCGAACGTAGGCGTACAATGAACTGCATAGATATACCTATACGGTCTTTTATCAAATCCGAGGCGAAAACACTGGGGAGAAATTTCGCATTAATTACGCGTTTCACCGACTTTTTGTAATAATAAAAAAAAATTTTGCGAGCAAGGTTAATGCAAACGTAGGTAACATATCGGTGGAACGAGCGTATTGGAAAATAAATCACCTTCAGCGAGTATGAGAATTGAACCAGCTCGCGGCCCTCCACCCCCTTCCCAACCCCCCGTACCTCACCATCCTTTTCCCGCCCGTAGTCGCTGTGCGGGATGTGCGCGTAATGAAAAACATTTGAAAAACGTCAGTCACCGGGTGCGAGTGACGTCACAGCATTTATCACGGCAACAATTTGGCTCATACTGTAGGCGGCGCGCTAACGGCTCAGGCGTCCCGGTAATTTTTAATGCTCGCCGTGAAAACCTAATCAGCGGTATCGGGCTAATTATGGTTAATGCGTAGGCGATACGTTTGAAATGTCTATGTCGTTCCACGTGTTCTACGTTTGGAAGGACATAACGCGAGTGACTGCTGCGGCCGTCAACGAGGCGGTTTTATCTTTACTGCTTACAATTAGGTCGTATGCTAAGCAAAAAATACTAATTTGCTCTGGCTCACTGCTGAACTAATCACGCTATAAAACTTCAACGATATCTGTTCCTATTCGGGTCGCGACGTATAAAGGACTTTAATTTATTCTATGGACTCGTATGGAAAGTAAATTAAAAGGAGTCGGAGAGTTACACGATCGAAGGTGTTTGTTCGTAAAAACGCAGAATTTTTTAGTCAAATCAAGGGAGGAAATACCGTTAGACTCGTATCTATACTGCCGCGGAGAAATAATTTAGGCGACGTCACGTCACTAGAGTGAAGCTCCACATTCACCCTTAAGAACGTAGGGTGTTAAACGGCATCGATCAATGGCCTCCTCGCGTGCGTAAACTCCTCGGCAACACTAACGCGCACCATTATCGTGCACACGTTTGGAGGCACACGAAAGAGGCGCACGGGCTGTAACTCATCGTCAGTTGGGCCTGAGAATACAGTGTCCTTACATTAGCGTATCTTTACGCCTCCGCTGAGCATCGTTAAGTTCGGCCCACTCATAATTAAGAGCTTATCCTTCGTATCGAACGAACGGAGAATTACAAGGAAATTTATGAGCAGAGTTTGATAATGGTAGCATATTATATTTTTGAAACAATTACTATTAGAGACGTACTCTTGCTTACCGATTACTGAGATAGGATATCTGGAATACGTAAAATTAATTTACAAATTAGAATACTCGTACAGAGTCTCTTTCGTGTGTTTCTGTTTCTTCGTATGAACTTAATTTAATACAAGTTCCGGACAATTGAATCGCAAGAGCATCCTAATTTTTGTTTTCAAAGCAAATACTAATTAATTTTAAAGTAATTTACAAATTAATTCACAATACATAGGTATAAAAAAGTATAAATTCTGAGTCCAAGCATCTATGGGAAATTTGGGGAAATACCGTGAAAGTATACCGTCGATAGATGTACCTATGGAGTTGGTGCATGGGAGCATTGATCGATGGTAAAGGGAGGGTATGCTGCGCTGTAGCGGCTGTAGGTAAAGCTGGAACATTTATGCTGCTCTACTGATCATTTATCTACTACCACTTAATGTTATGAACTGATAGTAAAGAGCTAGTACATTTCGTAAAAAATATATTTGAGCTACTTCTGAATGTTTGAATTTCCAAAAACATTTTAACATAAACTTGGTAGGGATGAATGGTCGTCATCATCGTCCACATTGCTAATTAATTTATGGTAATTTTATTGATATCATCAGTAGGTAACGAGATACCTACCCAGATAGCAAAGTGGCGCCACCGTGACTGCACACTGCTTTCACGCGGTGTCTTCGAGTGCATGCACTGGGGTGTCCATCTGTCTGTGCACCGTGAAGCCACGCTGCAGTCACGCAGTGTGAGCACCGAGTGGAAGCACTGTGGCATAACAGGGTGACTCCACAGTGCTTGTACTGTGAGATGATGGTGTAGACCCAGTGGCTTCGCTGTGAAGTTATCATATGGACTACAGGGATGTATTCTAATAAAATATTTATATTAAAAAACAACATTTCTTTTACTATTCCATTTATTAAATGAACATATTGTACAGCTGGAGATCCCAATATTAACATATCAAAATGTATTATCCGTCAATTCCCGGGAAAATTTATAATTAATTAAAAACTCGAAGTTTTGGCCCTAAGCCACTTTATAGTATAGTCTTATTAGATATTCGCGAAACAATTTATTAGTGTCAGGATAAAACCGGTACCAATCGATAGGAAAAAATCTCCTGAATGACATATAGAAATGGGTAATCTTCAAATTGACGAGAAATAATGTAATTAATTAAAAACTACCTGTCAAAATCACATGCCAACAAATCGCGAAGCTATATTTTTTCTGTAACCAATTTCATAAATAAAAATATCCCAATGTAGAGGAGAAAATTCTTTACAAATTTCAAGTCGGAACTTATAGTCTACGATGCACCGTTTTTGTGTAATAAATTATTATACATATCGATACCTTACTTTGAAAACCTCGTAAGTGCAATTTTGGACAAAAATGCCATTTATAGCTTACTGCGTTAAGATTTAAAATCTGAACACACAGTAAGCTATAAATGACATTTTTGTCAAAAATTGCACTTACGAGGTTTTCAAAGTAAGGTATCGATATGTAATTCAAATTAACTTAAATCGATCAGCTGATCGTTACGCGACGCTCCTTTATTACGCGTGCAACTAACGGAGGAAAGCGCGTTCCGCAATCTATTCAAATTTATACTCTTTTTCCTGGGCATCCTAGATTTACTCGATCAAAAAAATGAAGCTACCAATTTGTAGCGGGGAAAATTTACTATGAAATTGATGCAAGAACCTACTTGACAAAATGCACGGTTAATTTATAATAATTTTTTGAAAGTCCCGGTGTATGAAAGTACAATAAGCTGCGCATGGCGCGTTTTACGTGGTCGCCATGAGAACAGCTGATTGGTTGGCGAAATATGCTCAGGGGTGCTATTCTCGACGCGTGGGAAATGCTTTTCGTGGACGAAATATTTTTCGTTAACGGACGTAAAATTTCGTCGATCACTTTCGTTAACGATTCGAATATCCCTTCCAAGATAGATCTCGTCAACGAAATTAATTTTCTCACACGAAAAATGTGTTTACATCCTTTATAGCGACGTCTTCTTTTTAGAATCTCGTTTAATCACTTAGCAACGACCCGTCGCATCGGCCCACCACCTCGTCATGCAACTCACCGGCATACAAATACCAAACAACATTCGTTGACGAAAACAGCGAGAACGACGAATGACAATTTCGTCAACGAAAAAAGTAATTTCGTTAACGAAGGAGTTTCGTATGGGAAAAAATTCCGTGTACAAAATTTCTCAAACGAAATAATAATTCCGTTCACGAAATCGTTTCTGACGTGTCGAGAATTGCCCCCCAGGGGCAATTGCGTTTTGGTTGAGAAATTTTGTACGCGAAATGTTTTCCCATACGCGCGAAACTCCTTCGCTAACGAAATTACTTTTTTCGTTGACGAAAGTGTCATTCGTCGTTCTCGCTGTTTTCGTCAACGAATGGGTTTGGTATTTGTCCAAGGCGGTGGGCCGATGCGACGGATCGTTGCTAAGTGATTAAACGAGATTCTAAAAAGAAGACGTCGCTAAGGGATGTAAACACATTTTTCGTGTGAGAAAATTTATTTCATTGACGAGATCTATCTTGGAAGGAATTTTCGAATCGTTAACGAAAGTGATCGACGAAACTTTAAATCCGTTAACGAAAAATATCTCGTCCACGAAAAGCATTTCCCACGCGTCGAGAATAGCTCCCCTGAAATTACTTTCGTACACCGTGTTCATTTTCCGCATGTCTCCCTTGAGCTTCTCCATCACCACGAATATCCTCTCCGGCGTCTCGAACATCCTCTCGAGATTAACGACTCCGCTGTGGGACAGATTCTGCAGGATGGCTACTTCGTTCTTGAGCTGGGCCTTTTGCTCGGTGGTAAAACGCAGCTTGTCGATCACCTTTATCGCCATCGCGCGGCCGGTCTTGCGATGAACTCCGCCGTAGATGATATCAAATTAACCCGAGCCAAGAACTTCGTCCGGGAAGATGTGATAGAGCTGCGACATGTCGGTTACGCGTTCCTCTGGCTCGGTTGTCGACTGCTCCTACCGACCTGTGGAAAACGACGCGTGTTTTTCGGTATAGCGTCGGTACGCGTTCGCGCGCACACTCGCGAGCTCTGAACGTACTTGCCGATCCGGAGGTGACGGGCATCAATGCCTGCCTGATATTCGTTTTCCAGGTCCTCGCCAAGTGAGCGCCAACGCCACTTTCCGGCGGTGGAAGCTGACCACTAGCACCTCCATAGAGGGGATCTTCGCCGACGTAGTAATCGACGTTGGCCGTTCTCAATTCGAAACAATGCATCGTGCCTGGAAGGAGAGAACGCGCGCGTTGTACATCGACTAAACGCGCACAGACAATTTCTAACGATATACATAATTATGTACTCACGAGAATGTTGTTCCCTGGCGGCGGCGACGACTAGAATTTCAGCCAACGGAATCTCTTTGAAGTACTTGGAACTGCTGTCGCTTTGGAACAGAATTATGGTCTTTGTGTCCAATCGCCAGTAGTGTCTCTTCCTCTTGAAACACGCGCGCCTTAATGATGGGGGAAGCGAAACCGAATCAGCGCCACGTCGTCAACCTACCATCGGATCGCGATTCGTCGAGTGCACCATCCATCCTTCCTTCAGGATCTTGGAGCCGCGTCGTTTCATGTGCTTGGCGCTTTGAACTATTCACATTAGCGGTATATTGTTACTCGGCGATGAGCTGCACCTGCGTTATCGCGTACGAGGTACCAAGTGTGACGGAGGGAGTGATGGAGAAGAAAAAAAGATAAAGTATCGCAAGTGTCGAGATACGACGTTGATTGAATAATTACCTCGATGGTCTGGAATTTTGAAATTCGTCGGAAGATGCGTCGTCATGGCACGGAACGAGGTCCTACGGAAATATCATACGCCTAAAACGATTCTTAGTGCGCTTTCCTCGTGTTTCCTTGTGTTTATGCGATTAGAGGGGGGATGATGACAGGTTGGCTTATTGTCACTTCGCTGTAGACTCCCAGCATAGCTCGGTCGTTCGCAAGGGCCTCTTCGGTGTCCCGGAGCTCCCGAGGCGGTTTCTCGCGAGGGTCGCTCGTCTGGTGTTCCTCTGCTGGCCTTTGCGGTCTTTCGTCAACCGACGCTATGTAGCGGCGGCCATGATGGCGTTCGTGCCACGAGGGAACTCGATACGACAGACTTCGTAATCGTCGAATACTGCTTAAACGCCGGCCTCGCCGCACTTCCATTTCACTTATTCGCACTGCTCCGTGAACACCACCATGCACTTTTTATCGCACTCACTCGCGAAAAACCCGACTAAGCGATCCGCCACACGTCCGCACTGCTCGACCACCGAACCTTTAAATTATTTAATTACGAACACGCGTGTTCCCTGCGTATTAAAATGATTGAGTTAACCCCCGTACTAAAATCTTGAAATTTGCGTAAAACTATGTTGGCGTGCCGCGGGAGCTGCGTGTTCCGCAGCGAATTCATTAATTCGTTAACAATTTTGTGAAGACAGTGAATTTACCGATATTCATGGTCGGTAAATTTACGAAGTGTGCACGTCGAAAAGGCACCGTGACTGCACTGAGTGTAACCACTGTGTCTTTATCCTGTGAACCACTCCGTGTGCTCACTGTGTAGCCACGGTGCTTTTAGTTTGTGTACGCCACGCGATCACGCCACGGTGAGACCACAGTGGTGCCACTACGTGGCAGCACTGCGTGCGGCTAGCGTGTGAATCCACGCTTTGCTGTCGGGGTACATGGTTGGTATTTAGCGATAAAGAAGGGGAAATTGATAACGTAGAATTCTTTTTAAAAAATTTTAACATGAAATGTGATGTTTTGTATTTTAAATTAAAGGGGTTTCGTGGTTGCCTGCCATTAGGCGCAGCGCTGAAGTGGATAATATTTATGGAAGGACACCACGACATCGAATTATTTCAAAGAATAAAGCATAATGTCCTATAGGTATACATACTCCTTATAAAACGTGGTTTTTCCCCATATACTCACTATCTACAAACTTACTTTCTTTATTCAAATAAACCTCATCTACACTCTTCGTGTGCTTTCTCCCCTATAAGTCTTCACATTATGTGTCTTGTATCTCGAGAGAATTCTTTTCATTCTGTTACTTATTAATGCAGCCTGGTCGTTTGAAAATTAAAATGCAGTCATCCGTAAAAATATACAAGCCGTGTTAGGCCAAGGGGGCGTGTTCCTCCAACATGTTGATACGAACTAGAGACTATCGTAAAACATTAGCCGCGCCGAGAGTCATCACCTGGACGAGTCGGTATAACGATTTATCGTTTAACGGTGACGCTGCTAATTCTCCCACATCGGCCAAGCTAAGAATTGTTATTCATATTTATATCATGTGAAATGCATAGGTCACATATCCTGGCTACACCATATGGTTCTTTGTAATTAAACACTAATTTTGCCCGAGCTTTTCCATTTTTCCAAATTTAGGAGGAGTCGATGATTTTATATTCTATTTTCTTCAGTAACGGTAATAAAAGGACAAAAAATTGTAATTTCCGATTCCCATTACGGTGACCATAAATTCCTGCTCCTGACTCAGAAAAACCACGACAGATGCAATTATTTAAAGTTATCGCAACAGAAGGTTGAAGCAAATGAATTTTAATTGAAGAGCAGAAAATAATTACACTCTGTAACAGCGGAACGATGCAGCCATAACATTTTACTCGTTTCGAAGCAGGAAGGCGCCGATCATTGTCGTCTGAAGTAATGAATTAGAAACATGACGTTGCACGGGTTCGAGCTCTACTAACAAGAAATTGTTTCGGTTAATTCACGCCTATAGTAATTACCCAATGAATGGTAATTTTGTTTCGTTCGTCCAAGTCACTCCGTTATCGTACCGTTATTTATACAAATATGCGAGGATTCTCACCGAATACGATAACAGTATTTACCAATCACACAAGGTATATCCGGGATGAGCGGAACTGCTGATTCCAAGATTTGGAAATTAGAAATATACGCGATATTTTGTGGTATTCTTTTGGAACTTTTGGAGATGTTTTCTACGTAATTGCTACAAATAATTTCCGGGCCAATCAGCCATGGAATTCGTTGACGCGTGACACCGCGCCTCCTGAAGTCAAGCCCAAATTCTTCTGGGTGTGCAACCTGTTTTCAATTTTGCCCACGCGTTTCCCTACTTCCTGGGAGACACTCATCAACGTTTTGACAAATTCTATAATTATTTCCGGTCTCCGGACGGACTTATTAGTATTAATGCAATCCAGCAACGGTCTGCCGATGCACGTGGCGACCAGAGTTGCTACATTTCAGCTGCGCAGCCACATCGAACTCAGCTCCTTTTAAGACGTCCTGTTTTTTATTCGTTTCATTTAATCGCATTTTTATTTGACCCGGTGGAAGATTAAACCGATGGGGTCCTTTGCTCGATCCACCATTATTTACCACGACAAAGCTTTCCCTCAAGAACAACATGGCATATGTTGATATTTGCTTAACGTGTGATGCAAATCAAACCGTTTCCATTCGCCACGTACAAATTATACGAGAATACGCGGAACGTGTAACCGACATCGTTTCTGCGGTCGTTGTTAACAATGGTCCGCTGTCCCAACTATGTCAAGCGGATATCATTTGCGACCGCAGAACGGTCCATTTTGCGGACAGCGGGGTCAGTCAAATTATTATGGAATTCTTTTCGACGAAATACCGAATTGTAAACGGACGCTATTTCGTAACAACTGTTCGCGGTTAAACCGTCAGTGGAGAGGTTATAGATTTTAAAAAAAGTCTTACAATTCTTCTCTCACGTTAGATTAAAAAAAATCTTATTGTTAGATTCAAATTTAACCCAAATTTTATTTCATGAATCAATATATTATAATAATCACGGATTTCTACATAACGATACGTTACTTTCGATGTGAACCTGAAATTAAATTTCGCAACTCATCAACGGCGCGCGAAAATCCTTCTGGACGCAAGCCTGACTTCGGGGTGGTCGACCGCGCTGTTTGCAAACTTTCGAATAAAGCCCGGAGCTTCCCGGAAGAGAACTCGACTGTACGCTCACGGCTTTACGCAGTGTCCCGGGGGTTCTTTTTCACGCGAAGGATCCTATCTAGGACCGCGTATACATATGTACGTATACGTGTGCGCGTATATATCCCAACACGCGCGGAGGCATACATCGGTTGCAACCCCGCGAGTCGGCAATGGTCCTCTGGCGGCCGAGACGCCAGGTGTCACATACTCCCATTTTGTCTTCGCCTCTGTAGCACGACTTTTGTTGACTCTCCTTCCCTCTTTTCAAAAGCCCCTTCTCTCCTCCGCAAAAGTCATTGTTGCGGTGTGCGCGGATGCGCGTCGCGACATCTCGCACACCCCGGAAGATCGGACCCACCGTGAAACTGATTTTCGACGTTGGAAATATTTTACGTCACAACTTTTGTCCCCTGATCGCTCGAAACCGCCGTTGCGTAGTCGCCCCGGCTGAAGATCCTTTCGTTTGGTCCTTGCTCCGCGATGCAGGTATCTCCCTCCGTTTCGAGAGATGCGTATCCGACGGTGCGCAAACAAGAACCCTCGGCAACTCGAATTCCTCGATCGATCTTCTCGCGGGAGCTGAAACAAAAAAGGCCACGCTCGATTTTTTAAATTTCTTACCTATACTTTCCTCGGGTTTTACGGAAAGTCACGGCCGCGTTCTCCTGGATACAAGACGTAAGATCTCGGCTTCGCGTATAGGGCGTCGTAAACGAGGAAAGGAGAGAAACGAGGAGGAGAAGAAGAAGAAGGAGTTTGTCAGTGGGTAATGAAGTTTTCATAAGCGGAGAGAAGGTGGGCAGAAGGTAGTCCGCCGTTGAAACGTTGGCCCGAGAGAAACGAACACCAGCTAATGTATTCATTAAGGTATCACCACCCTTCACCCCTCCCTTCGCCCTCCCAATACGCCTCTGCTTCTTCCTTCACCTCCTTACCAACTTACTCGTACCGTAGGTACCTCTTCCTTCCTCTGGAAGGCGACTCCATCGGATAGCAATGACGGACGTCTGCTTCGCTGGTCCCGCCCCTTTATTCCGTTTACCCGCTCGCTCCGTGCAATCTACACTTCAGGGGTATGCGTCTGATATCCCGTATCCTGCCTCATTCGCTTTTGCGACTACGTAGCTGAAAAAGGAACGGTTCCTCGCTTCAGCGACGGTACATCGTCTAATCGTGGTGGATCGAATCTGAAATCGGCATTCTTATCGTAATATATTTTCGTATTCAGCCTGCGGCGTCAGATTGCTATTTTCGTTCGCAACGACTTCGATATAGTGCAAGGCACATGGAAGCGTACAGACGCAACGTCGCTTCGTTCCCACGTAACGTTGGTGTTCGAGGCAAACGAGGCGTATTTCGTGATTAAATAATATAAAATATGGACGCCCCTAAATACAAAGAGTCTCGTGCGTCCTCGTCTGCGTAGGCACGAGATCTCGCAGGGTGAAAGCAAAGGGCTCGGTTAAGGAGAAATAAGGACCGGTAAGGCCCACAAGTACAGGGCATGGGCGGCGGTGAAAAGCAACCCGACCTGTCCGCGTGTACGCGCCCTCCTCCTTCGAGGCCCTCCTCATGATAATTTCTCGACTCGAGGAGGAGGATTGATGCCGCGATTGCCCGGACGTACATACTCGCGCGTGCCGTAGTATTTCGAGGTCCCCTTACGTTGTACGTTGCGGTTTTCCACCGGTTTTCCATCCTGGCTATATTTTTCCGCAGCATCCGGAAGCCGAATAAATAGGCTACGGGAAAAAGCGTGCATTACCTCGATGCAATTATTGGAAGATGCTGTAAGAAATAAAAGGAAACGAGCGATATACATGTATGTATATATGTCTTACGGAACTCGAGACCCCGTTAAATGAAACGTGTAACGAGCTCGACGGGAATACGACAACGTCATTTCTTGCCACGACGTCGCACGCTCTACGGTATCGTTCACAAAAACAATCACGCTTCCTTATTCTGTCGCGATGAGCTGTGACAATGGGAATACGGAAGAAGCATCCGAGAAATCGAAATTACCGGTGAAGCGAGCGAGGATTGCCGACGCCCAATTCGATTATTCGCTCGAGACGATAGGTCCGTGCCTTATATCTGTTTCATTGTCTCCCTACTGATTTTCTCGCGGACGACAGCAGGAATAGAGTGTCCTTTACCGCACGTATTATACGGTATGAGACATATCGAGCAAAGTATAACGGATTAGGACACACGTACGGCTTACCCTCATCTATATTCCCAGTGGACAAAAAGTATCCAGGAGGAAACTTCGTAACAATTGATCTCATAAATTAGCCACGTTGATTCTACCGCGCGTTACCGCCTCTTGCGTCACAAAAGAGCCACCACTTTCTTCGTCGCACTCTGAAAAATGTCTCCGATCATTTGTAGGCTATTGTGCGTATCGTGTTTACGTTTTGTGCGAGCCCGAAATGGGCGTGTTGCTTTCCCTCGAAATGGTGGAACCTTTTTGAGTAATGAGGAGCCATGGGGTCGAACCGGGGTACCGGGCAGCGCGTATTTCGAAAAAGTCTACACCATTTATCTCTAGGGGGGTTTAATTAATTTCTTTATTTTTAATGCAGTTCGATACATTCGTTCACACTTTTTTAAACGGTAATTCCCCAAGATGTCTGGCACGTCCGCAACAGCTTCTTGAGATGCGCGCCAAGATACCGATCCTGCGGACTCACGGCGCACTCGGTCCAGCTGCACCCCATTGATCGGCTTCCCGATACCTTTCAGGGAAAAATCGTTCCGCGCACTCGTCCCGCGTTCGAGAGTGTGATTTGGGTAGAAGGTATTTTCGATGTTCGATTTTCGATTAGTTGGAAGGAAAAGATTTCGGCATCGGCTGAAGCTTTGAGATTTACACTCCGTGTACCGCGTACAAAATATATGTATAGGAAGGGGAGGAAGGGAGAGAGGGGGATAAAACTTGTTCTCGCGAGGTATACGGGTATAATATATCTAAACTGAGGGAAGGTAGACTTCAGATTTTAAAACAAATATAACTACAGATTATGATGTACGAAAACGTGACTTTTTCGTACGATTCATGAGTTTTTTACCGTGTAGATCTACTCGTTCCCCGTATGTACCTAACATTCATTAATCACGACCAATTGTGCTCCCGAAAAAACTACATACATGACATTCACACGAATCAAAATCGACACTCCACAAAATAAAGTGTACAATCGCGGGGCACTCAAATACTTCCCCATTCGACGATGCCCAACGTTACAGCGTTAAATAGTTTATAGAGTTTAACTTGACGCGACCTAGTCCGACGCCGAGTCCCCTTTCGGGCCAACGAAATCCGGGACATATGGCAAATTATCTTCCACCCCGTAGCGGCGTCACAGCCGCCCTTCCCAAAATCCGGGGATAAAATAAATTTTCATTACTCCTCAAGTATTTTGACACTCGATTCGCCGCAGGGCCCGCCAAAGCATCTGGCCGTCATAAAGAGCGAAATCAACGCTATTGACTTCACGAGGGATTTCCTTGCTCGCCCCGACAGCGTAGAGCTTCGACGTCTAATGGCGCGTAAAACTGTATTTAGCGATATTGCGGCGATTTTTTTCATCCGAGGATGTTTCGAAACATCGAATTTTCTACCTGAGCCCGACACGACGGGCGAGGACGAGCCCGGCCGTTTGTCATGACAATAGTGCTCTGAAGGGGGGAGGTAGGCTGTGGTGGATAGACCATATTGTGTACGGTGACAACAGGGGGTGTCCGACGTCGCCTTTAACGAATTTAACACGCCACCGAGATTCCCCGCGCGGTTCACTTTCATTTTCCTCGGCGTGACTTTGCCCTGGGAAACGGGGCTTCGGAAGGTCGGCTATCTCGCGATTAGTTGGCTATACGCGGTACCCATTTAATTAGGTTTCATCCGCTTAGGAATTTCGGAATTGCACAATCGCGCGGGATAAACGAAGTCTCTCCGCGTATCTGCATCTTAATTAATTAGTCCGACCGGCGGAAGATGTCCTCGAAAGACGTTACGAGCAACGTAATGTTTCTTTGAAAGGATAATATTCCTCTTGTCGTGTATACATCGATTACTTTTCACGCATCCCTTCTCGGAAGCTTTTACCATTACCCGTAATATCAGTTTCACCGACAACAAACTCTGAAGAACATTTGAAAGCATTCGAACCGTTCGCTATTTACGTAAGGCACTTTGTAAATGAAAAATCCGCGGCGGGACGCATATTTTATATTCACGTGTGGTATACACACAGGACGGTATATATATTTGCGCAACTTCGCAACTAGGAAAAATTCTTTCGCCACTACTTTAATACGCAACGAGCGAATGAATTCTGCATCGGTTCATAGGTATATGCGAGAAAAAAGACTTTATATCCCTGTAAACTTCGGGGTTACGCGTAACTGGCCGTATTATCGGTGACCGTATTCCAAGGTCTTCGGCAACGATAGAGATCGGCCAAATCTCGGGAGATATCGCGTCAGAGATAGTCGCAGGATCCGGGATAGCCGAGAGAGGAGGACCATTTTTTATCCTCGGACACCAGATGAACCGGGAGAAATGTCTCCGCAAAGTAGAATTAATAGCGGTTTGATCCGGGCGAGTACCTAATGGTGAATCAGACGGTTTTGTCACAACAGTGTACCCGGAATGATGGATAGTCCCGTGCGGCTTCCTGACACGTCGTGCGAGCATGCGTCCGTCCGTTCGACTCGTACCCAAGTCTCTCTCCCTCTCTCTCTCTCTCTCTCTCCCCCCCTCTCTCCCTCTCTCCTTCTCTGCTCTCTCGTCATGCAGAGGATTGGTGTGCTGCACCCCATGGGGAAGAGACTTAGGACCCAGTGGTCCCCGTGGTTCCAATGGGTCTCGTTAGGACCCCACGGTTCACGGTCGCGATGATCTTCTGAGCCTTCGTGTAAGTCCCGGCTTACAATCACATGCCGGAAGATCATCTCCGCTTTTGGAATTTCTGGTACACGCCGAACATCTCTCGATCGCGTATCGAGCGAATATCGTATCGACGTATGCGAGTCGTTCGCTACTCGGTTCTTACCTTAGTCATTTTGGGAGTTTCTCGACGAATTACCCGACGTGGGCACATAAACTGCAAACACGCGACGGTTGAATGTCGCTGGATTAACGAGCACGGCCAAATCCTGACCATATTAATCTGCGCAATTTCGTGGGCAAATAAAAAATGACTCTCGCCTTGCTATAAATCAGAAACTGTTGCTTCTTCCTCGCGACTGATTACGACGAAAAAATGTCGTCCTTTGTTGCCGCGGTTGAAGCGAGTTCCATTCCTCCGCTACCCTTCGAAACATCGCGTTCCACCGGCATGGAACGGGGGGATCTTCCAATTAGTGTCATGCGAATCTAGAACGAACTTCGTGACCGCCTGTATCTACTCCGATTATAGGCAATCTTGAGAATCGAGACTCCATATCCTTCTCACGCATTGTTTCTCTCGAGATCGCAAAGGTGGCATCGCCCGGATGACCTTTAAAATGCCATTTGATCGATAATTTCAAGGAGTCCATTTATGTCCGTGTTTTATAAAAATATGCCACTTGGTTCCCTTGACATTCATCTTTCAACGGTACCTACGAATTCTGCTACTGATAACCGTTATCACGTTCGATACTTTTATCCCCCGACGTTTGGTCCACGTCGAACCACGCATCTCGGGACAGTCGCGAGATGACGCCACGTGGACCCCTCGAGAATGTCACGCTCGGTGGAAACCCAAAGCGATGACTATTTGACCATGACTTGGACTGCCGCATTCTGCCCGGTCGACCCCTTCCATGTCCAAGGCCCCGGGGCGGGCCCGACATTGCCACGTTAATTCAATTCCTTATCTTTTTTGTGAGATATGAGAAACATGAGCAGGTTGTGCGAGGTTAGCCGAGCCGTTTATTTTTTCTCCGAGTATGGGAGATTAAAATGAGGAGTGAAGCGAGAAAGGAAGAGGAAGAGAGAGAGAGAGAGAGAGAGAGAGAGAGAGAGAGAGAGGTAGAGCGCGAGATGAACGTCCAGAAGGGGCAAGAGCGCGGAGAGCATCTCGCTAACTCACCTAGCGAGTTCCTCGTATACGCTTCTTCATAACTTCGCCACCGACGTGATTTATACGCCTTCATTAGGTTCACGTCTTTATCACGTACATTCATAAGCTTTAAGAGAAAGGAATCACTTGGGTCGTAAGTTAAGCAGGGAGCTACCTTCCTAGTGTTGACCAGTTACCGAGCCGCTCGTGGAGAACGACGTAAGAGTTGTAATAGACGATCGGGAGCGAGTCGGGTCATGTACCTATTACACGAGTAGTCTTTTTCTTGAGGAAATCGAATGAAAGGTTATTTTCTCGGATGCTTTTGTCACCTCGCGTATGACTTGAAACTAATCGTTCCTTCTTCCGAGTATTGAGCACGATATACGCTGAAAAAATGATTACAGGATACCACATCCGTTAAAGGTGGACGTATCTGTTTGCATCACGCTGTTGAAATGCTCAGGAAAACAGCCCAGTCACTCATTCCGGAGAATCCAATGAAAATTCCGTAGCATCGACACCGTCCGCCCGAACGTGCATATTTAATAAGTATCTAACAACCAATAAATGTTTATCGACGAAGAATTATCGCTTCCCATTCATCTATTACGGGAAACCGTCCGTCTCTTTCCGGCACATTACAATATTTATAACCACCGATAGAGAGAGGGGCACAATGACCAGCGAACGGTCCCGTGGTCAGGCGCGTCGGAGTGTGGTTCCCTTATCTGCACCGCCCATCCCGACTCCCTGACTCTTGACTCCTAACTGCCTGTCATCGAAACTGAATATGCTCGCGGTCTCGCGATGGTTTTATCTTTTATCTCGAAGCCGCCCATATTTACGAGCTTAAAAAGGCCGATTTGAACTAATCGGATGTGCGGCTAATCCAGATAATGAGCTGTTTCTCGCTCGCACTTGCTCTCGGTCTTATACCGCGCGTACGCGTTTGATCTCTCGGATGCTTTACTTATCCCGTCGTGCGACCGTTCTCGTTGACGTGAATTCCTAAACCCCGTCGAATATCTTCCCTCTCGGATTCGGTATTAAAATACACCCGAAACGCTCGGTTTTTTTTCGCATCAGCCAAATATTGTCTCGAAGTACAAATCGGGGGGCTACGATTAACGAACAATTAGCTCTCACCGGTGGTCCCGGGACCGCGAATGGTCCCGATGCAACCTTGGGGCTAACAAGGGCAACCGAGCCATCATTCGTGGCACTGTTTCCGAGTCGAGCCGCGGCCGGGGACGGCCAGCCGCCGAAGGTAATAACTGTACGGCCGGCTCTGTTTGTTTTACATCGCCTGCTCTGTAATTAAAGACCCGTAATTGTATGTGATTATGTTGCTATATCAACGAACTCCGGAGAAGTCGGTCCGAGTGTGCGCGTGGAAGGGATAATTTCACTTTGATAACCTATACGAGATTGCCGGCTGTAAAAATACGGTAACGCCGGGGGTTAACGTCTTCGGGGGGGTTGTTCTTCGGACGCGTTGGGCTTCGAACGAATTGCCGCCGCGTTTCAACGGAGTAGTTCGGATCGTTCGATTTTTTGATTCTCTCGCAACTCATCGCGATCGATTGAATATCGACGAGGAAAGAGGAATGGAGAAGCCGGGTGCACCGCCGGCGAAAGACTCGTTGCACGCGCGGAAGTACGTCGCGGGTAATGCTCGCATATTTATGTACGTACATCGACGAACGCGAGCTTGAATTCGTCACGATAAATGTTATATCGTGTAACGACTGATAAGCTTCGGTGGATTTGACGGCTTTGAGAACGCCCCCTTTTTAATGGACATTCCCGCGGCGGTTCTCATTGTGTCCCTCCGTATTACGCAAAGGACCACCGTTTCATTCTTCGAGAAGCACTCTTCGTATTCATCCGCTACGAGTGACGCGGAGAGCGTTACGCGTCGGTTGTAAAAAATTCCTTCGACGACCAGAACCGCGGCGACTGCTTCACGTAACTCCTTTCGGAAGAGAAATACAGTCGGAATTTTTTGTCACGCGTACGAGCGCGGACACTCGTAGTATCAACCGATCGTTGTAGAACGGTTTAATATTTCATGAGACGCCTCGCGTCGCACTGACTCAGTTGCCGGACTCAGTTGGGCTTTGTGCGACATTTCGTTGAGGTGAAGTAACATTGACTTCATTTAAGAATTCCTTCGTTCAACCGGAACTAATCGAGCATCGGTCGAGCAGTTCACATATGTCCTTTGTGGGGAGAGGGACGGCGAGACGCGTGCACTTTGTGTCCTAACCGTGCGTGAAGAAGTTTTGAGTTCCTTTCGAGCAGTTTTTCATACTCTTCCTACAATGGCGATCCACTGTATAACGCGCGTGGGCACAGACGAGTGTAAAATATCGAAGGAACGTGAGTCTGGTCGTTCGAATGGTCTCCTCACGAACTTTCCTGTCCTTTTTCTTCTCTCTCGATTACTCACCTAGCTTAGTCGTCTGGTCCCTCGTTCCACAAGCGGTAGAACATTTCATGTGAGACATTGAATCAAACCGTTCGACCTTTGTGTTCGGGGAGACGTCGACATTTCCCAGTCGTTATTACCCACGCGCGTTAAATTTCTCACCCTATCGAACCACGCTTCCTCGGCTGGCCCGAGTATAGAGCTAATCAGTGTTGATCGTAGTGAACCACCTCGGTGAAACGACTCCGGCAGTCCAAACGATCCTGGCGACGAGCATCTCGGAAATAAAGAGCTGCTCTAGAAAAGGCGCCGTGAACATTATCGTCAAAGTTTATGGTTGCGCGCCAGACGCCTAGGAAGAACTTTTGGACTGCGATTAAATTAGAGGCCCCACGCTCGATTACTCCGTTTGGTGTGGGCTTCTCGCTACGGTCTCGTCGCTTTGATGGGCTTTATTCTTTCGTTTCCGTCGTTCCGAGATCACTTCTGGCATTTCGATCGAGTCGAGTAAAATTAGGCGGAGTAATTCACACGATGGCCGTCTAATTTGAATTTATCAAAAAAACTGATAATGATAGAGTTTCTTCTGATAATAAAGGATCGATTTCGCCGAATTCAAATCTCGGACAGACCGGAATATCGAATGACCTTCATACGCATAACCCTCATACGTCCATCGTAAATCAGAATTGCGTAGCGCTGGAAGCTGCAGAAGGAACGAAACGATCCCGGTCGCCCGAGATTACCGACCATCGCGCGCGCAGCGGATGCGTGTATCCCAAAGACCCCCGGGTGTTTCCACGTTTCATCGAGAACGGCTGAGCGGTGATGCCCGGATCTCGGGGTATATGATTAGCCTTTCGAGATCTTTCAATTAAAACCGAATGGATGATGACTCGAGTCGTATGTTATTATCGGCCTTCCGCGGGGGGCTCGTCTCGAGGCACGAGGAGCATCCCGATGCGCCAATTCCGACGAGGGAAACGAATCGACAAAATTGTCAGTTCGATTCCCTGCCATTTCCATTCGAATCGAACGCTTCATTTCGTTTCCCCGATGGAGACATCTGAACCGCCGCGAAATACCGCGGAGGCGTCTCGAACGAATTCTCCGCAGCGGCGCGACTACTGTGAAAAAACGTCTCAGATGTTATCAGCGACAGCGGTAAATTCGGTGGAAGTAAAATCATTATCGATCCCGGTTCTCCTCTTCGCGTGGCTCGGCTGGCTTTAAAGAATTCGTAATCCGATTCGTTGACTCGCCATCGTGATATTCTTCATACACGTCAAAGGAGAGTAAGAGCGACGGAGAGTACACGTCGATGTTTCGCTGACAATGAGCGAATTGCGAGTAGACACATGCCGAAAACGTAGATCGGCGTCGAGGCTGGCGCTTCTCTTCGGAGGAAACTCGAAGGGGGCGGCTCGATAACTGCTCCTCGGACGCGATAATTGCAGGTTTGCCAGAGCCCTGAGAGCAGAGAGCGGAACCAACCCGCTGGAGGTAGGAAACGAAATGATAACCGTGCCGTAGTTTCTCCGGGATATTTTCCGGCGCACGTAGCAACTATCACCGGAGCCGGTGATTTTTTTCTTATTTCGCAAAACGCTCGGCATTCTTGAGCATTCCTGTTTAATTTCTTACGCAGAAGGGGCAGGGCGAGGACTCGCGGATAGAAGTATCTCGTACTTTACTTCTTTTTTCGGTTCAACGAATCGTCGAGGGATCCTCGAAGAAGTCGAAATCGACTGTTAAATGATAGGTCCGCGAGGTGGGGTGCGAAATTGTGTCGAGGCTCGGAATGATGAGCTCAGACTGAAAAATTGAAATCTGAAATTACAATCGGACGACTATCCTGCGCACGCACGAAATAGCCGTACGAAGACGAATTTGTTGTAAGAAAATCCGCGTGGGTGTGCCTCTGCTCGGGTACCTGTATGACGAGGCGCGTATACGGCGTGGAGGAAAGGGGTTTATCTCTGCGTAGGGGTAAAATGATCATACGTTGATGCGCTCGTACGCGGATAACAATACCGCGGCACGATGCTCGCGTCGTGCGTCGCCCCACGCATCCGTCACGCGTCGTGTAAAATTGGAGGCTCTCATCGCACGGATTATATTCGAAAGATGGACGTATTTTTCACTCGACACGTGTGATCCGTTATCGGGATTATTCCACGGGATCACAGCTGCCGAGGCAAAGAATTCGTTTATTTGATTCGGGAACTTTCAAACAAAAAAAAAATTTTTAATCACCCCAGAGAATGCACCATTTTCCACTATCACAAGCGTTATCAGTTAGAACGAATATCGGGAGCATCCTAATAGCATCCGTTATAATTAAACGCGGTCTCGTTCGAAGCTCGTGAATCAATATTTTATTTCCCCATTAACGCGAGCTAATTTGATACCTACCCCCAGAGAATAATTCATTTAATTGCATTTAGATAGCGCCCTATCAGGATCCCCGGCACTCGATGAAAAGTAGCCCGCGTGCTCAAATTTTTACCCCAGTGCACGCTTCGATCGGCGTAGTTGATAAATGCCCGATTGTTCATGCACAATGCGCATTGTGTCATTACGGAGGTATACGCGGCATGATTTATGTGAATAGAACACAGACGCGGTGTCGCGTACGCGTGTGTCATTCGCGTTTGATTGAGACGTTTTCTCCTTGACAAATATCAAACGCACCGTTGATGCAACTCCGTAGCCGGGTATATGACTTTTATATCGTCACGATGTTGCCGTAATCGCCAATCATTTGTACGAGTCGTATATACGACGATGGATCTGGAGGCGTGGGAATGGAAATGAGGTCAATGAGGGAAACGCATAAGTCTATCGCGATGATTCTTGCTTTTCCTTTAAAATTTTATTTCGCGTCGGTTACGCGTGGAATGTACCGACGATTAATAAAAGTATCTGTACGACGCACGCTTCGCCGACTTATCGCGTGACGATCGCACGAGACAGGTATTTCCTCGGCGTAAGTTCCAATCAGTCAATTACCTCGACGATTCACGGAATATCGGCGGGCATCGAAAAGATACATTATTACGCTCGCCCCGAAACTAGCCACTTCCGGTGCGACGTGGGATAAAGCGAGGCTCGAGTATCGGGGTGGGATTGTTCGTCGTTGTTACCGCTTTAAATGATGCGTGATATTAATACGGGCCCTCTACACCTATTACACGCATTAATTCGCCTTCTCGTCTCGCTGGAACGCCGGGGTAACTCGAGAACTATTTCAAGTGATGGGTTTATTACACCGAGTCGTCCGCGCGGAGCGATTGAAAAGCGCAACGGTGCGTTTATCGCGACGATGCAATCGTGCCGCATGTCTTGCCTCGTGGAAGTACAAAAATTATTTAGCCCTCTCCCCTCTATATGCGACACTACGAATCATCCTCCGTAAACTGAATAAAAGCGCCCGGAAAATACCTGTTGAACGTCGTTCCTGAGCGGACGAAAGTCGACGATGAATCGGACTCTCTTATATTCACTTCCTCCGTTCGGCGTTCCACTATCGACGTTGCAGCAGTCGTGCCGGCATATCTCACGACGTATACATGCATTGTACCCTCGTAACATATAGACTCTCGCTCTCTCTCTTTTTCCCTACCTCCCTCCCGCCCTTCCTCCCTCTCTACACATTAGAGAACCGTATACTAGGTGAGCAACCAAGACAATACCGGTCAACTCGACTTCACATAACTCACACCCCCTTCATACTCCTGACAGCCTGAATTCCACTCGAACGGGTACATTGAATGCGCATAAATATTTATGGACGATGGACACGGCTAGAGTATATCTGAATATGGAAGCCAGGGGAATCGACCAAGTGTGGTAGGTGGTCCACGCCGACCACGAATATCGTGCATTCGTGTAAATAGTGCATTTCTCTTCTTTTCTCTCCACTCATTGTCCGCGCGACAAATTTCGAATGTCCACGCGGGACGGGCGTCCCGTTCTGCGGTGCTCGTTATTGATCGCGGTCGATTGAATTCAGTTCGTATGACTCCGCGTGTGTGCCTACCTGCCGCATTGTTGCACTTGCACTCGCTCGTAACGCAGCGCGTGCGCGTTTGCCCGAGGCTGCCGATAGCCAATTCCAGGGGTGGATAAAGGATGCTGTTCTTCGGGATGGAATGGTGCTCCGCGCGACTAGTAACGTTCGAGACGATGAGATTGCTCTCCACTTTTTATCTCGGTAACGGTAGACCGGAAAGTGTTTAAAGAGCGATTACACGCGTCGAAGTAGATATAATATTTAGTCTGGGGCCCCGAAATAGAGGAGAGAGCGAGAGAGGAGCGGAATTGAGCGGCGCGCGCGCGTAGGACGTGTAGATCTGCTTAAAAAGGCAGAGGAACTCGAAGGAGTGGAAAAAGAGAGAGAGAGAGAGAGAGGAGAGACGGGGGAGGGGGGGAAATGAAAATGTATAACGCGTTCGTGTGTGCGCAACGCGACACCGCAGGAGAGACAGTAACTAATGTACTTCCTGCGCTCTTTGAAACGGGAGGACGGCGGGCTATATAGCAAAACACATTTAGCTAACTCGAAGCACGTTTTTCCGTATACCTCGCCATACTAAACGAACCGTCCACGGGCCATTTATAATAAAGTGCAGCACGTGTCCGACGCGCGCCACTAGTCCGTGACGTTTTCGAAAAGATCCCAATTCGCGCTCACGCCGTATCGATATTCGCCTCGCACTCGAGTCTTTGAAATAATACATCGCCTACCAACGGTTCTCCGCGTTATTTACTCGGCGGAAAAAATATTTCCCTTTCCTCCAAACGGGAAATGGGTACTTTCGTTGCTTTTTTCTTTTTTTTTTTTGTTTCTAAAACGTTCAACAGGTGTTCGATAGATCCGGTCGCGGGAATATCCGATGCCCGGGAAATTAAGAGATCCTCTCGATAAACGGGAAAAATACGGATAGTAAATAATACACTCGTTACTTTCCCCCGCGCGCCACTCGAACGTCATTCTTTCCGCCGCACGAGCGGCAAGGAAGTATCGCCCTCATCATCGACGCCGTCAGCTGCCTACCCACTTTACTACTCGGTCATCATTCATTTACACATGAGCCGCGATCGCGTGCGTCCGCTTCGCGCGAAAGAGTTTCGACCTGCCTGTGAATAATTAATTAACCGACGGAGATCCCTTTCTCGCCGATGATTGCACCGAACAATTCCAATTTCGATTTTTGATTATCGTTCCCCCGCCTGCAGAATATGACTCCAAACGATCGTATCGTTTCATCCCGCGGTCTATCCACGCGCGTATCATTCCGTCCGCCCGATAATTATCCACCGGGGATCCGAGTTCCACCCCCGCAACCGCACACCATCAGCGCGGGACCGTAAAATGCATTCACTGTAAAATTCCCGCGGACGCGACACACCTCCGAGGTTAGAGGACTGCGGACGACACATTTGAAACATTTAGTCGCCCGATTATGTTCCATTCAACGAGACCGTGCGCCCATACACGCGCGAAAGTGGAGCAGCGTTGGAATGTTAAGGCATGCGCCTACATTACGAGAAGAAGATGCAGTGAGCTGACGGTCGGTCCGCGTCGGTACGGCAAAGCGGGGTTTTTACCGCGGTCGAATCCTTTCTCTCCGTAGTTCCATCGATCCATCTTCCGGACGTACCTGACACTCGGACAAGCGAGAGAGAAATGTTTCGGACACGCGAGAGCTTTTTCAGCTTAACACTTTCTGACCGGCCACATGAACTTCTATCGGCGCGGTACGAGTCGGTTACCGCGTTCCAGGATATTTTGCCGCGATATTCGTGCGTGTCGTACACGCGGCCGGAATAAAGCGTCCTTTCGGCCGCGGAGGATCCCGCTCATTTTTTAAGACGACAGGCGACGCGCAACTCCGCGTCTCATCTCGCCGCGACAACTCCGTGTGGTCGCTGAGGACGCGAAATGCAGTCTTGTTGGTCGAGAAAAAGATTATCGTTGCGACGAAAAATCTTCGTCGATTGGTCGCATTCGTATTAGAGTTTGAAGGGATATTTTTTTCTGATATTAAAAAATGTTCAAAGTAGCAGAGTCGCGATTTGAAGCGGTCCACGCGTTCGGTAGATAAAAATTTCGGTCGATAAAGAGAAGAAATCTTATTAACATTTCTGCCGGTATGATCGATTTACCCGCGCGAGTACGTCGATACTCGCGGTCGACGATCGCCACCGCTGAAAATATAATTGAACCGTTATTCGCAATTAAATTAAATAATGTATCGTACCGTTTTAACTATTAACCACAGGTAGGCCATCGCCTTCACGGGATAACGTGAAACGTGGATGGCCTCCTCTGCCTCCCTCTCTCTCTCTCTCTTTCCCTCTCTCCCTCTCTTTCTCCCTCTCCCTCTATCTCGCTCGAGAGTTCGTGGTGCCGCGGTACTGACAGCCCGGCGTGAATCCCTGCTGTCATGAGGCACCCTGCTGACCCCGGACCAGTGCTCCCCCCCATCGTAGCCGATCAAATTCCGTCCACTTCAATTACACAAGAACTCCAAGTAATTTCATCTAGTCTCACAATCCGACGCTCCGGGTTGCATCGGTTAGTTGTAGGTATAACGGAGAGACGCGGGGAAAACGCTCGAATTAATTTTCCACGCGACGTGTGTGACGCAGCTGCCGAAAAAATTAGTGTCGTACCTGTTGCTACTGCAGCGGCCGCTCGATTCGAGATTTAATATTTGATTTCCTTCGGTCGTGCGAGAATTTAAAAAATATGCGCTGGAAGTCGACGAATTTATGCCAACGAACTCGATCCTTGAAAGCATCTCACCCTCTTCCTCATCCGTCCGACGACATCTTCTTACCGTAGCGCCGCAAACGTTTATCCAAATGAAATTCTTTTATACTTCCTTTATTTATTATTCATGTGCTCGCTGTATTTTTCACACGTTTTTTAAACGAGGTCCGACTTCAATCTCATCGAGAGAGATCATCTCGATCGAATCGAGAGATAGTGTCTACGGGGCGACCCCGTTTACGGCATGAAAATCGTTCGACACCCGAGAGCCACGTCACCGCGCGCTCGTTGCCCGAGCGGGAGAACGCGGATACGAAATATATCATCTTCATTTTTCGTGGACAATACATATCCCGACGGCGAACAGAGCATAGGTGTAAATATTAGTGTAGCGTGGTAATGCGGACCAGAAGAGGTCACCCAAGGTGAGTCTCCTCTCACGAAATCTCCCACAGCACCGATACCGCGTTCCGAGCGCGTGGAACTGGACGGTGTGGCTGGTACGCGTCAGTCAAACTGGTTAACTAGCTTTGGATACGTGCCACGCGGTATATATCGTGGCATTATTCGGTCGTATACCGGGTACCCGAAAACAACGATCAAGTTTGACTTCCAAGATAGCTACTTCGCGTTCACGATCTTCGATATAATTCTTTGACGCACCGACCAAATATTCGTGCACTCTAAATATTCGATGTATTCGAGAAAAAAAAATATAACGAAACGATCGACCGATCCAATTTAGTACGGAAGTAATAGCTTCATGTGGAAAATGAAGTGGGAGAGGTTCGATGTCTTGTCAAAAAAAAATCCGTAGGCGTCGTCCCAGTTTAATTACGAATGGTATAGTATGTGAGTTATTATTTCCGGCACACCGCGTATGTGCTTGCGCGTATAATCCAACAGACGGTTGTGGATTGGTGAGATTAGATCTACAGCGCGCCTGAGGTACGACCCGACGTCTCGCGGGCGGTTCTTTCGGTTTCTTTGGAATTTGTCTTTCCCGAATGCTAGATAGATTCGTCATAAACAGAGAGAGGCGTTTAGTTCCTCGCGTCGACGTGGTCGGAAAAGGGGGGGATGAATTTGTTACGGAGTGTTAAACAGGTCAGAGAAG
The DNA here is from genome assembly GCA_963678675.1 of Xiphydria camelus. Classification (NCBI taxonomy): domain Eukaryota; kingdom Metazoa; phylum Arthropoda; class Insecta; order Hymenoptera; family Xiphydriidae; genus Xiphydria; species Xiphydria camelus. The sequence continues at coordinate 1,230,273 of OY783191.1, read as the reverse complement.
GTTAATCTCCTCTTTATCTTTTCATCGATTTATCCCACACGTTGGGACGATAACGATACCGAGGTAGCCCCGAATATCCTTCAAGCAAGAGTCAGTTGGCTTATATCGCGAAGGAGGTCACTGTTTATGCAAAAAATCCAGTGCAGTCGACATTAAACCGCAGCTACGTACGAACTGCTTGCAAGAGATCTGCATTATTCAATCGGCCGATTCTTTCCCAACAGAGAGCACCGCTTTTTCCCCCGGAATGCTTTCCGTGACAAAGATTCCCGCAATCCGAGGAAGAGCCGAGAACCGGCGTGTTCCATCCGCGTGCGCGGGTCCGATTCATCTTCGGGCGCGTCGATGTTATCTCTGATCAAATGGCCCGACAGTTTCGCGGGAATAGCACGCAACCCGTCCACCTGTCTTGTTCTGTATCGAAAATTGACCTACCGTAAATCCCCGGCGGGCTCGGCGAGACAGCGGTTCGCGGATGCGCGCGGCGCCAACGATCGCTTTCGGTGAATTAACGAAGAGTTAATAAGCCGTTAATCAATTTGTCGGCCCCTTCTGCATGAATGTATCCGGTGACATTGCGGGGAGGCGACGAGCGGCGGACCTGACGGCACTCGAGCGATGTATGGAATGGAAAGATTGCGCGGACAGCAGCGTCTCGGATGCTACACAGATGCACGCACTGGTGATCTATAAAGATGCCGAAAGAGATACGGCGTTGCGCGGGGAGGAGACAAAAAAGTATCTCTGAGAGCGGGGCAAAGGGACTCTCGGGGGAATTCGGTAGAGATCTACCTGTATCGATGCCGACCAATGACGCGATCTCTCGAAGAGGCTTCGCGGGGCATATGGATTTTAATTTCTTCCCTAGAGGCATTTCTACCGGTCGCTCGACTGCTTTATCTCGTGTATCTTCTTCGTGCCTATTCCAAAAAATACAGTCATTGGGCTGATATCTCAAAGGAAATATACGATATCCGCGATTTTGTGCGTTAAATATTTTTGTTTCCCCCAGAAAATTATCAATATCTCGGTGTTCCCTTAAGATCTCCTCAATAAATCCATCATTTTCGGAATCAACGTAAGAAATATAATACATCGGATATAGGATAGTCGAAAGTTCGATTCCAGAAATTTCGATTTTTGCGAAAAATTGAAAAAATATCAAGGGGTGTTCCATCTTGTGTATTTTTCGTGCTGAATCCAAGAATCATGGTCATATGGTCGATATATCAAGGGAATGTTTTTAAAAAAACGCGATTTTATGAATTTGCCTCCGAAAATCGCCGATATCACAGCGTTGCTTCGAGATGCATTCAAAACGATACCCGCCGCGTCCCACGTGGACGTGAAAATCGCCCTACGTACGACGAACGTCGAGAAACAAAATTTATCGAGTCTCTCCACGACGCAGCGTCCCGACCGTATCACGCCGCGCGACATCCCCCGATCCAGAGCCACGCGAGTCCGGAGAACATTCGGATCTCGGACGCGTCCTGTCATACCGAAAAGTCACGGGAGCCAGAGGCGCCTCGTGGAACGCAACTTTCGACTTACGCGGGGTTACCTGAGCGCGCGGCTATGGCTGTACCCACCAATATATGTAGGTCCAATGTCGAGCGATGAGTTATTCTCCTCTATGGGACCGCGAGCCGAAGCTCGAAGGATGAAGAAGGCGCGCGCCGCAGTGGCGGCGTCCCGGCAATCACCTCACGCATCGCTGGCCCGTCATCCCCGTTCGAGCTTCGAAGGTCTCATACCTCATCCCCCGCGCCACTCTCAACCTCTTCGTCCTCCAGCTCCCCCCACCCTCCTCCTCCTCCTCCTCCTCCTCCGCAACCGCATCGTACACTCGTTCCTCGCGGCTGAGGAGAGACAGATATCATCGACAATAAATATGTAGCACGTACGAATAGACGGATTGACGTGGCCTGGCTTCGGGCGGTGCTGCATAATGTATACGCATCCTGCGAGAAGAATGAGAGAGTGAGAGGGGAGTGGAGAGTGCGCGAGCCGGTCCAGAGGTGGGAGAAGGAGGAAAGGATCCGAACTCGGGATTACCTACGACCGGTGAATTATGGCGTCCACGTGTGACATCTGCTCGCCCTCCTTCCTGATCCTCCGGACGAACTTCTCTTCGGGAAGCACACGGCGCGTGTGCGCCGCGCCGCTCTCTCCACTTCCAATGCTTACCGATTGATAGGCTTGTTTTCGGGATCTCTCACGTTCCACGGCGCGGACGTGAAATCGCGGGAGGCTTTCGCCGGCTCGTGCGCCGTTTAGAGTCCTCCTCTCGTTTACCGTTCTATCGGGATGCTGTGGGTGAGACCAATTTTTTCCGTCCAGTACCATTTTTACCATTATTATCTGACAGAATCGCGCGTAGGGAAGTAACGATGTTTCTTGCTCTTATGAGCACATAAAAATACACACGTACAGAGAAATATCCCGCGTATCTACCATCATCCCAGATATATAGAAGTCTCGCTGCAGTGCCTCGAATAGAAGAGATGCCCATCCGGAGAGGGACCGACTTTTATCTGAGAAAACCGAAACGATATCGGGCCCCACTGATGTCATTATACGCTACCCCTGTATCTCGGGAAAGAGGGGCGAGAGGGGGTCATTATCGCCGGCGTTCCTTCGTTGCTCTTTTTTCCACGACCACGACACGTGTTTTTCGAGCCCGACGCCAAGGGAGGCCCGCGGGCGTGGCCGACGTACTTTAATCATTAGCGTGGTTTATGGTTGTTACGCATCCCCCCGCGCTTCTCGGTCGGCAATCGTAAAAATGGGCTTATCGACGACGCGAGATGGAGCCGAAGGGGTTAGGGCAATATTTGTCTTGCGTCCGCGGCCTGATAATATTGATGGGTCCCGGGTTAACGCGTACTCCGCATGCCGCGCGCCGGGATTACGGATGGAAAATGTCGGGGAATCAATTATATGTACGCTCGCGCCGAGTGTGAAGATATTATTCTCCCCGACATCCTGGCATTTTTTCCTCCACTCGCCCGGCTCACGCTGAGAAACGTCGGGCGAGACGGATAATGCGTGACACGTGTAACGGCTTTATTCGGGAAGATCTCGCGCGACTACGCCTCTTCGGATATTCTTCGACGCGAGTTCAAATACGGAGTCTGATATGTGGAAAACATATTTTTCTCGAAGACTAAATTTAATTCCGTTCAAGTTCTGCGCGTCTTTACCATCGGGTAACGAAAAATCTCGGCTGGATTCCCTCGAAATTTCGTATCAACGTAGTTTTATACGCGGTAGAAGCGTGCAGTAATTTTTCATCTCGATCGCGCATCAACAAATTCCACGAGAACATTCGTTCGAACTTTCATCGGGCGGTACACGCACTCGTGCGACGTGGAAATCGAGTTTATTATTCTCCACGATTTTCATCCGAGCGCGCGCGCGCCACTTCTCGAATGATAATTCTTAATCTTCACCGCGGCGCGACATCCGGAGACGATATACCTACGCGCGTTCCCACCTCGCGATGCCCCGAGTACCTTCGAAACGCAGTCGTATCACTTCTCAGAAAGATTATCCTGTTATGCATATATCCGACAAAACGGTAGAATCCGACAGGTAAAAGTGACAGGGAGGGTCGGTGTACGCGTACACGCGGCTGTGACATTAATTCAACTGTCGGTTCGAATCAGTGATACGCGCGATTTGGTGCGTTATAATTAAAAAACTGACGCTCTCCGCGGAGATGTTATCGGGCGCACACTTCGTCCGTGGGGCGTTCGGAATTATATTCGAGAGCTCGAACGCGAAGAGAGCTACGAAAGCATATCGACCGCGGTACGAGTACCTGTAATGAGCCGCGTTGTTAAAACGCGTAATCGCTGCAGGTAACTCTATCGGTTTCGAGTAAGCTCATTTACGGTCGTCTAAATTTCGAGCTCGCTCGTATTTCACAGTTGCGATTATTGCATCACGCTGATGCGATCGGGTTGCGTTAATTTTATAACGTGTATAAAATAGCGACTGTTACGTACCGCGTAATCTAATTATACGCCGTGATAGCCGACTCTACGTGCTCAACGGTTATCGTCAATTCGAATGTCCGCCAGGTAAAAGCGCGATCGAAACGCTAACGTCGTTCTAACGATACGTTTTAGCCTTTAGATCGTTTGTTTTGTGCAAAACCTACCGACGATTAAAGCAAACAGACGAGTCGTCAAATGGATTATATCCACGACGGAAGCGTCGTTCGTTACATCGTTCGTCGTCGATGGCTCGTCGAAAGAAAGAACCCCTCCGCGCTCGAATGGGGTTTGCGTGAAGCGACCCCATCATTTTCCATAACAATTTCCCGCGTCGATAAAGCTTTCACGACTATGTACCTATTTGCATGCTCGAGGCCTCCGTCACTGAGAACGGCTCCGGGAACGCTTCACCGTCATTTTCGTGAGTCACTCGGCGCGATTGATGAGACACTCCGAGCGACACGACCGATCAACGATTCGACGATGCTCCGGACGTACAATTCCAACCGCGGATTACACTCGATCGGCGAGGCGTAATCTATTCCCGGCCCGACCTGACCCACGCGCAAATCCGTCACGACGCTCACGCTTTATTCGCGGCGTCTGCAACTAAAGTGCAGCAGCGGTGAAACGCTGCGCCGGTTATGTACCTTCAGCTGTTTTGTTTAAGAGGAACTGGCGCACTGGTGGGCTGTGAGAATGTTGCACTGGTCTCCGCGGCCGTTTATTCAAGCAATCTGCATAAATTCTCGAGACTGTATCATTACAGGGCCACCGGCTCGGGTCGTGAATTCACAACTATGTTATCATATACCGGAGAGAGTGTATATACTCCGGTTATAATTCCTTCGCAAATATTTGGAAGTTATGTGCGCTCGATATGGGCTCGATTCAAACTGATCGAGCGGAGCTGCGATCTCGCCAGGCTTGCGGAATCAGCACAAAAGTCAAGCACGCCGAGAGTGTAAGATTGGAGTTTATTTAAAAAAGGGATTTTCTCGATACCTTTCGTAATGATGCACGGAGGAAAAGAATTAGTTGGATCTACGGGGTCGCGAGTAATTATTTATTTACACCAATTCTATTTTTTTTTTTCACATTGATCTGATATTTCTTCCTTGCAATCACACACTATTCCGTGTGATTATAAGAGATATCAAATCGACGTATTATAAGATTTCATTGATGTAAATAAATAATTACTCGCGACTCCGCAAGTAATTTTCAGTAGATCCGACTAATTTTTTTTCTCTGTTTGCGATTATTTAATTTTGAAAAACCGGCGGAAAAAAGGCCACTCGAGTTGACCTTCGATCAGCACGGTGCAGCGTGGTAATTATAGGCCGATTCCAGTCTCTACCGAACACCCCGCGCGTCTTTAAAGTTCAAAATTGCAGGACATCGTGGCGCGTTTCGCGTGGCACAACGAATCCCTATCGGGTTTCCTCGACGATGCCCGAGAGGGACGCGTGTGCGAGCGTTACACGATGGCTTTGCGCCTCGTGCGCGCATCGCGCCCGTTGAATTCACCCTCGCGGAGCATGCCGAGATCGAGTTACGGGGCGGGAAGGGGGGTTCTTTCGGACCCCCTCGTGGAATAGAGTCCAATAAATTAGGGGAGCTAATCCCATCCAGGCGGAGTATGATTTAGCGTTCCGCGGATGTGGTCCGCCAGCCTGCCGGATCTCTAGTAGAGCTTACGAGCGTTAAACATGACGGGTCGCCGATGCGTGAGCTCGCTCAGCCTCCATCTTCCTTCGTCTTCGTCGAATGCAAATATCGGCATTTTACCCGAGACTAAACGAGACTGTAGACTGAATTCCGAGTGGATCGATCGAAGATCTTCCGGAGAGGGAGAGGGTTTCTCGGTCGCCGATAATCTATCGTTGGATTTCAAGCGACGCAGTCGCATTTCATTGAAGAAAAAAAGGGGGACTCCTTCAAAATTAATTGGCCCCTGGAAACGCTCCGAATTACGGGACACGAGGTCACGTATCACCCTGCGTCCGGCCGGTCGCACTACATAAAACGCGTGTCCCGCGGCGAAGCTGAAGAATGGAAGGGAAGTTTCGGCGGAGGTCTCGGGGCGAGGACAGGTGGGACAATTTATCACCGTTAGGTGCCATCACCGCCACCGCTATGTATGTGTGTGTGTGTGTGGCTCTTCGCCATTCGAAATCCTTCCCTCGCGGAGGAGACCTCCGGATAACTCGAGCGACACTGCTCCGGCTCCTCGATAAAACGCAATAAATCAGCGGTCTCGAAGAGATCGGATTCTTTTTAGCGTCGATCGATGGCCCGGAATTGGATTATTTGAAATTTCGTATCTGGTTTTTCAGGAGCAATCGACGTATACGAATCGAATACACTTTAAATAAACGAATTCATAGCTCAATTATCACAGTGATATAAATTCAACGCAATTGACACGAACTGACTGTTATTTTAATCTTGGTAAACTTCTGCTCATACGCACTCGCGATATTTGCTAGGGAAATACGCGCGAGAGTGGGTGCAAACGCAAATATGAGCTTGGCATATGTAGACCGCGCCGAACGATCTTACGAATGTTTCGTCACATTTTTATCGTAAAATCAAAGGATTCTGTTCCACTGCAATTTTTACACCACAAGTAGCTATCCAATTTCCAGCCTTCTTTGCGGACGGGCACATTTTTCTCGCCGCGAAATATTCACACACATTCATCCACCGTATACATATGTACCCAGACGCTACAGAATCCAATTTTGAGAAACCTTTCATTTAGGCGGAGAAAAGTAGATTATATTTGTAGATAACGCCCGAGTGTCTCGCCCATCTCGACAGGGAAGATCCATCTTTCCGAGCGACGGCAAACAGTACGTGTCTCGGGGTTGCCCGTGCATCTCGTGCATCTCTCATCTCGCAGAGTTCCTCCGCAAATGCGTGAGGCGTATGACGAGAGAGAGAGAGAGAGAGAGAGAGAGAGAGAGAGAGAGGAGAATGGGGAGAGTTCCCCCGTTCTCTCTCGCGTGTGTGCATCGGGGCGGAAGAAGAGCCCTCCACCCGTGGAGCAAAAATATTTGCCAACCCTGATTTATGCCGGCGTAACAAGTTACATACTATTTACCATGGTGAAAGATCGGAGGCATATCGGTGGAAGTCGAGCCACAGAGGCATAAACTAATCAGTCTAATAGAATCTCCCCCGCCGCCGATCGAATGATTCATAGGACGCGCCGCATGGGAAGCGAATTCATTAATAGGACCCAGTCGGCTATACCGCTGGTCCGGCTTCGACCTCTCGATGCCGCTATCGATATTAGTACATATATACGGTGCACTTACGCCCGCGTACACACGGCCCGGCACTAATTGGTCGTCACGAGTGTAATTCCTCCTCTGATACATTGCGTCAGCTCGCCCGTAAATACGCCCGGTTTTGTTTCACTCGCGCGCTTCATTGCTCGCAATCAATTTTACAAAGGTTCCCAGCGCGTACGGTGTTTGTTATGCCGTATGATATTTGTGGGTGGTACTGCCGCGAATATCGGTGTGGGGAATCCATTTGGGTTGGTTCGACTTTTAGCGACGTGTCCATTTCAAATCGAAGCTCGAGCAAATCAGTTGAAACATAGATATAATACCGGCGGGGGAAAAAATTAATATCGCCGGAATAAACGGTCCGAGAGCATTTATTTAATTTTTTATTTTCGCAAATCGACGAACCGAAACGTAATTTCCCCGCAGTTTCTAAGGTGCAGGTGTGTCCAGTGGAAAAGGTTCTTTGTTCAATTCTTTTATAGCGGCAAGATTTTTTTACAGTCTATTATTTCATGCGAACACTATTACCGAGCGAGAGATTCTCCAGTCACCTACGGACCTACCTGTCTTCGATTTATTTCTGGACACATACGCGTAACAAATTAATATACACACATGCGACTCTTCTTCCTCGAGGGTCAGTGGTGTAGTGTGATTCGTCATTGTTACCGTGAATATTGGGATGTATACTCGAGGTGGTCCCCGGGGCTAAGAGCATCGCGGGAGTGGACAGGGGATAACAGCACCCTCCTTCTATACTCAAGCGTCTCACTAGACCAATCACCAATGATACTCCACGCAACCCTGGCTCTCGCCGTTTTCTGATTAAACTTGACATTTTTTCCGTAATCAGATTGCCTCCTGCGTTTGCTCCGAGTGTAATTGATAATCGAGGCTTCGATTATCGCTTCGTAGTCCCATCAAGAGTATCGTACGCGATTTGAATGATACTTTTCCGGAAATAGAATGTCTAAGAAAAGAAAGGGGGAAGAGGAATGCAGGAGCGAAGTTGTCGCGATGCATCGTAGGAGATTCCAAAATGCTGACAACGCGGTGACAATGGCGGGATGTGAGGGTCGGTCTTGCTGAGCTGGCTTACAGAGATTATACCGGTATTAAGGTCGTCCTTGCAATCAATGCACGTATTAACTTCGAGGGTCGAGCTAGTCGGTGGTGGCTTTCATTGTTACTCGGGGAGGGCATCTTCTGCTGAACGAAACGAAATCTTTGTTGGCTCGCGTGCGTGTGCAGACAATAGAAATTGCTTTATTGTGTCGAATTTTTGGATACAGAAATATTTGAACGCGACGATATTTAACCGAAGCACCGCGCTAAAGTGATCTGCGGTGATGGGATTGATTTGGCGGAAATAGCATCCGCACAGCCTGCACTTGCATTCGACCGTTTACTCTGCAGTGAATTACACAAAAGCGCGCAATGAATATTTTACGTAAAAGGTTTAACAGTCGACGCTTCTAAATGTGTAATGCGTGCACTTCACTCCGTCCAAAAGCGGATACCAATTGTACCTATGTGTCGATATTAAAAATTGAAGTAGTACGCGGCGCGTCATTCGAATTTGCAGTCAGTCAGATTTACTTTACGATAATACTCGTATCGATATCGCGAGATGGCATATAAAGTAGAAAAGAAAATAGTCAAGCTTCTCGTTGACGTTGGGTCTCGTGTGACGCGTCATCTCAACGGTCACGCTATCCTTTGTTACTCCTATCGATTCGCTTACCCGAAATAGTCGAGATCAAGTGACGAGTTCGCTTGGGAAAATCGTTCCGAATAATTCTTTATCGCTTCGATCAAATCCGTAGTCGAAGTATTTGAGAGAGTGAAGCTATTTTAAAAATGTATATCTTTGCGATGAGAGTCTAACATTTTTTCCAGTCTAAAAAGACCAATCTCAGTTCTTCGGATAATCGAAACTCACTTTAATCGGGTCCAACGGGTCGTCCAACCGACGAATATCAGATTTAACTTAAAGGGATTACGGCCAGATGGATGTGGAATTAATTCGTAAGACTTTCCTCTCGATGTCCACTTAATTCGACCGATAAAGTCAGGGTGTAACTCGTTATAACGATACTTTTATTGTTTTGCCTTGTCAAAGACGAGGCTCTGCTCGGGGGTAATCCTCGAAGAAGTCGTTCGGGGATTTGCCGAAGAGGCTCTTCGAAAGAGCCCGGGTGCCTATATACGTATCCCCGAACACAGGTGAGCCAGATCGCGCGACTTAGCGTCGTCATTCCCGCTGAGAACCACGATAAGGATCTCCGGAAGTCGACCGCCGAACGAGTAGCGTACTCGCGGTATTTGTTCTCGGTTAGCCTGTCGAGTTCCGTGGATTCGAGGTTCGTGTGCCAAAGGTGCGATGGAAATAAACGAATCCCATCGACCGGAGGGAGATAAAAAGTGAGAAATATAAAATCACAGGTAATCTTTATATACGAACTCCTATAATTATACGCGGGACTTGAAACATTTGAGTAAATTCCCCCAATTAAAAATGAAAGAGGCTTGATTGATTATCGACATTTTTGCGGGGTTGTTGTAAATTCCTCGAATGCATCGCACTGGACCTCTCGCGATCCTGAAGCCCAATTTATGAACCCGGCCGACGGCGCGGCGAATCGAGCTACTTTGCTTTCTCTCCGCCTAAAGTATGCAGGACAATTGCGCTATCCGTTTTCCACGCAATCTCCTGAATCCTCGGACGGGGTCACAATTCACCTCGTGTACAAAAGTCGATTTACGTACCCGGGCACGACGTTCCCAGGGCATAATTGAAGGGTCCGAAGCGAAATTGAGGAGTGAATCCACTTTGAGAATAAGGAGTCGCTGTACGTAGACGAGCGACGCGTGAGGGAGGGGGAAAAGTGATAAAGCGAGAGGGGGTTGAGATGGGAGAGCGCGGGCTACTCGATAACTTAGCTCGCGCGCGCCCTGACAGGGAGCAGAATCTGCGAAATTGACTGAATTTCAATTCTATGACTCACGATGTTGTGCAAAAAATATTTTATAACGAGAATGAGAGAAAAAGGTCTCTCGGATCCCCCACGAGATCGCGATTCGTCGTACAAACGGACTGTTATGATACGATTTCCAGTACACGGAATCGTGGGAGACGCGTATACGTTTCCTTTTCGCTCACATTCTCGGCAATTCGACAAATACTGTATAAACACTCATCCGAAGCGCGCCTAGCTCTTTTCCACTTCAATGTAAAGGGCTCGCGGTATTTTCAAAGACTCTCGAAGCATTTCAAACAATGGATGTATCGAGAAGATGACGGCGTGTTCCTTTACCTCGCCTTGGGGTGTTGTTTCAACGTGCCCCATATACCTACGACCCTATGGTGCACACTTCACATGTATACACAATGGCTGGTGATCGCGGTGGTTAGCTCATGTGAAAGGGAACCGATCCTTTCCCTTTTCCGTTCCTCCTCCGATCAACGGTTTATACATTCGATGCACTCGTAACATATTAAAATCGGATTAACTTTCGGTCGTGATCATTTCATTCATATTTCGAGTCGAAATTAAAGCCTAAAGGATATTCCGACATGTCAACGCTCGAAATCACGCTAACCGACACTCGAGTGTGGCGACAACTGCAGAGGATCCGTTTTTTTTTCTCCATGAAGACTCGTTCCAAGGGAAATGAATCTGGTTATGAGTTTTCCCTCGCTCGCTTCGGAGGTGAAACACACCCGTTGTACGAGCGTGTAGGTACATACACGCGCGGGGAATCACCACGATTTATACAACTTTCGTCTCTTTGTGATCCGGCGACCGACAAATGGCTTCAATTGAATAATTGAAACGGTGCCGTTACGGTTCACGCATTTTTATTTGTCCTCCGTGCGCGAAAGCCGAAAATCCGCATTCCACGTTCAACCGTAACGGAGGTGGGCTCGTCGGTGGACGGAATTTTTTATTTACTCCCCCGGATGATCTTCGAGTGGAAATTAACGCATCGCTGACGCGATCCTTTAAATCATCGTAAAGTCTTCGGGCAGTCGCGTCACGTCAGACTGCGCGAGTTTACACGTGGCGTGGCGATGTGTTATAAGTTATAACTATGTGGTAGGGTGGCATAACCTGCGATCAAGTTAGTTACTACCCAATCTGTTTTCGTTACGACGTCCCACGTGGCGGATGGCGCGGCCCTCCACCAATCTCACCTACGGTTCCACACACGTTCTTCGTGCAATTAGGCAGTGACGTTAACTTTAATGATTATGCATAGCACTTGCGTTATCCCGGATGGGAGACACGCCTGATGCTAATTCATACATGCGAATGGCCACTTGTGGATACTTCTCGGCGAGCAGTTTGCTTTTGCATACGGACGACGTTGTGCGAAGGACAGAGTGAAAAAAAAAACTGGTCGTTTGACACTTTCTTTTCTCGTGTGTCCGCGGAAGACTTTGATGTCGGAAGTAGTGGAATAACGAGTTTCACGACCGAACCAATAGGAACATAGGTTACGGATAACGATCGAACCATGGTGACGCATGTGATGGGCGACACCGCGCTCGTTGGTTGATAATTGCTGAATTCTAATACAATTATAATCCCGAACCCTTTGCTTCGTACGGCGGAAGGGAATCTGTATTGTATCCCGAGAGTTTAGCTTGGGGAGGAAATCATCGCGTAGCCTCTCTCAATGGGGTGATATTGATTTCTATTAATCGAATTAAAAAAACTCGTATGTGGAATCCTTCGATGGACGGATAAGGAAATATAAAAAATGGTTAGCTGTGTCACAGGCGATTCGTCACTTGCGACATTAATCCCTTATAAGACTCGTCTTCGACTCCCACCCACTTTATCTACAAGATTTTCGCGGCCCGAATATTTTAACGCACCTCGCTTGGAAAGGTTGAAAGACCACTGACGTAATATCCTCTTTAAGAATCAAAGTATTACACGTATGCGCGTACACCGCGGTAATCCCACTATTCATCAACTCACCTTTCTGGTCTCGCCGAAACCTTTTGTTTGCTTTTAGGTCGACTACCAACGTCGTTAAGCCGCACAATATACACGAGGGGGTGGTTATGTGTCACGCGTACGAGTTGATATATACGGGCGAAAGGATGACGTACGCGACAGTCTCAAATGAGAATGCAACCATCGCGCCTCATTTCGAGCTCATCGAGGACCGAAGTTCATTTTCACTCGAGGCGGTTTGAGCTTATCAGCGAGTAAAATTGCGCTAATTGTTCGCGCGAAATTATGCCTTGGAAATATTTTTGGTCCCGAACGTCGCACGCCTCGTACGAGGAGCTCGAAATGCCATTTAGTCCGTCCCTTAAAAGGATTGGATACTCCTCCTCCTCCTCCTACTCCTCTTCCATACGTTCCGATGTCTACGTCTGGCATTTTACGCGCGGACGGAGCGGAGTCTGGTATCGTCTCGGAATTTTTAGACGGGCAGCCGTAATAACCGGCGCGCATTGCACGAACTGTATGTGCGGAGGACTGGTCCCTCGCGAATCCAGCAGCGGAGTCTTAGTTAATTAAGCCAATTTTCATTCAAGAAGATTGTCCCCGTTATGCCTCTCGCCGCTTCTTTGCCTTGCCTTTCGCAGGCGTTTATGGCGTCTCCTGCAACCCCCGAGGTATTAGAGCCAACTCCGCTATAATTACAATTCTGAATAATTAACCGAATTCTTTCTCGCAGCGTAGACTAACCTCTGCGAACGCGCGGCGGCGTAGCTTGTGTACCGTATCGTACGGTATTCTTTCTACGGTGTAATTTTCAACCACGGCTCGTCGCAGCGTGACGCGATTTATTTATACTCGCGAAAGGAATACCGATGAAATAAATGAACTTGATGGTTTAGAAGGCGACGATTCGCTTCGAGATAACGTGCGGGAAATGAATATTTCGCTCGTATTTAATCAGCAAAACGTCGCCTTTCGGACGATAATTTTTATTTTCTTTCATTCTCGTGCCTGTTGAAATACTGTTTATGATCCCCTTCGTCATACGTACATCTCGAAATTCTCTCACTACTCGCTAACTGCGTCTCTATATATGTATATATAAACTGCAGCGCTTCGCTAGGTCGCGTAACGGTAATCCGACAGTTAGATCCAGTAACCTATAGCGAGTCCTCGTCGCGCGCCACGCCACGAAGAGACTCGAGTTCTTCCGATCGCAGCGTGAAGAAACTATGGTGAAAAACGACTCGACTTGTGGGGTCTGACGAACAATGGCCGGGTCCGTGTATCCAGCGCGTCGAGTCGCTCTGAAGTACCGCCAAAGCGCTCAAAATTGTGAACAACCGTAAGGTGCGTACCCCGGCTACGTGCGCCTCGTACGCATCCTTCGTGCGAGAGTATAACGTTCTACTCTCTTGAATTTTAAAAATAGTCCCTTTTGAGTATCTCGCCAAGGACGAGCCGAGCCTGGCGTGCGAGTAATCTAAACGCGTGCCGAGCAAGGCAGGTCCATAAATGTTCGGTCGGTTACTTTCGTGACAAACAGAAATAACGACTTTGGGGATTTTGCAAGGCGATATTCATGGAGTGTGACATAAAAGCGTTGCGGATGGAGCGTACGGTCTTCCTCGTCTCGGAAAATACTTCAGTACCTCGCCGTGGGACGAGAGAAAGAGAGAATGAATGTGGGGCACATTAAGATGCGAGAAGGGTGACTCGATGGTTCGGTACGAATCGTAGGATGTACCTATATCGGTGCAACGGCGCAACCCCGATCCTGCAGAGGCGCTTCCCTTCCGCGCGGCAGTCGCCGGGATAACAAATTAGGTTTGAATAATCACCGCTAATACATGGCGGAACAATTGTGTGACGCTCGTCATGCAAATTGGCCGGGATGGAAATTACCAATTGTGAAAACAATATTTGGAAGATTGGCATATCGCGAGGGACGACCGTCGACGATGGACGGGGTCGCGTCTGTGTCGCGATTACGGAATTTTTAGACGAAGCAAATTCGATCTCGGCGCGAACAAATCCGATCTACGTGAGTCAGTTACGCGATTCTTCGAGAAGGGGGGAGCGCGAAAAGGGGTTACGCTCGCAAAGGAATCGCGATTTCACCGAGAAAATGCCAAGTAGCCGCGCTACTCGTTTTCATCGCAGCGATACGCGACTGGTTCGTTACAGCAAACTGTCGCAGTCGATCGTTGCATCAGCCGCGCGACCATCCGATCGGCCCTTCGGGGTATTTTTCGAGAAAACCTCGCCGCACCCGGTCTTGGACGGAAAATGTTAAACAATCGAGACCACGACATACCACCTGCCCGCCCCGAGGGCAAGAGTTAGCTGGGACTGGTTCGCTGTGTCCAAAAGGGATGAAGGATGTTACCGCATTGTATCGGTTAGCCGCGATAATAATGAGAAGCGCGTTTCGCGTAAGCTGTCCCGGCGTTAAAAGGGAACGTTTTAGCTCCGGGCGATGTTGCCGAATCGCAGAGTGCGCCTCGGTGAGCTAACAACTGCGGCGAACCTTGTTATTGTTGGTTGCTGCGTTAATGCCAGAAGTGGCATCTTGGTGTTTGTACGCGCGGTGGCTGTTCTCGTTGCAGGGTGCAGGTAAACCATTAGCAATGCCTCCGTAAGAGAGGCGCATCCTGTATAAACACGGAGGTAGAAGAACATGACAGTCGGGGCTGTTCCGTCTCTCTCTTCCTCTCCCTTCTCTAAAGCCCTTTGGGGTAAATGGAACTAACTGCCATAACTCCACTAACCGACGCGAGTGTGAATTACGTTAGAATTCATTTTCTCCTCGCTCGAATTCCCCCGTGTGCTTTGTGGCAGATTACGCGGCGAGCTTCACTCGCGAAAGTATCTGCATTCGTTCCGATCCGGTATTTTGCTTCGCGCGGGACGACCGATAGAGGTGAAATTGAACTCCGAGAGATAAAGAGAGAGAAAGAGAGGGTGGTCGTGTCCTATGTAAATTTGAGGGAGGGAAAATACCCTCTCGCGTAAATTAATGCGAATGCCATAGTAATCGGTGACGAATGGTGGATGCCTGCAGGATGGATAGTCGGATCAACTGCAACGTCTCTGCGAGTCGTCGATCGTAAATACCTCCTTTTTTTAGGCGAACAAACGTTTAGGAAAATGACGATTAATCTGCAAACGAGCCTTCGTCACGTGCAAATTTAACAGCACATGTTGTTTATATTCAATTGTGGTTTCCTGAACTTTAGCAAGTTTTTTCATTTAATCGAAAACTGCGTAAACGTCGAGTGAAGCGAGTTTTGCTTCCGAACGAGCCGATAGCGAGTTCACGGTGTGTTCCTGAAAAGTGACGCGACGAGTTAATTAGATCGCGTTTCTATTTATCGCTCGCAGACGTTCGTAGCTCCAGCCAGGTCACCAGTTCCGCAACGGTAACAGCGACCTTTCAGCGCGTTTCACCTCGTTTACATCCCCCTGTCAATTTCTCGATTCCTCGGTGGAAGCTCGTCGCGTCGCGGCGGAACGCATCACGTTTTCGCGGCACGTTACGCTGATTGCCAGAAGCGCGCGAGACCCGCGTAACGTTTCCGGCTTGATTAAAGTTTTAGAAAACATCCGACAAATTGCTATTAGCACAAGAAGTTTCCCCGCAGACTCCGCGGGTAATAGCGATAAATCTTGAATCACTAAAGTTCCTTCGCGTAGATGAAAATGTCTTAAACTAATTAATTTACTCGCGGGGAAGAGGAGAGAAAGAGAGGAGGAGGAGGAGGAAGGTTGAATTCGTACAGTCGACCGCATAATTAAAGTAGTTAATAATCATGCCTGACTCTGCCACGGTTGCGATTGGCCAGTGTTCGACCGCAGCGCGTATGGCGTTATATACCCTAAGGGAATTCATCATCCCCCGTACCATGGAGTTCGTTTAAAAAAAAATGTGACACGGGGATAAAATATTAGACTGAATAATTATTATTCAGGATACGTAAAATAATTAATACTCGAACAATTTCATTTTACACGAAGGCGCCAAACAATGTCGTCGACCATCATTCTCCCGGTTATAGCTACTTATCCCTCACTATCAACGCGCGCTGCAATTCGCGCTCTTTCTCCGCTCAGCATCCAGGAGCGAAAGAATCCCTCGCTTTTCCCAACTAAAAGCATTATTGCCGACCGCGCGACGTTCCGCGTTTCGGGTCGTAACGTTGATGCCTCGCCGAAGCTATACGCGAAAGAGTCGAGGGGGAACAGCCATTCGGCGAAACGAACCGCGTGCTTTAACGCGGTAGCTCTGGACGGCTCTCCGGTAGGTACAACGTTTCGTCTCTTCGGGAAAATTCCGCGCGTCTGCACGAAAAAGCGAGACGCGAAATTCCGCTGGCATCGCAGCGTTGCACGCTTCACTCGCGTCTCTGCAGCGGCGAACGGAGTGGTCTCTCGCATCCTCCGGCGGGGGTGGCACCGCGGCGAGCACGGATGCTATAGCTCCCTGTATATTAATAAAGGGTTTTTCTTTGCAGCGCCCGCGAGGGGCGTGCAATCGTATATGCATACGCGAACGCGTATAGGAGAGAGAGGGTAATACGCAGAAATAAAAGGGAAAAATACTTTCGCGTATATATATGTACCTATATGGAAAGAAATAGCATTCCCTCTCTTATTTTGCCGGATAAAATGAGGTCGAACTCCGGGGAGTCTATATGCCTACGCCATACGAGTGTGTCGCGGAGTGATAACGCAAGTGGGACAACTCCGAACATAGTCAGCCATCCTATCCCCCGCGTTCATTCAGTCGTCCGCAATTGTACCGCGCCACCCGATCGTTATAGATTCGAAGTTGTTTTTTCGACGACTCGATGCGATTTAAACCGACTGCACGTAACCCTGCGGCTTTCGCACGTGCAAATCACGCGTGCACGCGCAGGCGACACCCTTTCCCGTATTGCGGAACCGCGCAAGCACTCCCGCGATACCCCTTCGTACTAATCTTCGGGCAAAATTTTACATTAAATGGAATGTGGTCGGTTAGCGTGTTTTTTTTCCCTCCTCTGGAGAGAAATTGTCGTAAAGTGTCGTCGTCCTAGCAGGATACGTAGGTGTAGATAAGATTCCAGGGGGTACGAGGCTCCGTTTCTCCGCGAATGTAAGGATTATTTTCTGTTTAAGTTGGTGGGATGGTTAGTTTTTTAGCAGAGGTCGCGAAAGGGTTGAAAATTATTTTTAAAAACTGCTTTCTTATTATTTAAAAATATATCGGCACTGTAGTTTCGAGCAGTCGTAATAAAAGTCGGTGAATACCGCCGCTTCGTCCGGAGCGAAAGAGAATTTTGCAACTTTTAGTGAAACGCGACGGCGAGGCGAGTATATACCCCACCGTGGCTCGTCAGACGCGGGGGAAACTCGAGGATTCGGTATTCAACTCGCTGTCCGGAAGATCTCGAGCAGTTGTCCGCTCTTTTAATTACTCCAGCTGTTTGCAGAGGGCTCCAGGGTAATCACCGACCTTACATACCCGCGAGTCCTTATCCAAGTCTGTGTACTGTGTCTGGCGATGATATATTTCGACGTGGTCGTGTAACAAAATTCTCCAAAGGCCGATAAAGCGGATATCGATTATCACGACGAGACGCGGATCCGCTAAATTAATCGACGCGACGTTCGAAGCGACACTTGTGGGAATTGGAACGACGTTTTGCGGAAAAAGAAATTCTTCCTCGCGAGATCGCTCTCCGTCAATCCGTTCGATAATAGTAATTTCCCTTCGGCAATGATCATCCAACCCTGTAGAGACTCCGCCCAGCCTTGGATATCTAATCCTCGCGACCAGCCCCGACGTCTCTTCTCACGAGATTCGCGCAGCATCCGACCCGAAGCCACCGAACGTCCGAACGCGGCCCTCAAAATCCAAGAGCGGCCCGAGCCGGTTGTGTGGTCCGTCTAATTGCCGATGAATTGATCATGATCCCTGTACCCCCCTGCTCGGGGCTACCTTGGCTTACCCGTTAAATTGCTACATAGGCATCGATTACCCCCGCCCCTCACCGCGCGGCTCGTTCGCGCTCTCGTGACGGTCAGACGTCTTGTTAATATATCAATACCGTCTACTAGACGGTTGCGAGCCCCGCAAACTGACCGCGAGGGGCGTCCCACCACCCCCCGGAACTACACCACATATATTTCCCCCTATACGCGCCGTACTCTACTTTCCACATACGGTGGAAGTGCACGCAGCCTGCTTACGCGCCGCGTAACGAGAACCCGTATAATCGTTGCACGCGCCCGCGAGACTGAGACGACTCGACGAGAGAATTACTGCTAACTGGGCGCACACACGCGCGAGCGGTACTTACTCGTGTGAGAGAGGATGCATACCTGCGTAACCTACATGTGTAAGTGTATACGTAACAGTCCGGAGGAGGTTCTTGCAGCGAGTTCCGCTGGACGTACTGTTGCGTAGCTAAGGGGAGGTGGTGGGAGGGGATTACTGTTTATGTTTTTATGTAAAACTCGATTATATCTGTAGGACTACGTTTGAGAAGGTTCCATGCTGTGTTTTTGTAAAATGCCAAGGAAAATATCGCTGTTTCGCTATTTTCAATACATTATAAGGTATACCTGCCGAGGGGTAGTAGATATAGTGGGCTCGCGAAATTAAAGAAAGAGTATAACGCGTCTGTACACCGAGAGAACATTTTTTTCATTCACGATATACCTACACGGCTCAACGCCGGTGGAAAATAGACGCGAGCGCGGGTATGGGATCCCGCGCGCCGAAAGCGAGGCTTCGCCTTTATGTGAATCTATCGCTTCCGACGTGGAATCGATTATCTCGGTAAGAGGCGCGATGATAGGGGAGTTTAACAAATTTATCGCGGCTGGATCAATTTACTTCCCATCAGCGTCAGTTCCTCCAATTTGCTTTATAGACGAGAGGTATTTATCCGCCGATCGATAAGCGGAAAGACGGAGTCCGAGGCGCGCGTATACATTGTAGAGGCACGAGAGGCGAACGAGCGCGCTGCCTAGCGCTATTCCTCGCGCCGGGAACGTCGACCGCATTTTCTTTCTAATTTCCAATTTGCTACGCGAACTCGGTGTTTCTTACATATTTGCGGTTGCTCGTACCGTTCGCGGATATAACGGCTCTCCACATCCTGTCAAACGGCATACTGCTGCACGGTGTCCTGCTATAGTCGAGGGATTCGGTCGAAATAGAAAGTTCGCATTCTCGCACGGATTACGCCAACGACGGACTAATTGAACGAGTGTAGTTACATGGAACTCTACGCGGGTCTATATATTGCCGAGATATTTTTTGTACCCGAGCAGACGACGGACAGGTGTTACGCCTTGGTGGTCACGAGTACAGAACGTAAATAACTGTCCCTGGGTTTACGGAATTGCATGAATAATTTTTCTTCCTTAAATAATTGTTCGCGAACCGGAAATACTTCATCGCTATCGCTTCGCGATAGGAATAGGTATATCTAAAGCACTGATCGTTCGGTAACTCCCCAATTCACGGTACATCGCCCAAAGGGAGCTTCCAAATGACCCGAACGAACATGTGCATTTCCTATGCAAGTCACGTAACGCCCGCTCGGGCCTTAATAGCCTGATACGAAAGAAATTAGGGGGATCAACCCGTAAGGAGGGTAACACTCGACAAACGAGGAACAAAGAAGTTACCGGAGAACGATACTCGAAAAGGGTTGAGAGAACGGCTTCGTTTAGTGGGACTAAATCGATTATCGCGTAATAATAGCTTCTACGGGTTATACTCGTCCGTTTTACGCGATGCGATTAACTACCGTCACGAGAAGAGGGGAAGAAAAAGGAACGACAGCGTCGAGTTCAACCTCGAGAACGAATCGTATCGCGTCTCGTGCCCCGGGCATCGATGACCCAGCGAAACGTAATATGTGCGTGTCGGGTGAACTTTTACTGGGTGTCGAAGGGAAAAGAAACAAAAGGATCCTCGAGGGAATCTTGAAAAGCGGCATTTCATGGCCGGACAAAAACGGAATCCGTGGTATATATATACCTACACGAACGAATTTGGGGCCTGGATGGCTGGAGGGAACATAAGTTGACAGGAATGCGAGGGTCCCGAACCTGCGCGTCGGACTCGTATTGCGATTTCATTAATTCCGAACGAGTGCGAGAGCCGAATGAATTCTGCGCGGGAACCAGAGCGTCGTCGCAGCTGCGCGCGACTGCGATTTTGCGCGAGAATCCGTCACTCTTTATGCGTCTGCGGGACACTCGGTTGCCGTCGATTATTCGTGAAATGTCGAGACGTTCGTAATAGAATTTGATACTTTTCTCTCATTGCAGAAGATTATGTACGAGAAAATTATTTTCCTCCCGCAAAATCATCGATATCTTGGTGTTCCTTTGAGATTTGCTCAATAAATCCCAGATTTTCGGAATCATCGTGAAAAAATACATCGAATAGTGTAGTTGAGAGTCCAATTTCAGAAATTTCGATTTTTACGAAAATAGGCGTGAGGTACATCCGATACCAAAATAATGTGGTCGTTCGACTTAACTATTTCGTATGTGTACACAGAGAGGATCTATATATATAATTTAGTTCCGAAAATCGAAGGTCCACACAGTGTCACCGAAGTAAATCAACGAATCGAAATCTAATTACGGCCATTTCCTATTTCTCGGTAACGTCGATATCTGCTCCGGTTGAGTGCCCCTCTGGTCTTTATCGGCATCAGGCCGTTGCGCTGGGGTTGATACCTATAATTTAGACTGTTTTTTCTTCGAGGTGAATGAATAATGGTAAATCAGGTGAGAATTAATAGAGCAGCGTGGTTCCCGTGTTGCCGGTGGGGACACCGGCTCGTTCCTTGGTGAAAGAGTTGGACCACCCACCCCGGTTCGCTGGCTGGGTACAACCGCGTGCACGGGTCCGTGTACTGTGACATCGCTAGCCTTCTTTTCCGTAGTCCCTTCGGAAGGAGCTGGAGTTTCATAGAATTGTATCGATCTCGTGGCCACTGGACCGTGATTCGAAAACGTTAAGTCGCTATTAGAATGTTTCGAAAAATAATATTATATTTTCATTGTAGAATAGAGGAATTCTAAGGAGTAAATTATTAAGAGTATAACTGGGGGGTTAGCCGCATTAATATAGCATCGAACGAATAATACATTTTCCACGCCCCTCAACCTACATTCACCGGGGAGTCTTTATTTAAACTGGGATTCGGGGTAATGAGATTTTCCGAAACGGCGTTTCATGCAGTCACTTAAGTGCGCCGGCTCAATGGGAAATGACGGCGTGCAGTCACGGCCGGAACGAAAACAAAGAGGCCGACACGCGCGCATAAAATCTACCCTATAAATAACCGCGTTTTCGACAGCGATTCCGTGGCTGCGAAATTTCAGGATGTCGTCGACAACCTCCGTCGTCCTATTCCACGCCGGAGGATAGAATGACCGGGCTGCGGGGGTGTGAGGTTAGTTATTGTTGCGCCGCAGTGTGAAAAGTTCCCAGCTGGTCTCACACCCCCGAGAGGCGCGTGTATCGGGGTCTAGCCCTCGACTGACCGGAAATGTCGCACCCGGGATACGCGAGGGTTCAAAAGCTACCAAACCGTTAACATCCGTGTCATGGCTTTTGAAGTGGCACAAATTTTCACGCGTTAAGGGAAACGTATAGATCGAGCGATACGACGCGCTTCCATACCTGCACGAGAACCGAGTGCGAATCGTTGGAAGCTAAAGATGAGATTGAAGAGAACTCGCGTAAAAAGAAGTTATATAAGAATGCGAAAAGAAATTTTTATCGCTATTTTCGGTTTGTGGTTTACATTTAATGGGAAAACTATACATTGTATATCTCTTTCTCCATTTTTCCCCTCATTTGATACTTAATATCGGTATCGATATATTTCATCACTTCGATGTCCAGCAGAGCGAACAATGTAATGTGCATCGAAAATCGCCGTCGACCGCGAGTAATTTCCAACGCCCATTTCGCTCCGGTTTACCCCATAACACCATCGAATCGATCGCTCCCCTTTCGGACAATGCCCTCCATTCCGAGATTTCGCCAACTTTCCGCCCGGCATCCGAACATCTGCCGAATTAACATCCTATAACAATTAGTAGCCTATCTGATAAATGGGGCAACGGGGTGGTGGGTGGCTTCACCGCTGGACTCGCAGACGAGTCCAGAGGGGTTCCCGAGTGTGTAGCCGCAAAATTGCCGCCCGGTGACCCGCAACCAGCGGGAGGCGGGAGCACGTCAGAGGAGGCAAATGGTCCTCTTTGTGCGGAGTTAAACGCAAAGTCACCTCGAATCTATTACTTTCGAGTTTGCCACCGGGTAGTGTAAATATTTGGGGTGCGCGATGCCGGAGGAGATACGAACCAAGATTTTCTTCCTATTGTCGAAGCGAATAATTTATGACCGCGTTTTGTGGTCGCTCGCCGATCGGGGGCAGCTGCACAGAAGACGATTCATGAACATTTCCGCGAAATCGCGTTATTTTCTTGGTCGTGGAGAGACAAAGTGCATCTCAGATCGGAAGCGATATCTCGGATGGATCAAAAATGAGGTTTTTTTTTAAATTCGTCCAGTCGATAATTTTTTTCCGAGCCGACTTTATTCGTAATCTACCAGTTTTATTTCTCTCGCGTTATAATCGCCGGTATAAAATCGCAGGACGTCGAAAGAGTTTTAGCGGTATTCCGAACGTGAAACATTCTCTCGAATACCGCAGCGTGGCTGCGTCGATCTCAACCGACCGCGACCGTGCAACACGAGCCCGGGTCCTCCCGGAGGTTGTCGAGAGGTTGTCGAGACCGTGCCGCCGCTAAGTGAAGGGAAGATGAGAAAAGAAGAAGAGAAGTAGAGGGCGGGAGGGAGGGAGCGAGAGGAGCGATCGACTGGGGCCGGATGTCAGGACGGCGGCGCGAGCCTCAAACGGCTGGCGAGATGCGCGCAGCATCCCTTCATAAATCACCGCCAAAAATTGTCGCAAAAAACCAAAATATACCAGCCCCTATCTGACCCAGGATGCCTGCGCGTTAGGAATTCATAATCCACGCGCTCGTTCGAGGCTTGCCACTTCCCGAGGTACCTAACCGCGGGAGGGGGTCGTGTGTCTTCGTCTTTTTTTTAAATACGCGGGATCTGGAAGTCCTCGGATATTAACGCAGCTACGTTACCGCGTATTCTTCCATTGTGAACGCGAGATTTTCTCGAGTTTCGCGTAAAAGTTATAAAACTTACGTGCGTTATGCGTACGTTCAACGAGCCACGAGTTCTGACGAACGGTTTAACGACAGCGGAATTAATCGACGGGGGGATGCAGAAGTAAATTCGTACTTCTCTGGAATTCCAGAGATCCGCAGCGCAAGCCCGGTGTACCGTAGCGATGCGAAAATAAGTCGGACGAAACGAGTCGGAAGTCTCGCTCCGATGCCCGTACACTTTGCAGCGAGAGCTGCGCGAAAAGAAAAGTTGGAAATTGGAAGCTACTTGGTGCCGACGTCTGAAGGGAAAAAAATCGTTCTCTCGTCTGGTGGTGTTTGCACTTTTTAACTGCGGGGGATGACGGTGAAGTGGGAAAAGCAGACGAGCAGGGGGCGAGAATACGCGCGGTGACAAAGGCCAGACACTCCTTTCAACGACATCTGGGAAACGCGCGGCGCGGCGCGCGACGCTTCTTCGCTCGAGACGCAGGGTCCGGCTCTTCTTCTTTTTTTCTCCATCTTTTTAACGCGACGCTAATGCTGATCTATACGCGTACCTGAACGACTGCGAATGAAATTAGGCCCTTAAATTTACAATTCCGTAATTACACGATATTGTTCGTCGTGAATCGAACACGTGTTTGGTATGCACGCGGGCATAATTCGGGAGATTTCGTCTACGATACGGCCAACGGTTCTTCCACGGCGCAAGGCGTAAGTCACGCCGAAGTCGGTAATTAAGACGACATTTATCTTTGGACCGGAAAGTTTGCCTCTCCCGAACGAGGAAATAAATAAGAGGAGCATCCGCGTGGTATTCCATTGCGCTGCGGGCCAAGTGAGCGGCGTATCGGTTTTTTGAGAGTAATCCCCGAAATTGATTATTTCGAATTTCCTATCGGACGAACCTTCCGTGTCTCGGAGAATTTCAGGAATTTTCTTCCGAGATTCCCGACGCTGTACCCGATGCGCGGCGAGGGAGAAGGGTCACGTGAGATGTGGGTCAGGAAGACGTAGGATGTGAATGTCGCTTCATTGGAAACGATCGTTATCGCGATCGCGGCGTCGAGAATATACCGAACGCGCCTGTGTATTTTCGAGGAGATTTATGGGAATAAGGGAAATTGAAAATATTGTTTCAAGATCGCTAACGAGGACGGGTTTCCTTCGCTACTAAAAAAAGAAAGAGCCTCCGGACCATTGGTGTGAGATGCATTGGGTGTCGCGAGACGTGGGTGTCGAGCAGACAACACTCTCCGTGAGTCTGTCGCGCAGGGTGGTGTCAAGTGGCGTTGTTAACCGATGATACGGAAGCAGCACATGTCTCCGATGCCGCAGCTGCCCCATTGGAATTCTTCTCGGATAACCATGCCGATGCATCGCGTGTGCGGGTAAATCGAAACCACTTTTGGATCGATAGAGAATTTGATTTTTTCATCCCCCGACTTCGTCACGTGCTTCAGGTGGCGCGTGCCACCGGTTGCGCCGGCGCGCAGGTGGTACCAGAAATAGGTACCTGTGAAAATACGAGTACGCGAGACGCGCGGCGTGTACGCGCCGGAATGTCTCGCGATTGTCGGAAAAACGATCCCTTTCGAACTTTCCGAACGCGTGAATCAAGAAGAGTCGAGTTTGCATCCGCCCGAAAAGAAAAAGAAGACGAAACGCGAGAGACACGAACCAGAACAAATTTTATCCTCACCCTCTCTCTCCCTCTTTCTCTCGCCTTCGCGTTCTTTTTCCGCTTTCCGCCGCGTCCCCCGCGTCAGGTATAAGTGTACCTTCCACCCGGAACGCAAATGCGAAGCGAGTGACGAGAACAGCTGCGATCCCGGAGTCTCCGGGGGTGAAGTGACTTGTGTGCATATTTGTAGCCATTTGTTCCTCCGGTATTTACACGAGATTTCCGAAAACGAATTCCTCAAATATTATTTCAGGAGGCCTCCCCCTTTTCCCTCCCCTCCCCTCCCCGCCGCTCCGCCTCCGCCGAGACCATTTCGCCGCGGCGAACGTGGAAAAACGGAACGAATCCAAATTTAATAGCTCCCTCTCTCCCCGTCGCGACGGGCCTCATCCGACTCCTCACGACCGATGCACTCCGAACCGCAGTTTATGATTTCCCGGCAGATGCGTCGCCGGCTTAAGGAACTCTACGAGCGTGTTCGGGGACGTCGCGACGCGCACCTGTTCGCGGGCACCGAGAGAGACGAGTCCGGCATAATTTCGTGCGATTGCAAGCGTTCCTTATCGCGCGCGTCGTCGGTACGAGCGGAATAACGATCACCCGCCCCGCGTTGGGCGTTGCTGGTCGAGAGACATTTTTGGACGATCTCGCGGCCGAGTTTATCATCGCGCGCAACGGCCCTAATTGTCCTTCATTAATCTCTATTAAGTACCAACAATGGCACGGGGCCGCGCGGTGCGCGGGAAGCCCGGCTGTGCGCGAGAGCGCCCCGCGCTCCGTAAATAGGATAAGATTGTGTGATACCGCGAAGAGAGCACACGGCGCGCGACGAAAGAATTTATTATTCGGTGTTTTTCTTCTCCTCTTTTCACCTATACCGGTCGCGCGCGCCTCGCGGTGACACGACTTCGCGTCATTTATCACGGCCGTGTGGCAGGGGCGCGCATGTGAAATCCCCGCCGTGTAGATTCGACGTCGACGCCCCGCCGGAAATCAACGCCGCGATATCGATCTACTTTTCTCTCGTTTGCGCAGGTATGCACGCAAACGATCGACCGCGTTAATCGCCGCGTTATTTTACCGAGCCCGGAGATCGCGCGAGCGCGCGGTTGTCCCGTCTGCGTAAAAATTAATTGCCTCGTTAACAATAAACAGCCGGTCGCCGTGCGGATTAACTTTATTGACTGGAACGAGCCGGACTCCGGGGGCTGTGCGTCGACGCATTGCTGCGCGTCGGTTTCGCCGCTTGTCGAGTCTCCGCGCGCGGTCGCAGGAATGAAAACTATTTTAAATAGACAATGGACTTTGGCGGCGTGGCCCCGGGGAGACCGCGGCGTGTCCGATGTATCCGTGCGACACATTAATTTATCGTCCGCTACCAATTTGGAAAGAAATCTCGCCGCGCGGCGCGCTGCAGAGGATCTCGGCGAGTCGAGAGGCGAAGTCGGCCGCCGATCGTTCCGCCGCGCCGCTGACATTCCGAGTCCAGCGTGCGTTGCCTGCGATATTTGACTGGCATGCGAGTGAGATATACGGGGGGCGTTCTGATCGAATGGGGAGGCGAGCGTTTTATTTCAACGTAACGATATGGACACCGATATGGGCTGTTATGTATTTCCAAAAATCGAAAAGTTAAATTCCACAGAGCGCGGTCCTCACCGCGGACAGTCCCATCCGACGCGGGAAACGATATTTCGAATTCAGAGGAGGATTTTGTTTTTTCGCATCGCACCGTATCAATTTTCTTTCTTTCCGAAATAAAGATATGCGTGCGAGCTGCAATCGGGGGAGGGTGTAACTCGATCATCTACACTCGAGACATTTTTTCCCTTCTAAGACAGAAGTGAAGATTTTCTCCGACGCGGTTGATGATAAATAGGATTGTCAGTCGAACAGGCGTGTGACAGAAAGTACAAACATTTTTCATCCTGATGGATTCTACAAAACTTTCGAATATATTGAGATACGCTGCGTCGCTGTGTAGGTACGCTCGTCATCCTACGGTGTTAGGCGATTATATAACGGTTATCGCGCTCGCGCCACGATAGCGTGCAGATATACGCGCGAAGACAGAGTCCCCATGTGTTAACGCCTGTCATATTACTCGGCTCGCCAGGAAGAGTGGATCGAAACGCCATCGCGCGAGACCGCGTCGGCTCGCAAGCTCTTCGCGCGCTATAATTCAAACGGGATTACGCGATCGGGTGATGTCCATTGGGTTTTATCGCCGGGCTATCGCGATTATTAACTTTTATTACGCGACTAAATACCCCTCGACGCGAACGATTACCACGCGAAATTGTGACAAATTGCCGCGCCACGCATACCGCGAGCGCGCGATGCGGCGGGGTCATCACCGTTCCATTTCAGGCTATTGACTTCGGGGTTCGACTTCTTCTCGAATGATTTTTATACAGACCCCGAGTCCCTCTTCGCTGTTATATCCATGATTTATGAAATACCGCACCGTTACTGACCAATACGGCGCCTCCCACTCCGTCGCTCGTCTCTTTAGTTCCAATTTTATGTGATTTTTATTCCACACCGCTCACCCGCGGGTGCTCAACAACGCACGAAGCTGGAGGTTGTTGCACGGGTCGGTCGGTTAAAAACCGGCGGAGCGGGTCGAGTGGCAACGTCGAAAAAGGAGCAAGCTTTCGTTAATTACGATACCGTCAATTTTTTTTCGTGAAAGAACCCCCACCATAAAAAATAATCAAAAAATCACGAAGGATTTATAGTACAGACGCGTCTCATCATCCACCTCCTCCTCCTCCTCCTCGTCATAATTTTCCAAGTTATTCATGCGGGAGGAAGTGTCAATAATTTCGCAAGAACGCTATACACGCGGGAACTGATCGATGACTCATTAAAAATACATCAACGAGTATGATTAAAGAAACTGCGCTGGAAATCGAGTTTACACTCGTAACGGTAACCATGCTCGGCCTAACCCTAACCACCAGCTCCATCGCTCTTTGATGAAGACCTTCTCTCTGCGGTGAATAAATTTTTGAGGGAAAGCAGCCGCGGAGTTGCAGCGTTGGGTGCCTCGCGAGAGTAAAATCCTCTAATTATCCGCCTGGCGAAAGAACAAAAAGCGTGAGTGGATGAAGAGAAACATCCCTTTGAATAGTACAGGAAGAGGCGCACCGGTGCTCCTACCACTGCGGATGCTGCTCACTGCGTCGGTCTCTATATGATCTGTTTCTCCCCCTTAAAAAAAATCACGACATAATGCCAGCCATGCCGCGAGGTTAAGCGATTTGCAGTTGCGTTAACAGAATCGTGGTTAATCGAGTCGATTTATTCAATTCATGGTATCCAGCTGCCAGGAAATTCTGGAAAACGTGGAAAATTCGCTGGGGAAAAGTCAGGTAAATTGAAGAATTTTCTCAGATATTTTATATTTTCATTTCATTTCAATCTGCATATACGTATCTATAAAGGTTGGGCAAAATTTTCTATTTAAAACTGGAGCGCTGTATCTCGGTCACGTGATTAACGTTGCAACCTAACCCGGGCGCTCGTATATTGCTGACCTCTCTCTCTCTCTCACTCTCGTGAGACGCGAATCTTTATCACGATTTAGAATTTTACAAATCGATCGAAAATTCCATATCCAATGGCATTCGAGAGCGTTTCGTAGTAAGGATTCAGTAATCCTTTCATTACGAACTCGATTCTCATCAATCGAAAACGTTTCAATTCCGCGCGTTATTCTTCACGCGATATCTGCCGCTATTAGGCATCGCACACCGCGCGGCGAGCCGGGTTCCCCCGTGTTGTGAAGCGAGCTGAAAATGTCCAAGATGGCCGCCGCTCGTGGTACGACGACGCGCAGTCCCGATGTAAACATTGCATTAGTACAGATAGGTGGTTTGTCTCGTACTTTGTTCCGCGTTTGGTAAAAAGTTCGACGAGTGACTGGAAACGTGTCTATGCCGCTGCAGGGAGGGAATGTTAAGAGAGTGAGTACATCATACATCATCCGTGTAACTCAGAAAGTGTGCTATTCGAATGTTGATTCTCTCGCTGAAAGATTCTGGACTACCGAGACTCTCTTCGACGACCGGTGTCGTACCTGACTGAGGTTTTCGTACAATTATACGGTTGTACGCATTATTGTTCGAGCCACACTCTCGCTGATAAACGTATCGAGCGAGTCAATGAAAATCGCAGGCTTCGAATTCGATCGAAAAACATCCGAATTCGAGGAACATCGCGATCATTGACCGTACGTAGCGTGTCTTATACCGACGATCGTCCAAGATTCATGCCAGCGACGAAAGTACCTAACGGAAGCGCTCTTCGGATAAACGCTGAATAAAGCCCCGATCCCCACCCATTTAATACCCGGTCGCGATCCAGCGGCGTATTCCGCGCGTTTAGCTTAATTACCAGTCTCGGGTCGTAAGGACTCGCGTGCGTGCGTGCGTGTGCATGCGCGCGGTAACGTTTCTTTACCTGCACGCGGTAACGAATTATCGCCGTCGAATGGCCGGGCTGTTCTGTCCGTCAAGGGACTCTCGCACGACGGGGAACCGTATATCCACGTCCTCGGTGCAGCACGCCACTCGGATCCCGAGCTATTTGTCGAGCCTGTATCGATTACAAGAATTCCTTTAATTCGGAGCTCCTTCCACCGCGCGAGGATCCGAAAGGGAGAGGGATAACCGCGGGGCGTGCATCGAAGGAGGAAGCGAGACGGCGAGAGGAGAACTCGCCGACTCCGATGCATTTAATTACGCGCGGTCGCTCCTTCGACGTTTACGCGCGCATCTCGCCCGGGTCACGGTAGGTGGAATCGCGCGCGCCTACTCGTATCTTTTAATAAATACATCCGTGACGATAGGCGACTACTTATCCGACACGGGGATCTCGCATGATTTTCTTATCGAGGCATCTCTCCTACGATTGTATCCCTCGCGGTGCAGGTATTCCCGTAGACGCGTATAAGAAAGGCGACGGACTCTTTCAGTTCTTCCTTTTTTTTTTCCACTTCTCCCTACGACTCCCTGAATATTTAGCGTAGCCGCACGCAGAGCAGGTACAAGTATCCCGCTTCGTCGGGGATATGGCAAATTGATTTCTCCGCAGCCTGTGCAAACTCTTGTCAATATCAGACGGGGTTGGTTCAGTCTCGCTACGTTGCATGACTCATGTGGTACACGATTCAAGGTATACGCGGATACGGCAGTTTGTACAGCGCTAGCCCGAACCCACGTCCAACCCCGCCGCGCCCCTCTTATTCCTCCGGCTCCTAGTCACGACATCGCCGAGAGGCATTGCACAGCCTCACAGTCAAGGGGTAATGTTTAATTCAGTCCTGGCACAGCAGCGCTTCCTCGAGAAACGGCTCACTCACTTTCCGCGTAAATTATTCCCCGCGACTCGCATTCAGACCCCCGTCGGCGAGTAGGGTAATGCGCCGAAATAGCCCGGCGAAAGAAATCTACACATGAAACATTCAGGGTGCCTATTCCTATAAATGGAGCTTTTCGACGTCGAACCGCGCTTTTGAGCCGACGCCACTCGATCCCCGCGAGATAAGTCGACGGAGGATGTCGTCGAAGTTGTTGCTCGAGCGTTGAGAGATTTTTAGCTGAAAAACCTCGATCAAATCGGACTATAACGCGAATCGGAGAGCCGCGCGCGAGATTCTACGACGCAACGAAAACGCACTTTGCATCTCTCTCTTGGATGAAAGGAACGGCCCGCGATGCGAGCCGCACAGTGGCTGCCCTACTCTGTCGGCTCAAACAATTAGCGATCCGCTCGTAATGGATCGAAATGCCACCTGAATAAATGCATTCGGCAAATACTACCTATCTACCCGAAAGCAGATACCTTCGGGACGAATTCTTGGAAACGAGAGGTCCCTCCGCCCATCGGCAGGAGCGAGAGGCGCCTTGCGTTTCCGCCGTTCCCTTTGCTTCCGCTTGCATCCAGTTTTTTTTTCCATTATTTCTCGTATCGTATATTCGTTGCTTTTAAAATTCCTCGTATCGACGTGGATGGTCGTCGGGAGAGTGACGTATTATTCGGGAAGATTTCTATAGCCATTGTGTGGGCGGCGTCATCGACAAAATATTTAACGATGAACGTCCCTGCCATACGCGTTGATTCTGGTATACTTACTTCGCACTCCGCGTGCTGCATTCACCGCGTGGCCCAGAATCGACTTTACGCGCGCAGTGCGTACAGCCGTACGCAGATGCGTATTATTATCGCGACGGATATTATTGCTATCGCCGCGATACACTTCGTGTGGCACCTGCGATGCACGGCGCGCATATGTGTATCCCACATGAATGTGCGGTGCGGGATTACTAAATATATACTGTCTATTATAAGGCCCATAGGTAGCCGGGCCATCTGCCACCATAAATCAAGGAGCCGGCCCGCGACGACATATTTTATTTCGTCGCTTATAAGCGAAGCGCCCGCTCGCCTGGAAGCGTTAGCTCTGCATTCCTGCTCATTCAACATTTTCTTAACGTTCCACCGGGCTCCTAGTTCTCAATCTTCCCCGGACTCTATATAAACGTCCACCCCTTTCGGAGGAATCGCGACACGTCCGATATCCCGCGGTGGGAATGCCGGAATCGGCGAGTAAAAAGGATACGGGAATCTCGCGGGGAAGGATGGCCGAGGGCTGTGGGGATTTCGCCGCGCGGTGTCGCGATTTTTTTTTTCTTTCGTTTCAAGAAAAAATATGCGAAGGAAACCCGTATAATTCGTTCGATGCCTCGAACGCTTTCGATTTTTTTTCCCAGGATTAAGGCGACGTCGAAGGTCTGCCATAGATTTTATAAGTTACGGGGTTGAGTTGGGCGAGATTGAGTACTCGAGCGGACTCCTGATCAGCCTGATTTTTAATGGAAAGCCGGGGTTGACTCGAGTACTCGGTTTTACTCCACTCTCCCGTATTATGACGACTGGAAAAGTACCGCGAGGGTGGCTTTCGTATTATATTATTATAAGTGCACGCGATACATCACGACGAATCGGCTCGTTCGATCAAAATATTCATAAACCCCGTACTACGAATCAATGGGACGCAGTTATTTAAACGCGTATAACAATCCTCAATGAATATCATTTGTCGACCTTGCCACCCGTCTCGTCGGCTGTATGCAGCCGCTATATAGCGTGCCCTCGCACAGAAATCCGAATATGGGGAAAAATGCGCGCGACACCGCATGTCGAGTATTACGGGGAATGCACATGCCGCGCCATATGGCCCTTTCGCAAGTTCATATACGGGAGGGGCGATGCGTTAATACCTGATCCACTGACCATTCGACGCGGGACACTGGAATCGGGGCTGCAACTACTATACCGGTTACAACTCCGTGCCGATTTACAGAGCGTGCCGCGGCAACCCGGCAAATCATCCCTGAGCCGGGTTCCGATGATAATTTTGCAAATGCTTCCAATACCCTATTCTTACGCCGGCCACCCTCTCCTGCCGGTAGTCGCAGTTGTTCGGTCAGTAGCAATATCCTACGTTCGAGGACGAACCTCTGTTGAAAAAAATTCTACTCCAAACACACACCTCATCCATCCACTGAGATAAATTATGTACTCGCATCAGCCCCTACCTTCTTCCACCGTTACTCGTGATGACCAGACGCCAATTCCAATGGCTCGTTCTGCGTCACTTTCGATTATACGGAACGATATAAAAGAAGAGAAAATCCCCGTCATTTGCATTATTCATAAGGAGTAAAATTAAATCGAGTCCCGAAGAGAAGAGCGTGACCGACACGACACGGTTCACGAAAGTTTAACAAATTAACAACGGCCGCGCGTACGTCGCCAACGATCGTAGATCCTTCCGCGATAAACGGTTAGAGCGTCTCGTGAATCACGTATATATTCGACGCGCGATGCGGTAGAAAAGGGAAGGGAAGGGAGGAACGAACAACGGCAAGGCGACACGAAAGATGGAATCGAGATTATTGAAAAGTGTTATTTGTAAATTAAACGGAGGACGACCGGAGCACGACAAGCGGAGACCGCGAACGGGCTGTTAAGTTTTATGACCGACCGATCCCCAATTACCGCTTCTATTTATGGCGAGGTGATTTCTATCTGCATGCTTTCCCATGTATTTTCCAACCCTCCCGAATACTCTCTCCTCCGAAACATCTCCCTGTATCGAAACGCGTCGACGTGTACGGCTACAGCCGCGCGTATACGCGTATAAGCTCCTCTCACATTCACGCTCCCTTTAATTGCTCGCTATAAATATCTCCGGGTCTTATCTCCCACTGCTCACGCCATACTTGTCGTTTCTCGTGTTTATGAGCTCCCAGTAATACTTCTCCGGCGGCTGTAAAACTTTCGAAAATACGAGTGCGGCCGCGAAAGTTTTCGGAGAGACGCGTCGCCTCGGTGCCCACGTATGATCTGACGGCGGATCTACACGTGTAAGATCGAGGAGGATCGAAGGGGAATGTGTAGCTGATGACATCTCTTCGAGCTTTGCCGCGGCACGAAACTGATAGAAATCCGCCAAGATTTTCCGCGTAATTGCGTGAAATTTTCATACCCCATAAAGTAGAGAAACGCCAGAAATTTACGTCCGCCCCGTTATCATAAACGTCGATGCACCGCGCAATGCTTATAACTGCGGCGCATTTCGTTTTATCGCTCTGCTCCCATATTATTGTTGTCTCGCTACTTCATGATCATGTTAAAGCGACATGACTTATTGCTACAACCCATTCGCGCTTGCATCATGGCCCCTGAAGACAGGCTGTAATGGGTTACGTCTACACGAAACGATCGCTACTCAGCGCCGGCGAAAAGACCGCCGACTACGTCGACGCGAGCTTCGCAAAACGTGTCGAAGGATACGCAATTAGCCTTGAAAAGTTATCGCTCTGTCAATTATTTCGCGAGACTCGATCAATTTCGTACGCGGGAGTGGTACGCCCCATATTTCGCGGTAAGAGAGTTACGTGGTTGCCTTCCATAGGGGCAGCACTACCGATTTCAACTGCAACTGATCGCAAGGAACCGCGGAACGCATTTACAGTGGCGTGCGAGGCGTACCACCCTGTATATCCACCCGTAAAGGATGTCGACCGAGAATAAGGCGAACGCAACGACCGGAACCCACATTTTTCGTCAACCCCCTTGACTTTATGAATCGGAAGCCAACTTTGTGGACGCACATTTTTACGCCTTATACCCCGATCCAAGATACTGGAAGCGTAATGTATGCACATCTAATGGTCGCGGGCATGGAAATAAGTTACATCCCCGATAGAACTGAAATTCCCCGGAATTTACAAGAAGGGGACAAACTTTCGAGATGTTTACGAGTACCATACAAAGGGTTAGATTTTCTAAAGATCCACTCCCCCGCCTCCACCTTCTCCCCCGTCTCATACCACGAAGTCGTCCTGTCGCACGTATAGTAACAGGTGGTGGGCTGGAACTTGACACTTTTATTCCGAGTAAATTTAGGGAAATTTGAATAAATGTATAGACGCCTAATTTCCCGCGCTCGTTGCCGGGCGTCAGATGCTGGAAAAGGGTCCTCGGGCACGTATCGAGTTGACGTAGGGGCTGGAATATCCACCCTCCTCTTCGAGACTTTCTCGTGCCGTTCGAATTCTAGTTTATTTCGGGACATTTGTCGAAAGTCCTGTGCTCGCACTTTTGAATGCGTAGTTTAGCCTAAGGAAGAATTATTCGAGTTACACATATGCACTGAAAGTATGAGGATGAAGTCACGTTGCGGGCGGTATATGTATATTGCGGTAGGATAAAATTGATTATTTACTCTTCTCGAAATTTATTAAAATTATTGTTACCGTTAAATATTGAAAAGTGGGTTATCCGAAAAGAACGTGTAACGTGCGCAATGCTCAACATTTTCGCCACTCGAACGGGAGACCTTCGGGCAACGGATTGACAGATGTACGCGTCCCATATCAGACGTCCCCGCGTAAGAGCCTCAATTTGTGTCGGGAAGAAGCGCGCGTTGAGAGGTAAGGTTAGACGGGGAGGAGGGAAAGCCGGAATCTTTTGGGACTGTCGTCCAAATTAATTGGGTTCCCGGGGAATCGAGAAGGTGCGGGACGGGCCGAGGCAACACCAAGCCTTGATTTCTTCCCAGACAAGCCCTATAAATCCTCCGCTCTCCACCGCTTCCCTCCACCTTCCTCCTCGATGGTGACAAACCAAACCGAGCCCCGTGTTTTTATCTGATCTTCGCGTGGATACCCATGAACGTAGGAAACGTTCGGGTGAGGAGTCCGAGGGACGAGGAGGAGAAGAAGAAGAAGAAGAAGAAAAAGAAGAAGGTAGGGGGCGGAGGTGTTTGAGAAAGGGGTTGGGTGGCGGGTACGGGAGAAGCTGGTCCTCCGGGATGGTAGTGGTGATGTCCTCACATTAGGGACCCGATCCCTTATCGCCGATGATTTATAATAGTATTAATTTTTTAAAGACCGTCGACGTAAGGGATTTACCTATGTCGATAGCGCTCCTTGACCGTGTGCGAGTACAGATGTTCGAGGGGAGTTTGAAATGTTCTAGGATTTCTTGGAATATGTTTTTCCATCCGAAGCTGCTTGAGCGATAGAAGCGGATCTTATCATCTCGATCGATTTCATTGGAACGATTAACTCGGAAAGTTATTTTATAAAAGTGCCAACAACAAAGAATTGCATTTATGTGCACATAGTCGCATGTTCATTTATTCGAATACTATACAAGCGGTCGTTATAAAATCATATCTTCAATTAGAACGGTATCAGAGGTCACATAGCCAGAGTGTAGAGTTTTGCGAGTTCGTCCGATAATGTCGATACGGAACTGGGTTGCATCGGTTTATCTTCCAAAGCCAAATCCTTGTCCGAAGGAGTTGGAATAAGCATTCGCGCCGCTGAGACTACCTCCGAATCCTCCTCCGAGTCCGCCGAAGCCGGGGTAACCACCTCCGATACCACCTCCGAAGGAGTTGGAATAAGCATTCGCGCCGCTGAGACCACCTCCGAACCCTCCTCCGAGTCCACCGAGTCCGCCGTAATAAGGAGAGCGTCGAACGCGAATGTAATCTGGAAAAGGATTGAAAAAAATCATTACAGCCCCGATGTGTCGATCCAATATGAATATATTAACAACAACCCGATATGACCGTCTCGGTATTATAACCACAATTATGAAAACAATCAGTATTTAATAAAATGTGAAAAACGAGTGAATACCTCCTTCCGGCATGGCAAAGGTAGCCACAGCGAGCAGAGCGAAGAGAACGATGTACTTGAACATGATTAGATCGGTGAAACTTCGCTGAAGTTGCTCGAATGATAGCAAACAGCTGTGTTTGGTGAAACTGATGAATCCTCCAAAATCTCGACGCGCTTTATACCCGACTTCCCCACTCATGGGCGCCGCTGATGATCTTTCGGACGTCATTGACGATGCTGAAAAATCATCGTTAGCACGCGACGCGCAGGGCCCGGGGAAATTTGTCGGTGTGCCGAATGAATTCACTCCCCTCGGGCGATCGTTTCGAGCGTTCATTCATACGAACACTCGACTACGCAACCGAGTACAAATCGCGGGTTTCTATTTCCATCCCGTTCAAATTGGGAAACGGGAAAATACGCCCCGTTATTGGAACACGGCGAAGTGAATGCATTATTCTTTTTTTTTTGCTTGCAGCCGATAACGACGTGCAGATTTTCAACGAGCTGGATCCCACCTCGGATTTCTGCTGGACGTGCATCGCGTGAATCAGCTTTAAGGTAAGCAATTTCCAGTATCTGGACTAATTATATCATTATTTAAGCATTCGTTGCGGTTGACGTGTATTACCAAAACGGAAAAATCCATGGGCCACTCAAACGTTGCGGATTCGTTTTGGTTTTTTTTCGGGGGAGAACCGCATCATTTGAATAACCCAAACTATACTTTCCACGCAAACACATTTTGCTCCTCGATAAGATCTGCGATCATTCTTACACGTAGTCGCGCTACGTCCGCTTTATACAAACCGAATGTAATTTCTCGACGCGGGCTGGACCGCCTAAAATTCATGTGGGCCCATAAACGAGCGCCGCTGCAGCGATTAAACATTCCGCTGGTCCGTCTAAGAATTAGAATTGCAGTCACGAGAATCTCCGAGAAGGAGCGACCTTGCAAGGCGGCTTCTTTGTGCAGTCGGGGGGGGCCCGCCACTCGCGACTTAAAAATATGCAAATGCAGAAAGGCGCTGAAAAGGGAGGTGGGAAGGGCGGGAGAGACGGTTGCGCGGGCGAGCACGAAAGCGTGCATCATATTTATGACATTTTAAGTTGCCGCGCAGTCTTGTCACCAATGACAAAGCGATATTTTAGTCCCTTTGTGAAAACGACACCAGCGCCCGCCCTGCCGGAAGTATGCGGATGAATATTGATAATCCCGTCTAAATCGTGAATTATTCAATCACCGGCATCGCTGTTCCAAGTAGATTCGAGCAGCTCGGAGATTTTTTGCTCGCGCGACTGCGTTCTGATGCTACTTCGCGAAATGCCGTTTCGCAATTTCCAAAAGCAACCCCGTCGGGAGAGCCTGTAAGATTTTGACGAGACGAGTTTCCCTCTCGCTGTATGCCACATTTCCAGACACATACGTGCCGCTGAGTCGATCCCCCGAATATTTTGCGCTTCGTTTATGCTTTATGCACGAACTGTATATATACCGATACACCGTGCCGCGAGTCACTCGGTGCCACGATGAATATCATATACCGTCACTTCCCCTCGCGGATGCCTCGCAAATGGTATTAATCTTGCAAAGAGGCGTTACACTTTGGGATTAAACATGCAGATTGATTTCGCTGCAGCAGGAATGCCCCTGCGACGAGGGGTGTGCAGACCGGGTCGAGAGTTGGGCGCGTAAAATTTTTTTAGGGTCTCCGCAATAATAACGACAGTCGAGCGGATCGTTTCGGTTAAAATAGCGGAGCGCGAATGTCCGCCTGGAATAAATCGAAACTCGCGTGCCGTTCTGATAGTACGACCCCTCGTCTCGTCGCCGACCTACTCGACTTCGGCTCCCGGTTTCCACACCATACGTCTGGGAGCTTATTTTTTGCTGCCGCCTCTCGTACCTACCCCTGCGACATTTCAGCCCCTTTCATCCCCTGGCAATCCGCACGCGCCCTGATAACGCTGCTGGCTCTCAACTGCGCAGCAATCCGAACAACGAAACGACAGTGGCATATACATATGACGCTTCTATATATTTATCACCGCCACGTCCTTGGGGAAAGGATACGCGTACTTTATTTCCCTCTCCGCAAAATGCGGCAGTCACGAATAATTCGATAATCGATTCTGAATGTTTATGACAAACTGTGACGTAAAATCCCACGAAATGCGTATTGTGTTCTGCGGATATCCTCTTTTCCATTTCGTACTCCAAGTCTATTTATGTTTAACGCCCGTTCCAATGAAACGGTAACTAGATATCGATTATTTATGGTTCAGAATCACGCGCGTAAAGGAAAATAAATTGGTCCATAGCTGTGGGATGATAAATTACACAGTCGAAGGCTTTCGCGGTGCGTCATTTTCAATTAATTTATGATTTGGAAATTGCGTGGACGATTTCACGTCGAACTAGGCGTTATAAGCGTGTGTAAATAATTGATACGATTTTCGGGGGGGGGGGGGGGGGGGGGGGGGGAGGCGAGCGCTATATTTTTATTCCAAATCATGAATTCACTCACGCCGCCGAAGAGTAGAGTGTTATACACGATACATTGAAATGTCCTCCCTCTTCTCTCCCTCTTTGACGTTCCATAAGGATTCAACGAAATTAGTGCGGCAGCCTCCGACGTTATGCTGCGTTTACAGGCTGCTCACTGCCGCGGCAGTGAGCAGGGAAGTGGGCAGGGAAGTGGGCAGCGCGAGTCTGTAAACGGGTCACTCGCGCTGCTCATGCCCACTGCCGCTGGCACTGCCGGCAAGCTGCCTTCGAAAATCTGCGGCAGTGAGCAGGAAATAGGGCAGGGAAGTGAGCAGCGCGAGTCTGTAAACGGGTCACTCGCGCTGCTCATGCCCACTGCCGCTGCCGCTGCCGCACATCCCTTCGGTGGCGGTATTTGGAGCGGCAGTCAAAGGACTGGCAGGATCGTCGTAAATTGTCTCCCGCAGTGCCCATTTGAAGAGGCATCGCCAGAACGCGAATACCGAATCGGCTAACCCATTTGCATCATGCGCCTACTTAGCGTGCCGGACTCAGGTATCAAGGACGGTCAATTGACGACTAAGTAATCCCTATCGTCGCGGGGGGTTGATTGTACGTGTGGGAAACGAACTAGAAATGCTGATGGGGTATCACCGATACAACCCCATTGTTGCATAACATATATGAAATATATGTTCAATTCCTTCTATTATATGAAATAGTTTTTGAATAAAGGCGTGGACAAAACTGTGTCGCCAAAAACCGAATGACGAATTTAGTCGATAGACAACCGGGGAAACTTAATTCAGGTACGAAGTGCATGGGCTGAGTATATAGCCGTTCTGCACTTGTCCAAGGATAGTGCCCGTGCCCTCCCGCGAGGCTCCCGAAATTAGAGAATAGGATCGAGGCATCACCTCGCGCTTTCCGAGACACATCGGCGGCGACCAGTGTCCCGCCGTGAGGGTCCTGAAATTGGAGAGCAGGGTCGCGGCGCCTTGCGCTCGCCGCGATGAGAGCGGCGAAAATAAACATGCTTGAACGCTTTGCTTTGCTCGACTATTGGCGTATTGCTCTGCGCTCCACTATACGTGTTCCAATAAGAAAGTACAGGTTTGTATTCGCCGCTTTGTTCTCCGCTTTCATCGCTGCTTTGCTCTCCGCTCCACTAGGTGCGTAGCCGTAGAAGTAAACAAATTTTGAGAAATTGACCATTAAGCCCCGGCAGACGGTCGGTTTTTGCTACATATATGTGGTACTTTTACTATAAAAACTCAAATCTTGTATCCCGATGAGGTAACTTATTTGCCACTTGGCCGTAGGTCTAGCAGGGAAGTGAATAGCGCGAGTGGCAGCGGCAGCGGCAGCCTGTAAACGGGGCTGCCGTAAAAATATTTAGGGCAGGGAAGTGGGCAGGGAAGTGGGCAGCGCGAGTGGCAGCGGCAGTGGCAGCCTGTAAACGCCGCATTAGAGCTTTGTGCATTGAGCTTACAGGAGGCAAAGTAGTCCGTCGTGTGCGCATACATATATACGAACGCGTGCGCGCATGTGTACTAAGGGCGGTGGGAGGAGGTTATTGGTGACAGAAGGGGAAGTAGAGCGCGCGGAGTAAGGGTTAAACGCACGAAGCGCGTTGCGAGCCCCTGGCGAGTGATAAATATTCAAAACGAGGTGTGGACACGCCACGTTATCAACACCGCGTGCGCTAATATACCCGGCAGGGCGCCATTGTTATCGATGTGAGCCTGTCTGAAAAAAGTATGGGCACTTACACGTATCGGCATCCGTGCAGACGCGTAAAAAGTCGTCTCGCTCGACTCCCTTTCATCTTTGCACGCCACTCACGTTGATGCGATGCGATGCGATGCGATGATAATATTATATATTTCCAATTCAATTTCTTTTTTAAATTAATCCAAATTTTGAACCTGAATTACGCAGTAAAAGAGTTGTTCACATTTTTAACACCATTTCACCGGTTTGGACCTACATGTATCACATCGGGTGTCACTCAGTCTCATGCCATTGTTATCTAACACCAAAAGTGTTCTATATAGGTCCACACCGCAGAATTGATTACAGTATAAGAATTTCCAAAGAAAAATATTTCAAATTTCCGCAATACAATGTTCACTTCCGATATCTCGACTTTGACGTGCCAACGAGATGCCTCGATCTTCGACGTATAATGGTCTTCGTGTCGGGTCTCCCCGCTCGCACGCCTCGGGGCATTAATTGGTTAATTCAGGAACTGTAAAATGAACTGGATCGAGGGCAGTCTCGTAAACTACTCCCGGTGAACAGGTTTCGTGTTTGATCAGGACTTATAACGGGTGTTCCGCTCGTCCGAGGCTCCGGTGCCGATGTTTGAACGGCTGCGCTCGTCCTCCTTCAGCCTCCGTCGGGTAAACTCGGGCACCCCTACCATACAAATTATAACATTTGTTTGTCGACTCGAAGTGCTTGTTGATTGCTAATAGAGGCGACGTCGTTGTCGTGGCTTACAAATATTTACGCATCTCTCCCGTCGTTGGCGACACACTGTCAGAATTTATTACTGGTTCTTAAAATTGTATAAATGCAGATGCACGCTTGCCCGCGTAATCCAGATATTATTCAGTGTCGCGTTTAAAGTTTCTCTCTTCCCTGACCCTCGTACTTTCTCCGGAGAACCCGCTTAAGCGAACATTTTTACTCGCGACGCGGAAACGGAAAAAGGAACAACCCCGTTGCATTTCGATATCGAGCGCGTGAGCTTGCCACCACGTGGCTGCTATCTTCTCACGTGACAAGCTCACCTAAAGCCTGGAGTCGCATTATGCTTTTTATTGCGGAGCCCATTACGATAACGGGGCTTTAAACGTTTCCATAATTAATAAATTGAAGGCGGGTATTAAAATTTTTCTTCGTTCTCGTATTCGCGTATACGTATACTATATGCGGTCGTTCTTGTCGTCTGTTAAGACACGGTGATACACCCAGTCGTGCTAATTGACCTGTAGAAATGATAAAGCTTCGCAGAAAGTAACCCGGCAGTTTTTGAAAGCATCCCGCGTTGGAAGTCTCTGACGAGGAAAAGTTATTTATCCAGAGGAATACAACTTCGCGAATGAAGAGGGAGAATTTTTTGTTTCTTTTTCAAAATTGACATTTTCACTCGCGAGCGCATCCCGCAGGAGTGCAACGATACTTCTCCGCTGGAAAGTCCTCCCCTGATTCCCCGGAGGATTTTCGTTATTCGCCGCGAGACGCGACGTTTCTTTTAACAACGTACCGAAGTTTGAAACAAGCGCGGGATGTCTCTCTCCTTTTCCGGGGGACAACAATTTTTCTCCGCGATAATTCCTCGGCGAGCTCGGAGCTCTACGGTGTTCTCGGAAAAATCGAGTCATCCTCGCGGTGGAACGGACCGAGATTGTGAAACATTTGGCCGCGGGATAAGGAGATGATTAAGGTGTTCATATTCCTAATGGACGGTCATGCAAATGGGATCATCGTCCTACGTTGCGTGCCGTAACTCACGGCTGATTGGAGGGCCATTGTTCCAGATAATCACACGCGTCAGATTATCATTAGCGTCACGCGTCGTCAGGAGGACTTAACCGAACGTCCGAGCTTAGACGCCTCTTCTTTTGGGCTGGTTTTCGTACGGACACGTCTCAAGGCGGGGGAAACAACGACGTTTCATTGCTATCGAAAGTCGTGGGGTACGGGGTATTATCGTGAAGCGTCCTAATTGGGATTTTTGAGTTAATCGAGATTATAATCCCCCTTGTACTGACTCGTATTTCATTTGCATGCAGAAGCGGTATCCATTAGGCTCGTCGCGTGTCATCAAACGACAGGACGAGTGTTTCCGATCAACGTATCTAGGTCGAATGACGAAATCGTGACGTGATTTTGACGATATTCTTTTACCGTCGTCATTTCTATAATTACATTATCACATCGAACCGTAATATCGATAGTTCGAACACAGAGCTGGCCACGAAGTTCAATCTGTTGGAAATTTCACGAACGGTCAATGAGTCGATTCGTCAACGCTCCCGGGCATTTCCAAATTTCGACTCGCGTGATGCCACTGGTTTTTCTACCCATCGACCGATCGACTAACGACCGTTTAACGACACCACCTGCGCGTGCATGTGGTAATTTCGCGCGTGGTTGACGGCCATTTTCACAATATACTGGAAAATTCGACGTTCGAGTGATTCATTTGGAAATTTCATAACGCGCCTACCCGAACTACTCATCGCTCCGGCTAACGACCTTCCGTTCTCCCACCGCGAAACCGAGCCCCGGGTCACCGGTTTCGTCCGTCTCGGATACTTTCCGAATTTTCTCTCCGCGTCGTCTCTGGCGGCAAAATGAGATCGACAGAGCCGGAAGATCTCCCGTCATCCTCCGTAAATTTATAAAGACGAGGGGGCTTTCGCGGTGACGCGGAGTAGGGCGCGAGGAGGGAACATCCTCGCTGATCCAGGCAAAAACTTTGTTCGATCATATTTGGCGCGCGCGACCTAGCCGATGGGATTGCGTTGGAGTAAATCCACAGGAAAGATCAGACGTTGTCTGAGTAGGTACGGATAGGTTCCCTCAGGTTTCAGCTTAGACATTGGGTTGCGTTATCCTCTGTCCGCTCGCCGCTCGCGGATCGAGTCTGCCGCCTCTTGGATGTAATCAGACGACAAAGCCGCTGATGTACTTTCCGCGCTCTAGCTCTAGCCACTCGCTGCGTAGAACAACGTGTTGGTGTGCTTTCCGTAGGTATATTTCCCTTTTACGATCACAATTTTTCACGTGGAAAGTTAACGCCTCGCTGGCTCCTTTCGGGGTTTTTCCATATTATTCTGCCGATGACTTCTCATGAGATAAGTAGACGAGCGCTTTATCTCGAAAGGAGACGAAGAAGTTAGCTCCGTTATTGGGATCCGAAAGACCCCATTCGCTCGGTCGAAGGTTAAACAAACCCGGTGGCGTCGCCGCTTACCCCCTTTTCCTCGACCCGATTCACGCGTCTTCGCCCCCCTGTACGAACGAAGCCACGACCGGTTGGGAGGAGTGATGATCCCTCGGCTTTTTGCCCGATCGTCGCGTCACAACGAGGAAAGCTTTATCGGCGCGCACATCAAAAACAGGAATAATTATATTGTTCCAGGTGGCGGCGTCCGCGCCGGTTTCCACGTATACGTGCACCTAATGACTTTCAGATGCGACGCATCTCGCACATGTGAGCGTGGAGCAAAATCAAAGTGGATTATTAATAACTTCCGCCACGCTTTAGCGCTTGTGATCCCTTCGGTCTAGTTCGTGAAGAATGTACTCGCGGATACCGATACGTCGCTGTCCTCTTCATAAAAATGACCGGTTAATTCATTCCGTCCGCGGTGAATTCGTCGACTCGCATTTCCATGCATTACCTATATTCGCCCCTCGCGTCTCTCGCGGCGCGCGCTTGTCCGCAAAAGATGAAGAGACGCGCGTATAAGGGTAAGGCGAGGTCGCGGTGTAACGTATGCGAGTACCGATGTTTCGGTTAATTATTTATTCTCGCGTCTGTACCCGGTGGGCCGTTGTTTGACACTGCGTCGTGAAACCGCAACAAGTTTCTCTAACGAACTGCTTAATCATCCGATACCCACCTTGTTATCGCGCTTACCGCGATGCACTTCCGGCTTGGGTTAATTGAAAGTGACGCCCCCGTGCTCGCGCCGCCAATTGTGAGCAGTTGTTGTCGAAGGCGAAGCTCGACGCTTTAGCGTTTCTCAAAAATCGAAATCTAAGTCACACTGAATTTGGCTCAAAGCAATCATTGAACCAATCGTAGGTACATTCGGATACAGAAAAATTAATCGCTTCCGAAAATCATCCACTGTAACTTCGTTCGGGAGCGAGTTA
The DNA here is from genome assembly GCA_963678675.1 of Xiphydria camelus. Lineage (NCBI taxonomy): Eukaryota > Metazoa > Arthropoda > Insecta > Hymenoptera > Xiphydriidae > Xiphydria > Xiphydria camelus. The sequence goes on along the minus strand of OY783191.1, from coordinate 1,185,506 downwards.
TCTCGCGCGCAAGTTGCACATCGCGACTCGGCACAACCTCGTTATGCAGATTCCTCGCAATTGCGCGCGCTACGAAGAATAATCGCGTTCTTTCCGGTCTCGCCGCGGTGACAATCTCCGAAGTGGTTGTAGGAGCCACCGTGTACGACGCGATTTCGCGCCCAACGACGGCCGCGTACGTGCCACGTCGGCGTGAGCGGTAATTAGAAGCGGCTGATGTTTTACGATTTCCTCGCCGTGATGCATATTTATGCGCGTGCAAACATTCGGACGAACGGTCTTGCAATTAGGCGTGAAGCGCTTGGATTTTCCCCCTCGTACATCTGGTAGGCGTCCCATGTGTGGTTTCTTCGCCGTACGCGCGCGATGTAGCGTATCTCGGTAGCCCTTTTCGTACCTCGTCGAAGCGGGCGTTTCTCTTATTGCAGTTAGGGGAATAGCGGGAGGACGAGAAAAAGAGGGAGGAAGGATATTTCACTTGTATCCCCCTCTGCGCGTTTCGGGGTTATGCATTTCCAATCAGATATCAAAGCTTTCTTCGATTCGTGCGCCACTCGAGGAGTTGTAAAAATATACTCGACCCGCGTGGAATACTTTGGTGCCGTTATAGATTTTGACAGAAAGCCTCGTACCAATTACATCAGCGAGGTAGTCCATCCTCGGATTAAATCAGCGATGAGAAAGTTCAGGTTTCGCGTGACTACTCTTACCGTCGACTCTTCCGAAGTCTATCAGTTTCCACGGGAATCGGATATCCGCGAGTACGTCACCGCGGCTCCGCATGAAAACTTGGTCATTTCCTCCCGTCCTTTTATTCCGTCCAGCTTCGCGTTACGATATCAGGCTCTCTTCGCTTTATTTTATTTTGCTTCTCTTGCTTTACTTACTTATCTATTTGCGTGTATCTACTTTTCTATTTTAATTTTTTATTTTTTACTATACTTTTTGTATCTTTCCTTGCGAGCTCTCAGAGGGCTTGCCCTAGAGCACGATAAACGCTTCTTCTTCTCGATGCAACATTTAGTTTCGATTTCTGCAAATAGTACATTACTCTCGACCGACGGCACCCTTTGTATTTTATCCGCGCACCGATCGTTTGTATTTCTCGCTCTGCAATCTCCACCGTTGCACCTCTTTCCCAACTACATCGGCCTTTGCCGGGGTTTCGCGTCCGGCCGGCGTAGGTATATACACACCCGTACGAGCGATCGAAACCGCAATGTGGCGAGCCGGTGCAGGACCTCTGCAATTTGTATAATGCTTTCGATCAACTAGATAATTATCTCGAGGCAACTGGAGCGCAATCCTCCGATCCCGTTACGATCCCAACTTTGATAAGGTTCAGAGAATCAGGCTTGAAATGGTTTGGGGAATTTAACCGTTCCGCGTCTTCGATGACTTCGCCGGGCTAATGCGCCGGCGTTTATCCGCGGCACAAGCGGTAATTAGGGCAGAGCGAGCCGTTGCGGTGTGTTATTTTTCGAAAAGCGATTGAGAATGGAAATATCCGTGACTCGCGCCAGGCCGATACGCTCGCGAGTAAGTACGTTCAGTTATAATAGCTTCGCGCAATTCGACCGACCGAAATGTGCAAAATGCAGTTCGTCGAAAGAGTATCGGGAAAACATAGCTTCGGTCGTTCGAAGGCGCATAGAAATGGCCCTCGTTTTCTCGTAACGCCCCCCGTACAATTTGCTTAAAGCCCTCTCCTCGAGAATGCGCTACCCACTCGCAATACGGAATTTCTGACCGTCCTCGTCTCGTCGTGGCGAGCGATAACGATACCGAGTTCGCGCGAGTCTTCCGGAATGATCGTACCGAATCAACGTTACAAATTGGATCGCCGTGGAATTGCGTAAAAGTGCCGATAGAGGAGAGAGGAACTGTCGAATGGAAGGAATTTTTGCAGAATCGATATGGCGTTCGATTTGTTCGGGTGAAAACTCGATTGCTTAATTTATTCGTATTTCATTGCAATTTATTCGATATCGTCGTAATATACATATCGATCGCGCGCTTCATTCGAAGTGGCAACGGAACTCGCATTTCTTTCGCGCTATCCTCCTGGCATCGAATCGTCGATCGATCGTTTACTTTCCAAATCCAAAACCTCCGAATCCACCTCCGAGCCCGGCGGAGTAGGCGTTCGACTGAGCGCTGGAACCACCGAAGCCACCGCCCAAGCCACCGAAACCGGGGAAGCCACCTCCGAATCCGCCGCCGAAAGAGTTGGAATGCGCGTTCGCTCCGGAGAGACCGGATCCGAATCCGAACTGCGGCGATGGGGCGCGGCGCACGCGGATGTATTCTAGAAAGACAAGCGGAAGTCGAGACACTCTCAAAATAAAATATTCATGTAATTAAAACCGATCTACAAATTCGGAATAACCACGCGCAACGGGAAGAGTTTAACATTTTTCTAATTGTGAAATGTGTGTTTAACGGTAATAATTATAAATTGATTCAATGTGAATTGATTTTACCACTCGGCACGGCGAAAGCCGTTGCCAACAGGGCGAGGAGAACGATGAACTTGAACATATTGAGATCCAGGTTGGTTTCGCTCTGCCGAATTTCGATGGACTGACGATTGTGTTTCGGAGTCTCGGCCTTTTATATTTCGTCGCTCCTCGTTTTTCTTCCGGGTGACGTTTTCTTGAATAATAGCGGCCGGGGAATTATCGTTGGGAAACCGTTTCCACGAAAACGATGTATTCGAGGTGCGTGACTCGACCCTCGCGGCGACACCACATAAACATTTCAAAATTTTCAATCGTAGACTCCACCGTGCATCGATGCCAACCACTTGTGGTCAAATGGAATTTCGACGAAATAATTAAGCGCCCTCATCGCTGTACGCGACGGTTTTTCCAAAAATACGGTGTGGCATTCGTTGTGCATTTTTTTTTACACTCGATGGTTGCATCCGTTTTGCATCGATCGAAAAATGCAGCCACGGAAAACTCGGCCGATCCCGGTGTTAAACTCGTCCGCGGCCCAAATGCGAGAATACGCGAGGGCTGCGGAAGGGTGTAAGGGTTTATTAATAATGCGCACCCAATTAGCGGCTCCACGGCGCGAAGCGACGCCACCCGCACTCGTTTGTCATCCAGTGAGAGTCTTCGTGACGAAAGCCATCTTCATCAACTGCACTTCCTTCTCCGTCGTTCGTCTCTGTCGCGTCCTCGGCTCCGCGAGATGCGTGTGGTCGTTAACGGGAATCGATTCTAAATGTTTCGTCGATATCCGTGAGAGAACTCGCTGTCGGTAGAAGTTGTTGTCCCCAAAGGAATGCACATGTTGATCGCTCGTTATCCGTCTACGTCAGAAAAGTCAGATTGATAAAACAGAAATAATAACGGCGGATGTGCGCGATAACGTCCCGCACGTAAAATTCGATCAACGCCCACCCCACGAAACGCGAGGCAATCAAGGGACAGGGGTTGTAACGGACGACCCCTTTCGTTTGGCGGTGCATTGCCTCCCCAAACTGGCGGGGGAAAGTGGATTTGGATAATTTTATTCTCGAAACCCCGTGTTGCCTCGAAGGAACGCGGGATCGATTTCCACGCGAGTGCTTCTATATACGTGTTACTTCCTTCGCGCGACCCTTTAATTAGCTTTTCCTCGGCGCTAACAACCAACTATACGTCATCCCGTAGGACTCGAACCACCCTCGTACACACGGCGATATAGTAGTGCTCGAGAGACACGGCGCGACGTGGAATTATTTTTAGAACTACCGCGTGCTCCCGTCGCGGTCCAAAGAGGCGGTAATTCATTTCGACGCCAAAAGTGGTGGAACCTACACGATGGTACGTCAACCGTCGAAAGAAAAAAAAAATTCCCCGCGGCTGTGCGTGTAACGGCCCCGCAGATCTTTTCCGCGCCACCGAAATACCGAATATTTCAAACCCGGCGCGGTAAAGAAATTTTGTAGCGCCGTGGGCGCACAAGAGTTCTGTGGATTGAATTGGTACAGGGATTGGAAGGAATCTGAATTTTTCACAAGTTTCTCTGAAGTTTCCTTTTTTAGACAATTTCTGATATCGTCAAATAGAGACGAAACTCCAGGATAAAGGATTCAAGCGAAGCAGAATCATCAGATTCTCAAATACAGACCCTGTTTTCCAAGTTTTCCGCAGAATTCCGAGTGCAGGCTCTCCCTCGCGGTTTCCTCCGCATCGAGTGCTTCGAACTTCCGCCCCGGTGCATGATTAATTCGACTCTATCCGCGAAGGGGCAATTCTTCTAATTCAATCTCGTTTAATCCCCGTACACGACGCCGCTGTTCGCGCGCGCGCGCTCGCGGTGTGCATTATTAAAATAACGACGCAACCCCGCGGTAACGAGCTTTCGCAAACTAGGGGTCGACGCGGAATCTTGAACCGCGTCTAAACTCCAAAGCCGCCGAGCCCGACTCCGCGGTATTCACCCGGGCCAAAGTGCATCGGCGTTATCCGATGTCGGACTACGGATTTCCGGAAATTCGGCGCGGGTACCCACTTTGTCGACGCGGGTTGATGTACCCGCAACAATGTAGACTGCACGTACGCTCCAGTGACACAGGCCCGGGACAAGAGGTTGCTCGCGGTGTTTGGTCGCGGCGAGGGCTCGCCAGGAATCTCATTGACGGCTTCCACGGGGCCCCTCTCCGGGCGACTACGCGACGAGATCAAACACCGAACGCGCGTGACGTATCGGTTACACGTTACGCCGCGAAACAAAACGAAGCGGCAAAGGGGCCTCGAGTTATTCATAAATTACCTACGCTGTGGGAAAGGCGCGGAGACCGAGATGGCTGGCCCCGCCGCCGAGCTCGCGAGACGCGGTCGCAATTACTTTCGAACGGACCCGCCCGTCCCTGCTGCAGCCGCGCCCGAGAGGCGAAAATGCTCGGTTTTTGCTTTCTTCTTGAGTCGGAGCTTCGAATTTCCAAGTTTGAATGTCGTTTCGATCGAAACGAGACGCGACGTTCGAAGATCGATACGAGCCGATTAAACTGCGTATAATTTTTTTTTTTTTTTTGTTTTCAAATATTTCCAACCGACATCCCGACATTTGAAAAAAATGCAACTATCCCGTACATCCGTGACACTCGTCGGTGCACTCGGTTGCACCGCGTTAAACGCGAGTTTTTTGTCGATTATTTCTGTACAGTTATTCATAGCAGGGGACGGTCGAGGGAGTCGGCGACAAATTGTATCATTAGAACGTCAGGACTGTCGGGGGTGGGTCGGACGGAAAGGCAGCTCACGTGTAGTTGCCGTTCAAAGGGAGTCGATCTTAATGGACGACGGTTTGATTAATGACGGCGGTGGCGAGCGAGACTACCGTGGTTCGGATTCACAAACAGTCGTATATCTCGCGAAGGGTTAAATGGGTTGAACCACGAGCCGTTAAATTTACCGCTGCCGAAACAATAATCCAGTTTTACTCTTAAGTCAACACCATTACGCGTTGCGCTTAACAAGCTGTAGCTTCGCTCTAGAATTTAAGACGAGTTCACGCTTCGGCGGCGTGCGCTCGATGAGCGTTGATCACGCGTCCGCGCCTCGTTCGCCGCGCGGGCCCCGACAGTCGAGTCGAGGGTGAGATTTATGCGTCTCGGCTTTCGCAGAAACGATCGGTGATCTGTGGTCGCGGCGCACGACTGTCGTGAGAAACCGGGGGAGAGCGCACCGCGTTTGAAAAATGACCGCGAGTCGTCGATGAGTTGCATAACTCGAACCGGAGCCCAATCGGCGTACCGAACGGCGGTGGACAGAGAAGAATTTTCTTCGAATCGTGTCCGGTTGGTTGACGGATAACGGACAAATAAATGTGGCGTTCGAAAATGGGTGAATTTTTCTACCGGTGATAAAGGAAAAAGTTCCTCCGCGAAGAACTCGAGAATCGTCTCGTTCGACTCGGAGCGTTTTCTAACGGGCGAGTGAACGCGATCCCCGCTGAATTTCTCCCCCCCCCCCCCCCCCCCGTCATTCGTCGATTCGATGGTCGGTTCTCGCACACAGAAATCCTCGGGAGACAAACTACGAGTATATATTGCACCGGAGTACCGAGCACAATGAAGAAATTCAATTGCTCGGTATAATATCACGGCTGAAGAGGATGGGGAAGCAATCAGAAAGCGCCCAGGGCCATGGCTAAACAATCTGTGCTGGGAGTTTGCTCGTTTCAGACTTGGGCTACGCTCGCTTCAACGGTTCCGCCCTATACCTACCTTTTGTAGCGTACTTTGCACGATGTTTGTCGCCCGAAGGGATGTGCCTAAAATTTCCACGGCGTCGCGATACGAACCACGGTTCGATATAGCGCTCCGATGATGTGCGGACTTTCGAGAATGCGAGTAGTCGAGGTTAATATTCTTTTCTTTCTAATTTATTACAATCACGATTATCCAGTGACAAACAACGAAATGAAAAACATTCCGTCTCGCGTAAATAAACCGGGCATCGGTTTAAATTAGAATGCACACTGATCGCCGGTTAATTCGAAGAGTTAACGCGCCAAGCACTTCACCACGGAAGGGTGCCGACAATTATTTGGCTTTCAAACGCCTTACAAATCCGTGCGACTCAGCGATGCCGGAGGAAACTAAGAAACGGAGGCTGCTCGCGAGATCGACTAAGCCGCGTACATCTGTATCGACGAACGCGCGATAACACGAGTCGTGGTGTAGACGAGAACTCTGTCTCGATGTCCACTCGTCGCTCGGTTCCGTAAAGTGACGTTTATTCAAAGGACGAATTCACGTATGCAATCCAACTCTCGTTCGATCGCCTCGCGATGTTTGCAAACGGAATTGCCAGCCGAAAATCAACAGAGCTTATCATTCCGCTTATCGGCCGGCGGATCGTCGCGCCAGACAGAAGTAGGTGGTTAGATATCGCCCGGCGCGTGCGAAGCGATATAACGCCGCGCCGTCACCGCGCGGATGGTGTATGAAACATTCATAAAGAGTAACGTAAACTATGCACGTTTTGTGTGTATACGAAGGAACGTGATAATAACGTCGTCAAGGAGCAGAGAGTATATTCTTGGTTCACCTCGCCATCCTGCCGCGGCGGCTCATGCAGTTGTCCCAAGGGATTAGCTCGCATCGCGGAACACATGCCCGCTATACGTCTCGCAGCCTCCCCCACTCCGATGTCTCGAGAAGTCGTCCCGAGCAGGCTCAGAGCCCGGACTAGACGCGTACACCCTCGCGTACGCGTACTAGGTAGCTCGTGTGCGAGCCCCTCCCGCGCGTGTGTCGGTGCGTGCACGTGCACACGTGCCCCGTGTCGTGCTTATCCCACAATTAGTTCGGGGACGCGCTATTGTCGCGGAGAAGGAACTGCCACTTATCTATTCCCGGTGGAACTAATTTTAAACATTCCTAAATCTTTGGGAAAAATTCTCTCGGCCCGCGACGGCGAGGAGAGCGGCGGCGGCTCGGCGGAGGGGTGAGGACCCCGGGCCGAGTTTAGCCGAGTTCCCGAGTGGCGTGAATGAAATCGAAGGAGAGAGAGGGGTACAATTTGGATCTGACCGCTTTATATTTCGCAATTTCATTTTCAAATTCGGAGTTCCGAGTCGCGACGGAGAAACTTTCGGAAGGCAATTGTTACGGAGATTGGGAAACTTTGTTGAATTTCGGGGTCGAACGTTTTTATAGCTATGCGGATCGAAGTAGTTCATCTCGGTGTACGATCGTCGTGGTATTTATGGGTGCGATCTACGGAAGAACGCTGCGATGGAAACTCCGTTAGCGCGCGGAGGGGATATCTGTACCGATCGAAACAATAAGGGCTCGTTAAAGGTTGATTTACAAGGAGCGCCCGCCCGCGAGTCGTTAGCGAGAGCCCACGAAACCATCACCGGGCTGCTGACGTCGCCGCCCGGGTCGTGAGCGATATATCCAGCTCAACACACCGTCAAAGATCCCCGCGAGATTACACCGCGGAGCTGATGCTCCCCGAGATTCCGAATGGGGAAGGTGATTTTCTGATCTTGAACCGACCTCTTCTGCTAGATATTCGAAACCACATTTCATCCGGGCTCGGATACTTTACCCCGGCATCTCGCGCGCGTCTTCGGCATTCGATACCTCTTCGTTAGACGTCGGACGATTTCTGTACCGAGAAACGTCTGGCTCGCCTGCGCGCAAGCGGTCCAGCTGGCGATATTTTTATTCGCGTCGATCTCACGAAATTCTCGCAGCGTTAATCGCGCTCCGATCCACCGCGTGCACTCTTAAGGAGTCTCTCGAGTCTCGTACGCGAGAGATGCGACGCTACGACGAGAATAAAAGGACGCTTCGCGGTACCTAACGCGAAAGGTCGGATATGAAGATTCGTTCGGAGTGGGTGTCGGTATCGGCACATGAGGAGGGAATGCATGATTACAGGGGGATGTGTATTCAGGGCGGGTGCAGAGTCGATAGCTCGTCGTTTCAGACACGGGGCACGTAGCATATTATCATCGTTACGCGGCGAGGATCACCGTTCGGCGATACAACTTTGCCGCACGACCGTCATATCCCTTCATCCCCCGCGTTTCTTCAGCGGGTATCGAGTTTCGCCGGGCAATCCATGAAACCCATGAATAACGCAACCTCGTCCGTCGACGTAATGCCTCGATTTCGTAATGTCGTCTCGAGGAGAACTCGATAGCCCGTTAACGGGCGACTCGCCGAAATTTCGTCGAAAATCCTATCTCTCTCGGCGGCCGATGAGAGAAACTGGACGTCTGGACAATTTCAGCGACGGGGAGAATTTGAGATTCGCCACTTAATGTTTACAAAGTTAGTACGCCAAAAGTCGTTGTCCGATTGATAAACGACAAAAGCTGAGTGAAAAAAATCGCATTATAATTAGATCCTACGGTGTGACTAAGCGTACGTCACGCGGGAGCAGAAAGGCTCGCTGATGGATTGGCGGTCGTTGCCCGTCTGACGTATCTCACCCCCGTATCTGGATCGTCGAGCTTCTCGGGGAATTCGTTCTTAATTAACTCGGAAACTGACCATTCGCTCGGCCACCTAGCGCAGTGACATAATTCCGTTATTAAATTATTACGCTAGATTTGACGGTCCTAGGAAGTTACCGTATACCTGCTGCAGCTCCTACGCGCGCGGCCCGTCCTTCTCGTTTAGGACGATCTGATCTACCCGCGGGGTTCACGGAAGTCTAAAGCCCTTCGTCCGTGGGTCTAATTCGACTGACTTAATTAAAACGACGAGAAAAATTACTTCCGCGCGATTCACGCGTCGTATAACGAAGTAAAGCGGATTATCGATTGGCCTCCATTACTTCTCGTCCTCTTATCGTCCTCGCCACTCTCGTTAGCACGCAAAAGCCTCGGGCGTCATTGAATTTCAAGCCGCGAGATCGTCGGCGTTTGCAATTATTTTCAATCGCCGTCCGCCGATTCTATTTTCATTATTTTTCCAATTATCGTTGCCAGTAAAAAGACACGCTCGTTAAGTAATATTCTCGAGCAAAGCAGACGCGAAACCGGGCCAATGACGGGTGCATGCAATTGATGGGTTGCAACGAAGTAACTCGAGTATTTTATTCCTTGCTTCACAGAAATATACTTACATTTCGATTCCCCATTTGTCCACGAATGCGATGAGTTGTCGGTGCTGATCGAGGCTACGAGACGTCGAGATACATATATTCGCTACTTTTGAGATTCATGAGTTGTAAACACGTCGGGCCGGGCTCTCTCGCCCTCGCCCCTCCCTCGTCCCAATGCAGGAGGCGTTCGAAAGAAGAACGTAAGGACGGCGCACAAGTTGGCGGGAACCGGTTTTCGCATTAATCATTATCGACTCTGCCTCCGATAATGAACGCTGCTTTCGGAGGTCGCGCCGGAGTCAGCACGGGCTTTTGAGTAAGCGGTAAATAAATTGCCTCCGACTGCATTAATTTTAACGCCGATTAAATTTTTCTCAGCGCAATAACTCTTGCGGCGCGCGGCGCGGACCCCTTGCTCTACAGGTACCCGCCAGCCTCCGGAGTCGCATACGAGCATCCCCTCGATGCGTACGAATTTAATGTTATTGCCGCAGCGTCTGCCGATAAATTCCTACACGGAGAGAAATTTTCGGTAAAAATTACCTAAATAGTAGGGTAAGCGTGTAGCATTCGGTGTTTTACGGTTAATTTTGTAGAGGCGCTGGTCAGGAATTAACAGTCAACCGATATATTTTGACGAACGTTCCAGAATTTTTACCGTTCCAACTCTACAATTTTACCCGAACAGGAATTTTTATGCCTGCACAATATAGAAAGTATCCCTCCGTTAATAAACGTTATCGTATAATAGCAGCAAAAATTATCATTCGGCCCTTAAATTGTAACAAGTTGTGCGCCTTAATTTTTATCATTACGTTACTGCACAATTACCCTAGAGTAACGGAATTTTTACCTATCCGGGTAGATAGATTCTACCAATGACATCTATAAAGGCGATCACGTGAGCGTCAGTTCGCGTCAGTTCGCGTCAGTTCGGCCGTTTTCGGCCGATCGTCAGAAGTCGACGCACGTTGTGAGTTGTGGCCATTAGAACCGGTGCGAGTTGTTCCAGAAAAAATAAAGTGCTTAAACTAATACATTTATTAAAAAAACAATTATTTAAAAAGATGAATTACTGTCTGGTGAAAGCGGCTTTTGAGGTAAGTGATTTTATTTAGAAGATTTATGGGAAAATGTTAGTAGATTTTTTAATCATATTTTTTGCCTGATATACGGAGAAGTCTCACCATTTTTGACCATTACCAGGAGTATTTGATGGGACATTCTGGTGATTTCTTTTTCGTTATAAATAAGAAGAGAAGACTAAAAGAGAAATTGGGGAAATTCATGCAAACAAATTCTATACTGAAATTTCAAGGCACCGTTAGGAGTGGACGCGTCAAGCAAGGGTGATTCACGAAGCCAGGTGGAAGCGGGCAGTTTCCCCCATAATGACGTCAAGGCAACGGGGCTTTCCAATGCAGGCCCAGGATGAAGGAGTAAGGGGGTCTTATGCTCCTCCAGGCAATCAAAGGAAGCCATTCGATCGACAACCAGCGTGCATATCGGATCGTGATTCGAGTCTCATCGAGGATTGCTTCAGGACTTATCGTGCAGCTGCGTCGAGTCTACCACGTCGAATATAGCTTACAATACATAGTCTCAGCAGATAAGATTTTCATTGAAAAATTTAAATCTATTTAATTTTGTATGTCATTTGTTCTTCTGCGCAGAAAAGTGTGAGGAACGATTTGACGGAGAAAACCTAGGGTCTGCGGGCCGTTAACGGAACATCCTCGATAACGCACGGACGACCATACCGATCGTCCCACTAACAGGACACCGACGCTACCTGAGAACGCACGGTGATCGGCTCGGAATAAGGGACGAGTCGGGCGTAAAGACGGCTTGGGCAGCTCGGTGGTCATTCTCTCCTTCGACCATCGCAAGAGCTACTTCGGCGAAGAGCCGAAGTCAAGTCGCAGTCACATTCATCACGTTGTAATTCACAATCAGTCGCATTCATCAATAAACTGTTCTTTCGGGAAATATTTCCTACAAAAGCTATCGAATTTTCCTTAGTAATGAACGCGTAACAAGGAAGTTAGAAATACTCGTCATTTGCAGCGATCGTTTACTACCTGGCCGCAATAAACTGCTATTTCTGGCACAGGCAAGCGCGGGTACGTATCCCGATGCCGCGACTTCCTCCGTGATGCGAATTTTTCGGAACTGCACTGGTACGAAAGACGCGGAACGACGCGACGCTCGATAGCAACGGTCACAAATAAACGCACTTAGCTCAAATGTCAGGAAAAGAATTCAATTCCCGATATCAAACAAGTAATTAGAACAAAATATATAAAAATTTCCATACAATTTTTAATTTAATAATTAATATCCACTTAATAAAGTGAAGAAAATTTGCTCACGGATAAATAAAAAATATAAAAACGTAAAATAAAAAGTATCACATTGAACGGTAAATTTATATTCTAATTGGTGGGAAAAAAATAATCCTTGAGGTTAGTAATAATTTCAGTACAGGTTAGTATATTTTACCGTACCGGTGCAGTAGTTTCTACCCCGAAAACAGTAAAATCTTTCTCATTGTTTGACACTTTCAATCTATCTCAGCCATAATTTTCATCTATTCCAACCACATTTTTTATTTGATACAGAGGTCACATTTTACTTTCGAGAACATGAAAAACTCTTTGAATGCATGATATTTTTTACCTCACTAACCAAATGCAACACGATTACCGTACTAGTTGGGTATTTTTTCCCTGAATTTCAGGCAAATAGTACTGACGATTTCTCTCCGTGTATAGAGACGTTTATTCCCCGAACTCAATTCTATCGATATCTATACCCATTGAACGTATTTATTTATCGCGAGCGTGTGAGTATCGCATTCCGCTTCGATTAATATTATCTTTTTCTCCGAGAACGCGCATCAGGGCCCAGTTGTACGATAATTAATTAATAGCGCAGCGATTAATGTTGAATGCCTCCACCGCGTCTTCCATCAATCGAGGGAGTTTTTACGGTGAATTCTAATTGAAAATTGATTAATTTTTCGAACAGCCTCCTGTCCGTCGCTCTCGCTCTATACATGGACTACGTACGCTCGCACCCCTATGCACCTCGTTGGTTCCCTTTGTTGACTCGGCCACATCCCTCGGTTTATAGCTCGTAATGCATCTTAAGCGACTTGCGCTTAAGTATAAGACCAGAGTCCATTGAAATCTCTCTTCGACCGCTGCATTGTCCTTCGCTCCTGCGTCCCTCGTTTAATTGGGCAAATTTCGTCAGTCGTGCGATAGATGCGTGCGTTTATCGTCGACGCTCTTCATACGCGGTGGATACTGCATTTTAATCGACCATCGCTGCATGATTTTCGAAGCGTCCTTTTAACCAGCCGCTCGCGCGTTATCGAATCCCGGCGTCGTATAAAGTTTCACGTGCGCAGTCTGCACGTGGCATCTGCGATCTTATGCGTGCCGGACACCTGCTCGTTGTACATACGGGCTGCGCGACGAGTCGTTTACTTCGCGTGGACGCTTGCATATATCCACGACGTGCTCCCTCGCATCGCTTCTTCTATACTTTCCCTGAATTTAAAATAGCGTCGTCGCGCGATGCGTATGTAAATTTAGCCGTTCGCGATATCGTGTGCAATTTTATATCGAAACGCAGAGCACCGCTGATGCATCTTCATTTTTTTTTAACTTTCTTTTTTAATCTCCTCGATTCTTCAAAGTTATCGTTTCGATATTTTTCTCGCGAATTATACCGTTCGTTAAAAGTGACTAAAAACATCGTGAATTAATTTCCCAAGCAAAGGAGACTCTTTTTCACACGCCAACGATTCGAACGGCACTCGATGCCGAGCAATATAAATTATGCAATCGTCGTGCCGGACTTTCATGCATAAAAGTGCGCGCGTAACGGGCCACTCGAGAATTGCCAGCCGTTTCTATACGACGTGCAGAAATTCGGTAGACGACGCGGATTGAACTGCCCGGTAAACGCATGCGTATCTCTTTCGCGGAGGCTATATACGGCTACCTATTCGAAAAGACGAATCGGCGGAACGTGACGAAGGCGACGTGTTCGGCGATTCTCCCGGTGCCGGGCGCGCGGCGCCCCGCTGTTTTCTCCTGCGGGGATGAAATAAAAATTAACCGGTTAAGTGGTATACGGGGCGTTTCGGTGTACGCCGCTGCCGGGAGGACACGGGGCAATCAACAAGTGGCGCGAGAGGTGAGAAGGGAAAGTGGATAATGCGAAAAGGGTGAGGCGCGAGAGAAAGAGGGATAGAGAGAAAGAGAAAGAGAGAGAGAGAGAGAGAGAGGGCGAGTGGCGGGGATGAAATGGGGAAGGAATCGAGAAGGGGTACATTCTTCCGGGCCAGTGACGCCGCGACCAAGCTGCTCCTGGTAACTCGACGCCCTATATCACGCGGCCCATTTACCATAACTGATTCCAACGTCGCGTCGGGCTCCGCGGGACTCGGAAACGTTATACGGAGATTCACGGCGGCGCGTATACGTGCGACGACAGGCTTACTGACGGATTAAGATACAAAATACCCTCGACGCCGGGATTACTTCACGCCTTTCTTATCGAGGGTGCGGGTCGTTTATTTCTCCTCGGCCCGTTATTAAGTCGTCTCGGGAACGGGATAAAGACGTCGGAGGGGGTTTTCGCGAGGATGATCGGCGCGGCGAAATAATGCCGTTCGACGAATCGTCGACTGATCCGAATTCGTCGTTTCGTACTATAACGAAAACTTGAAATACGAACGTACATTGCACCTGCGTGAACTGAGCTGTCATTTTTATTTTTAAAAATACGGACACTTTTATTCCGGCAAATGTGCAAATTTATACACATTCTGAAATTTCGCCATTATGCGTTACACGTCGAAAATCGAGAACACCGCGTTACACATTTCGTTACACAACTAAAACTACATCTACTGTTTATCATGCGGGCGGAACTGCATGGGACAATTCACGCTTCGAACGCGAATATACATTCGATACCGCGTTATCAATTAAATGGATACCGTCCGGCTTCGTCCAGTACCACGTACGATATAACGCGCACATCATCGCGTGACCATAATCCCTGCATTTGTTTCCACAGCAAACATGCCCCGAACGCTCGTAATCAATTCGGTTTTATTCGCAGCTATTGACCCTCGTTGATCCAAATTCTCTTTAACCGTTTCAAGTATATACACTCCGGCCGCAGTTATAACAGCGCTAAAGCAGTTCGACGCGAGGAACGGCTGCGCCATGCCGGAAATAAAAGTACGCTCCCTAACGAACGCTTGTATATTTGGACTTTGGAAATTAGCATTCGCGCGAGGTTCCCGTCGATCGATCGACGCGCGTAATCGCCCGTCCGATCGGCCGTGTACGGAGACCCAATCGCCTTTTACAGAGCTACACCGCGCCAAGGGTTATCTCCTCGATCGATCGACACTCCACGGTGGATCGTTCGGTAACGCGCCGCGTCGAAGCCGCGGGAACCCGGCGCGACTCGGTACGCGAATAATAATTGATGCAACGCGGACACCGCGCGCGACGAGGTTCAACGCGAGCGGAAATTAGCGCCAATCTGGCCCAATGCACGAGTAGAGGAGGCATTCGAGATGTCTTTGCAGTGGACGCGTTTCTCAAACTGGCTCTATTGGCAAACACCGCGTGCCTCTCTAAAGTGAGGTCAATTGTACGGTCGGTCGTCGACCACCGAGTCAGCCTCTTCGCGTTCCCCTTGTTCACGAATCGGAGTAATCGTGCTGTGTCTATCGTAATGAGGACGGATGGGAGGAAGGGCGAGAGAAGGAAAGACGAACGAGGCTTGTTATCACGGACCAGAATCGTTCAGACTATGATCAACGCCGATGAAAAGCGTTGGATCGCATCTCGCGTTCAACTACTCGGGCGTAAGATACACAGCCGCGCGACTATCGACGCGTTCTCGTCACGCGTGTCGATGATGATCGCTTCGTGTCTCCCGCGGTATCGACGAGTGGTACTACGAGTAGCGTCATTCGAGCCGCCGGGGAGGGCAACCTCCGAGAGGCTGGGTGGTGTTTCGTACTCGTGTTTAATTAGCGTGTCGCGGACATGACACTACTAAACAGAGCAGGGATCAGGGCCCGGGGTACGGGGCTGAGGATTTTATGGGCTCGGAAACGCGTCCTTCCCCGCCGCGACTCTCTTTGGTACAGGGGCTATCGTGAATTCGTCGTCATGTGTGGTCTTTACGACGGTCCCCGCGCGGGTCCTCTCGTTGGGAGTTAGGAATTTGGAACGTTTTTAGTTTGAGTGTTACTGCCTGGGTTGACGAAGGGCTCGTCTTTCAAATCCGTTGACAATCGTGGTTTATTGCTATAGTTGAAAGTGGCGAGCGGTATTTTCCGCCGATACCCTCGGGATTTTGCGGAAAATCGAAATCTCTGGAATCTCGATCTTCCGATCAGCCTACCTTTCGTATTTTTCTTCTACTGATAACGAAAGACACGATTATTAGATCGATATCTCTCGAGGGAAATATACAATATCGGCGATTTTATGTGCGACGAAATTATTATTTTTTTTTTACAAAAATTATCGATATCTTGGTCTTTATTGAGAATTTCTCAATAAATCCATTTTTGGAATCAGCAGGAAAAAATACATCGATTTTTTGCGAAAACGTTAAACGGAGCTGTAGGGTCGAATGTCACGATATCATTAGATACCCACTTCTCTAATTAGAAGACGTAAGCGTATATAAGGCGGTTTAACCGAATCGGGGAATGCGCGGCGAGCTTAAAATCACTTACGGCAAAGTCTATAGCTATTCATTATTCGCCAAGTATGGGGAATAGGTTCGTATAGGTATCAGGGGGGTTTGGCGCAGCCTGTAAGCTATTGTCCCGGGCTTAATTGGGTGCAGAGGAGGACCGCAGGCCACGGAGGCTCTCGCTCTCGACGATCCGACACAATCGCCACGGTACCTCAACGTCCTCTGGTAGCTACACGCGGAGAAATCGCGGATCCGAGGACAAGACAACAGGTATACCTTACCCGACCGGCAACTGGTAACCAGTAACTCTCCTCTGTCCACTTATTAGCCGCTTAATGGGCCGCGATGTACGAACCAGGACGCCGTCTTTCGCGAGGCCCATCAAAAGAGGTGGGCGCGCCCCATTTATTTACCGAACAAAACGAGTAGTGTACACCCTCTCGGTGGGAATGGTGGGGAAAAAAAAAGAGAGCCAAGACCCGCTGCTCGAGCGACTCGAAAGATGGTAGCCGAAGACGCAACTCGGAATCGTCTGCATTCTCGGGTTCGATATTGGACAATAAGTACCACTAAAGATGTACAGTGCATACGTACCAATGTCGCATCGATAGCGAGAAAGTAACGACAAATCTAAAATCCATTCGTTCCAAGCGCGGGCATTAAAAAGCAAGCGCGCGAGAGATAAACCCACTTAGCGTTCGAGCGATTAGAAAGGAACTGTACCAGCTAACGTACGCCTCGTCATTCCTGGCTACGTCGGCCCAAGCCATCACAGGAGCGAATGAACGGCGAGAGAGGTCGAGGCGCGAAGACGGAGAGTGCGAGGCGAAAAAGACGGGATTTAACGAAGCACGAACCCCGCGCGCGGTAGGAAACGACTGCTCTATAATCCACTCCCGCGCTGGACGACAATGAACCCGCGAGCTGGAAACTGGAAAGCCACCGGTGCACGACGTCACACGCACACACACATTTGGGATGCCCTCTCCTCTCGCTCGATCAACAAACGTGCCGCGGCGTGCGGTTTCCTCGGGCGGTTCAAAAAAACCGCTGCTTCTTACGCGGACGCGTATAAATCACGTATATATCCTCATTCTCTTCGCGCACTAATCCGGAACGCACGGATGTGTCCGAAGGAGGCAGAGTTCATCCGTGACTGTTCCGTTTCGGCTTGAGGCTGAATACCTGTACTCGTTGAGATAGGGGAGAGAGAGTCCCGATTATCATCCGAGGATTTCTGCGGTGTGGGCGTACCTTCCATACGACCGAGATTCGCTCGATTCTGATCATTTTTAATTGACGTCTTTATCATTGCGAAACGATAACCATGGGATTCGTTTTAGCTCAAACCTCGCAGCTGCCACCTATACGACGTAAATGCGAAGTAAAAATGAGAAGGAAGTCGTAATACGAATGCTAATCTCGCACCGCGATGCAGCGTGATATCGGAATAATAGCCTCGTCAACGCGGATGGAGACGTTGCGCGAAAAGATTGGCCTTTGATTACTTTGCGGCGTGACATTCGTTTCCCGCGTCGCGTGTCGAGAAAAAATTAAGTATTTCTGTCGGGGTTGCTCGCGCACCCCCGCTCGTATCGGGGCGGTTGACGTCGTCGGTGGTAATGCCTCGAGAAGGTCGTCGTATTCACGAAGTAAAGACCCGGCGCTGTATATCGTCGCTCGAAAATGAACGAGCTAAAATTCGAACGCCCCCCCCCCCGGATACTCATACGGTCTCGGGTAGTACATACCTCGCAACCGCGACGACACTTCAAACGCTGCACGCGACGGAAGGAAGACGAAGACGGAGCGTCGCTGCGGGGACAATTAGGACGGCTAAGTGTGCTCCATACTCGAGCAATCTCCCGACAAAGAGAATGGCGTAGCATCCTGCGCTTTGTATATATCCACACGAGCTGCAGGTACTCGCCATACGGCACGCTTGCGGATACGGGTATCTGTAAGTAATACCTACACGTATAGCGCGTGTGTGCTCCCTCGGTGCCTCGTCTACGACATATGCACACCCATTTCGAGGAACGGAATATATTAATCCGTCTGAACGCGTCGTATGTGGTACGCGTGTACGTACTATCCCCATCGAACGAGGTATCTCCGTGTACCTATAGTTCCTACGATCCAAGCATTTTCGGGGAACAGGATCAATAGACGAACATATGGTATGCCCGTTTTAGAAATTCGAGAAAATTCGTCGCGTCGAGCGAGAGGAATTTTATTATTATTATTTTTTTTCTGAATTCGTCGGAAGGCGCGTGGGTAGATCGGGATTCCTACCGACGAAAACGGAGGCTGCACGTACGTCGACTTGATTAGATATCCGAGGAGGATCGCGATAGAAATTGTAGATCGATGCGAACGCATCTATTCTACGATCTCCGCCCGATCTCTGTCCCGGGATAACATCGTACGCCCCCCTCGTTGCACCGCAAAGAGGTCACAGGGTCCGCGACATTCGCGTGAGACAGTTTGATCTCTATACCGGAGAAAAGGAAGCGGGAGGGAGAAAAATGCGCTCCCTCCCCCCTCTCTCTCTCTCGGAACCGAGCGCATCGCAAACATAAAAGCCGAACCTCTCCGCGAACGGCGCGCGCATCACGGCAAAGCGAAATTGACGCGCGTCGGGACGTAGCACGGAGCCGCGCATTCGGTTAGGTTAACTCAACTGACACGCTTCCATCCGGCTGGCACCCCGAGGGCCTTTTCTCCTTCTCCGCTTATGAGCGCGCCTCGGACCGCGCGGCGGCGCGGATCAGCCACCCTTCACTGAAAAATCTCGGCTGGCATCTAGTTAACCGCGCGAGAGACGCGCGGAGAGTCTGCACGAAGTTCGAACGCGAGGCGGACTTCCCGCTGTGCGTCGGAACCGCCCTGGCCCATCGCGCGAGATAACTCGCGCCTCTCTTCGGGCGTCCGGCAGATCGATTATGGCCGCCGGTCGTATGCGATCAAGAAATTTCTCCTCGTTATCCCGGACCACGCGGCCCGTTCTTCATTCGCCGAAGGGTCCCGCGCGAACCTCCGTGACTTTTCGCGCCTAATTCGTCTCGGAAGGGGTGAATTAGAATCGGCGACGAAGCGGAGGCTGATCGCGCTCGTTGCTCGTGGATTGCTCTAGCGCGCGTCCATTGACGCGTAGTTTTTGTCCTTGGCAAATTTCGAAAAATACGTAATACTTGAATTATTATTCAACGATTAAATAATTTCGCGTAGAAAAAATTAATTCATCCAAATATCGCGATCAACTATCGCCTCCACCGCACTCCGATCACAGCCCCGCGCATGACACAAGTGACCCACTCATAGCAGACGACGAAAAAGTAGCTTAATCGTCCGTATCGCGCGAGCGCGCGGACCATCGCGATATTTTTGCCGGGCGCTGACCGACGCGCGTCGTCTCTCTCTCTTTCTTCCGCAGACTCCGCGCTCTCCCTCCCAAAGATTGATTACGGCCGGGCTGTCTGATTAAGAAATTCCTCCTCGCCCCACGCGCGCGGTTCTTCATTTTGCCACTTTTATCATCAATCAGAGGACATTCTTCGCCTCCCTTTTTTTCTCCCGTCGCGCGTACGTGCGCGCATCCTTCGCCGATCCCATTCGCTGATCGATGAACTCGGTGACGCGACGAGAGGAGATCAACCGGTAATAAGCGATCTCGATCTCGCGTCGCGTGTCGAGACGTCGCGTGGATCTGGAGAGAATCGAGCGATACCGATTCCCCGTATCGAGAAGAGCAGGTGCAGCAGCGCTCACGGTCCATTTTTTCCCGCCGCCGCCTCGAGGTACATTTTCACCCCTCCTCCGAATCAGAGACGCTCTTTCGGGGGTGTTTCATCCCCGCGCGCTTCGCGCAATCTCTCGGCGCGCTTATATCTACGTCTATAATGGAAAGCGAAGCGAGCTGACCAGCGGTTTTGAGCCCGAGCCAGCGATCAAAGAGCCGAGATCACTCGGTGGAAAATTGTACCCGGCTGACGACGCGGGGAGTTGCTCGAATTAGAGGTTAATTACTGCGGGAGCAAAAACGCGGAGCGGTTGCCCCGAGTGGTCCGCTCTAACGCTCCGGTGCTCCATCGCGCTGCGGTTGTGGGAAACGTAGGTTAGCCTCGTTGGTTCCATAAAGGATTTAACTTATCCTCCGGGTTTTTAGCGGATGTCGTTAAGGTACGCGTTGTACGGCCGGGACGCTCCGCATGGAGCACCGATTGTCGGGGCCGGTGGAGTCGTCTCGCCTCCATGACGGTATTCGCGTTCTCGCGATGATCGCGTCTACACCGAAGCGATCGATCTTTCGATTCAACGCGCGCTCGAATTGCCGCGTGAGAACATCGAGGAGACGCCGTCGCAAAGAGCACGAGTCGCGGAGATATCGACGTATCGTTGAATTTCAAATGAAAATAAGAGCTCGGGGTGAGGGAAAAAGGGAAGCAATTACCTACTTCGAATGCGCGTGGCGAGGCAAAAAGTTTGAAAAGCCTATTGAAAATGAAATAACGAATCGCGGTCCCGCTTAATTAACTCTTCCAACCGCGATTGTCGCGATAGACGCGCTTTAATTAAAAACGGGGCTGTTAATTTTGCCACCACCCCACCGCTGAAAAATCTTATCTCGTCGGGAATTTTCGCGTTCGCCGACCGGGGTGCGAGAAGATCGAGCGCGACGTCATCGACGGTCGCTGCGGCCATCGAAAAACGCAACGGCGGTAAATCGCAATTAACGCGGCGGATGTCGATGGTTCTGCCGTTAAAGCGTTTCGAAGCACGAGTAGCCAATTTGTCACAGTTATACCAACGAAGAGCCCTTGCCCTGCAGAGCGGGTCTTCTCTCCTTCCTCGAGCCGGTTGCATTCCATCGAATTAAACGCGTCTATAAATAGCGTCGAGTGTGCCTTCTCGCTCGGACAATGATGTCAGCGCGTTAATTGGGTCGACGGCCGAAAGATTTTCACTACTTCGGTAGTGCAACTGCGCCGTAGCGCGCGCGCGCGGGAGACGGGGGAAGAATTTTTGGCGCGCGCGCGTTTATCGCGGTGCTGAATTTATCGAGGGAGCAACGTTATCCGCGAGCGATGAAGCCGAGAACTGTATTTTTTTTTCCTCCCACTCGACGCTGGCGAATCGCGCAGTGGCAATTCTCCGTAGTTAGGTCGGGTCAGGTTAAATTAGTTAGGCTCACTTATGTTCGCACGGGTGACGACGACGTTCCACGTGCGGCTCTCCGGAGGGGGATGATAACCGCGGTTGATAGTTTTATTACAGGATTGTTTCTGCATGAGAAAATCGCGCGAGAGCGAGCGAGTTGGCCGATGTCGGGGTTCGAATTCCCGTCGTGACAGCGCGATGCATACGTAATGCATCTCACGGTGCACTGACTTGGCCTCGGTACCAGCGAGAATCTCCTTCGGAGCGCGTCTCGCGTCGTATATACAGTCACTGTTTACGACTTTTTAGCCCCTCTTTTGGCACTCGCGATTCTCCCGTATGCCACGTGACTTGGGCGTCCCACGTGTCGTGGGTACAACGCATCTCGCGATTACAGTTAGTAATTTCTGTAGTAACAGGTGCCGACTGTAACGTAATGGGAATTGAAGTTGGCCCGTATACGCGAGACGGTAACCGCGGTTTGCGTATACCGTTGCCGGAGCACAACAGCCGTTACGTGCTCCTCCCGCGTGGCTCTTGAATTTTGTACGTGCGTCCAATCAGAATTTCCTTTCCGCAATACCATCCACGCGGCTCATTATCCGCGAAATCGAGGCATCGTGCCGCTTTCGTATCATCGGGTGATGTGACTCAGCGCTGCCGTTCAGAAATGACGTCGAGCGCAAAAGATTCGACTGTAAAAAATCTAAACCCTGTATGCGAAAAAAAAAATCATTATGCAGTGTTAACAGAACTAGGTTTTGCTGAGAATTTCTTGCTATCGCGACAAGAATATTATGTGTGACGACAAAAGACATGACGAGAAAAAGTTTCACCGTGATTGTATTACTAGTTATACTTGCCATCGTTGAACGTATCTTTTGCTGCCACAGATAATATTTCCGTCACGATGGCAAAAAGTTCCCAACGGAACCTAGTTTTGCTGAGAGACTGCAAAATCATTTTTTTCCGTGTAATCGGCCTCCGAAAGCCATATGTATCATTGGGCAACGACGCCGCCACTGCCGGGCGAAATGACAAATTCGAGGGTCGAAGCACCCGCCGGGGCACGTGACACCCGCAGTGGGTGAACTCAATCGCGGGATCGAGTGGTAATCCTTTCCGGGCTACAGCGACTAAGCGGGGTGTCGAGTTGCACGACGCGATTGGAGGAACCGATAGAGCTATCCTAACGCGACGGATACCGTCGCCGGATTACGAGAAGGCCCCCCCGACACGTTTCCGATATAACGAGAGGAAAAGGCCCCTATACGAGGTCTTTCCGTCTGATATTGACATAGGAATCGTGCGAGTGAGAACGCAGATTAACACTGGTGAACGTATAAGAGTTTCACCGTCACACACTCTAACTGGACAAGTTCGAGAAGAACGGAAAATGTGCGACAAAGAGGCTCTTATACATTCACCTGTATTCTCACTCGCGCTAGCACGATTCCTATGCCAATATCAGACGTGACGACGCTGCCCCGTGACACGCGCGCTTACGCGTTGGTATTACACCGGCGTAGGGGGGAGAGCGCGCCGTCGTCATCCGGAATTATAGGTAAAAGAGATCATAACGATACGCGAAAATCTCTCACTTCCCGTTAATCTCCCGTGTCCGCGCGTATCGGCGCGTATGCGTAGCGCTTCGAAGGCGCTTCTACGATTCACGAATAGTAGACGGCCGCGCGCGCGCTTAACGCGTGGCGTAATAAATACGTACAAATGTAGGCGCGCAGACGTCGTTCGTAACGGGAGAACATGAGCGGCGGTAGATCGTCGCACGCGCGGTTGATAGTCGTAACGACGAAATCCTCCGCCGCGCGCTCTCGGGTGCCGTGGCGTATGGGGCACGAGGCGCGCGCGTACAGTTCCCGCGCGGACGACCGTTGCTTTATTTCTTTCGGGGCACTTTCCCTTTTCGTCGCAACCCCGATCCTCGCCAGATTACATCTCCCGTGTCGTTTTCCTCGACCGTCGCCAGAGCTGACCTACTCGGCGCGACAGCTGCGCGAGTGGCTCGAACGTACGATGACGATGTCTTTTATCGTCGCGAGGATATTTAAACGTGGCGCGGAGAGTGTGCGCGTCGTGTGGCGCGAGGAACCCGAGTCGGTGAACGTGTGCGCGGCGGAGAGCATGCGAAGCAAGTCTCTCTCTCTCTCTCTCAAGCGTGGTGACGCTGGACCCGGACGGCGCGGGCAGAACGATTGTGTGGTATTACATACCGACGATTAATTAGACCACACACCGAAGTCATCGAGAAATCTAGCGGACAATTATAGACACGTTGGACAGAGCGAGACGCGAGTGCTGTCGAGAGTTCCAGCGGTTGTGATCTGGACGGACCACCCTCGATGTTGGTCCATTCGTCCTTAAATCGAGACGATTCGATGGAAGGAATTTTTTTTACCCCTACCATTTAAAGTCTGACGAATCAGCGAATTCGCAAGCACCTTTTCCATCGATCGGACTTGATCGAGAGGCAAATTTCGAAATTCTCCCGACCGTCGAAATAGTAGAAAGAAAAAAATGCCTAGATCCACGCGGCGAATGCTAAGAGCTTCGAAGGCAAATCCCCGCTTCTACGAAGAGGTGGGGCCGCTTCTCATTGCGGTCACGACGTGCCGAGAGAAGAAGCCAGGAAATAGAAAACCTCGTCCTGCTCGCCGATTATTTCGAAGCTGCGTGATTTCACGTACGCCGCTGTCGCGACGCCCGCTTGCGGTGGTCCGCGAACCGATAAAAAGCCGTGAAACGTAATGAAGGAACTACAAAAACAAAAGAGCGGGAGATCGACGCGGTCAGCGGTCGCCTATTGTGTCAGAGTCTCCTCCTTTTGAGGAATCCTTCGGCTTTTGTTCTCCCGAAACGAAGTGAATAGATAAACGTCGTTCTTTGTGATCGGAGACCTCCCGGAAGTTCGGTCGGTGCCGTGCTTCACCCATCGCGCACCGACGACGGAGAGATTTGAAGAGTCGTCACACGCCGGAGAACGCGAAAGAATTCCCGAAACGATCGCCCGAAGAGCTTTCCTCGAATTTCGAGCCTAGACGACGAACTCCTCTCGCGATGTCTCTCGGCAAAAATAGCGCCTCGCGCTCCTCCCTCAAAGGCGTTAAAGCAGATCTGCCAAAGTGCCATCCTCGTCGTCGGTCCGGCAATCTCCGGGCGGATCTTCTCGCGCGAAGCGCTCCAATTTCGCGCGACGTATAGGTACCTTCCCCGACGAAGATATCGGATCCGTGAGCCGTGAATCACGAGCGTCACCTCTTCGGCCCGTGACGACCGTGCGATCGCGATCTCGAATATTCGACGGACGACGCGTCGCGCGCGCGAGTCATTCGAATGTCAAATCGAGTAATGCGGTGACTAACTCACCGGCAAATCCGCGGCGATTGTTAATTTTCGCTGGGAACGAACGCGAAACTTGCGGTTGTCTCGACAATAGCGATTGTTCCGCCGATAATCGCTTCCGGTGAAATGCCGGCTCCCCGAATTAAGTCCGTTCGGCGAACGACTTTGAACGCGTACATCGGTCGCGCTCTTCGAGATCGCGCACGCGCGTGCACGCTCGGAAAAGGCGTGGCTCGACACCGAGACGAGGTGCCACTCTCGTGCCGCGCTAACCTACCGTCGCGTCGCGGCGACGATTATCAGGAGACGGCCAGCGCATTCCGTTCGTTCCCCTTCCAAGGAAGCGATCTTCACCGTGGCATATTGATCAGCGATCGTGATTCGCCCGATCCCATCCGCGCTATTACAAACAGTCGCGTTCTCGCGTTATCACTGGCTCTCTCCTGTCTGTCTTATCGATAAAAATTCTGCAATCGTGGCGAGTCAAGTACTTACACCGAGAGAAATAATTGCCAGTATTAAAAAAATATGACTCAAATCAAGAACATATTATGATCTGTCAAATTTCAAAAAATTCCGGATTCTTGGTCGAGAAATATATATTCTTGATTTAATAATGCCATCGCCAGAACGGAAAATTCTTTTCGCGCGAGAAGAACAATTACTCGAGCCTGTCAAGTATTTTCTCCCGCGAAGAAAATCATAGCTTGTGAGCCTTGAAGAAAACCTTTTTTTTTGGCATCATCGATCGATTTCTCTCGGTGTACCGCGCGCGCGAGCGACATAAATATATTTCTCTACAACGCGCATCGACGCATCCGTGCCCCGTTCTTCTTGAAACCGACTCCCTGCACCTCATACCCTTTCTCCGAAGATATAACGGCCGCGGTTCACGATCACTCGCCCTCGAAATCCGGCTCACAGCGAGACCCGACCGAGGAACGCGTACATAAGCGGTCCCCGCGCGAAACCCGCGTATGTCCCGCGGATAATATATGCGATTCGACTGTAATACCTGACGGCTGGTTGCGAGTCGGTGTGCGTACCCCGTGCAAATCACCGGTTAAGATGTCAGCGGCAATCGAACAAGACCGTACATCAATGTAAGCGAATACTTAGCCGGGGCCTCTCGCCTCTTACCTCTCACCTCGTCGGCGGACACCTTAAATCTCCGTCCGGTACTTTTGGAACATCATTCACAGATGTAATCGCTCACCTCCGCACCGCGCCGTGCCACGACGAGGGCCGCGCGAGTGCCGTTGCTATAGGTTCCTCGACGCGCGCAGTCGTTCCTCTCTTTCCCTCTCGCGTACCAAAGTTATATCGCGCGTACGGACGCAACAACCATAATAATAACGAGCAGGAGAGTACACAGGGGGCACGACACCTCGGAATTCTTTTTTTCCTGCGCGCGCGCGCGCGCGGAGGGATCAACGCTCGCGCGGGGAATCGCACGCGCGCGCGACGATCTCGCGTCTGACCGCTTGCGCGCGTTTCCACTGAAATTCTCGACGGTGGAAAGAGATTCGTCTATCGCGGGCGGATCTCTCCCAGGATCGTTCCGCGCGTTCGCTCGTTGTCCCGAGCGGCTGCAGGCCACGCGACGAGTGCGGGAGGCGGCGTTCGTTCGCGGAGAAAAGAATTCGCGCGAGGGTGATGCGATCTGCGGGGGTTGAAAAGTCCTTGGAAACCGGACGAGAATTTTCACGCGATATGGAGATAGGAACCTGCACGCGCGAAAGGGTTCTCGCAGGCGGCCGGTTGAACAGAGAAATTTCCTGGAGGGGGCCTCCTTTATCCCTCTTCCCTCCTCTCCTTTTCTCACCCGACGCTCTTTCGATACGCAGCGCGAGCGGTACCACGCGGCGCGCAAAGTGCAGAAGGAGGAATTCACAAAGAGAAGAACTGCCGGCGATGAGATAAGATCTACAAGGACTCAAAAGTCCCGTGAATTATATCGCGCAGGGGGCGAGTGCTTTCGTAGACATCACGCCGTGCGACCAAAGGCGGATACCTCGCGAAAAATAGTGATCTTTGCTCCTCGAGGAAAACTTTCGTCTGTACGCAGCGAGAAAGTACTATGCATCGGATGAGAGAGAAACGCCAGAATCGTTGTTCTCGTCGTGCCACACACATATCCCGTCCCCTCCTCGATCCTTTGGACACGGTACCGCGCGTTTAAAGCTCGGAAGGAGGTATTTACCAGAAAAGGAAGAACGGTCCACGATACGATCTATGCGAGGACCGAAAAATCCCGCGAATCAGAGCCACGCGGTAGAAACCAGGACGACTGTTTTCGTAGACATCCTGCGCGAGATGTTGCTTCGTGCATCGGTCGCAGTCCGCGCTCCTCCGAGTAGAAAGAAGCAGTCATATTATATATCAGCGAACCGAGCGAGCGCAGAAGATGTCCAGCTTCTCCGAGAGAGGCTCGGAGTGAGCGGTAAGGACCGCGCGCGATGCGCGTGGTCTCGTTCGTGTCCTGCACAGTCCGGGACCGACTCGATGTCCTCGCATAAACCCGACGACCGTCCCCCGAGATGGTTTCTCAGCAACGGAAGCACCGCATCGGCCTCCTCTTGCCGAGAAGAGGAGAGAGGAACGCGCGAGCGAAGACAGTTTCATTGTCCCACGAATAATTTATCGGTAAATAAACCCGAGATGTGCCCGTCGTCGACGTGTAGCGCCCGGGCTACATGTCGCGGGTTTTTATAAAACCGTCAAGCGCTGTGTCGAGACGCCTACGGGCAGCTGCGGGTGTTTCTCGAACAGCGCGACGACGACTGTTACGGCCAACGATAGCCGTAATGTAATATTCGGTCCCTCCTTTAATTTCTGCACATGTCGTACGTTAATAGAATTTAAGGTGAATTTTAACTGCGGCTATGCGGCCTAATCCGGGCATAAATGCCACGATTCGGCGACGAAAGGTCAATCTCCGGACGGTGAATCCCTGGACAGCTATTCTCCGAACGGTCCCTAATTCGGCCCAGGTCAACGCCTAATTACTTCATGCATCTTTTCACGGGCGTTCGGATGGGTCTAAAAGCGGAGTTATTCTCGGTACGGGGGGTGCATCGCGTCGACCAAAGGGCACGGTACCTTGTAACGGTACGAACCAACGTCATTCGTACGGGACTTTGAGGAACGCCAAAGTCCACCGAGTCTAGCGACTGTAATCGCCCCCGTGCACCCGCGTTTCCCCTTCCGTATTCCATTCTGCCGATATATAAACCTTAGTCGAATGACCTGCGAGTCAGTTATAATTTTGCTACTCTTCGTAACTCATCTTCGAGCTAGAGCCCCTCGATCGCACCGTCGCGTACCGTCTCCAAGTGTCGCGGGCGCCTCATGTGCTATCAGTGTTTATTGTAAGTGCTTTAACACACTCTCGGGCCCGAGCTCCTCTGTCAAATCGACGTAACGTACTCTGTATTCACTTATGTCTCCTTCATTTCAATCCGCTTTCTTAATTATATTACAATTTATTGTTCAATTGCCTTTTATTACCCGATCCCTACATTCTTTCCGTTTTTTCCACTCGAGCCTTAACCGTGTCCTTTATCCGTGTCCCCGGGCCTTACAACCCCGCGGCGATATCGACGCGCCCGTTAAGCCGCTCGAAACAACGACACTCCCGGTGGATCGGGGGTCGGCCCCGATCGCGTCGGGAGTTGGCGTCCTCGTTAGAGGACGATCGATTTTTGTCGCGCGCGTGCGCGCGCCACTCGCTCGATACTAATCGACGCGATGCCCGGTTGATCTTCCACGTGGATATACCATATATATTCGTACGCGCGACCGGGAGGCGATTTATCGAGAGATCGGCCGGACTGAAAAGGGGTTCGACGCGAAGGAGTCTACCATTATACACGCGCGGCGAACGGGAAATCCGACATTCGCGTGCGTTCTTCTCGGGATAAACTCCAGAATCGGAGCCTCGTATTTGTATGCACGCGCTCGTCCCGCGTGAACGAAGGCGGCGTGTGCACGTACGTATGTGGGCATATGGAAATCGCATCGCAATACCACGACCATGATTCCTCGCAGCCATTGTTGAATACTAATTCGGCGCGCTCCGGGGAATTGCACCTTACGCCGCGGCTTTCGCGGTTTCTTCCTTTCCGTACGATTGAAAATTCAGGGCGGACGCATATCGGGGGGTACAGGGGGAGGGGGCGCGCTCGCACCCACCGCACTCTCATCCGAATTGCGCTGCAATTTCAACGTGCGCGTTTATCTGTCGAAAAATTGACGAATTTCTGTATTCGGCAGTCCTGTACTGAACGAAATAATTAGGCTGTTTGAACCAAAAAATTGATGAGTTGAACCACATATTTCGTTATTCTACCCAACCAATAAATAGTTAATTGAACCAAACAGACGAACGATCCATATTTCATCGAATAATTTGGTTATCGTCGCCAAGATTTTGGTTAAATCGGCCGAATTATTTGTCTCCGTGTACTGATCCAAAATTTACACGGAAACAAAATCACGTCGATCGGTTCCTTACCGATTTGATCGAAAAGCAAGAGCGTCCACCTTGAAAGTACGAGCAGGTGCTCTTCCCACAGGAATAACAATGAGTCTGTGCATACATGGTGGCCCGCGAGAGAGAGAGTAGATGTAACTACAAGTATACTTTCCCGTGCGAAGTCTTCCTGCGAGCATAATGATGCCGATGAGGCTAGGCGAGAGGATCGGAGCGAGGAGGAAGGAAGAGAGACAGAGAGGAGGGGAACGAAAGAGGAACGGCTAAAGAGTAACGGAGAGTTGACGAGTAAAGGTGCGGGTAGGCTATTTAGTATGTCGGTTGCGATCGTCAATGCGCTGGGAAAACACGGCAGACTCGCGACACACGTGGAGGTCGACTACCGAGAGATACACTTGCTCGGTATAGCTGCTCAGGGTGGAGGGTTGGTCGATGAATGTGTAAACGGTGAAAAAAATAGGCGGAATAATCGAATACGTTTATACAAAAAAAGTGAAAACACCCGGCTCAACGATTTCTCCTCGCCCGATTACAGATCGATGCACCCGATGCACCAACCCGAGTGCACTCGCATTAAACCGCACAAGCGGCCTTCTCTAAAATCTTTCAACCCGCGCTCCTCGATAACCACTCTATTTAGCGGCCGTCTATTTTGTCCGCCCTCCCAACCGCGACGTCGGATGAATATGTTAATTATTTGACGGTCACGAGCGTAATTACTACGTGCTCCGGATAGACGCGGCAGTATGCGCTCGTACGTGAGACGCCTGTACGCGCGTGCGAGAGTGCGCCGCGGAATTATGAGCCAAGTTTCGAACCGTCACGCGAATCCCAAGTCGAGTCGTCCTCTCTCCCCGTCCTCTCTTCTCCTCTGTTTCTCTCCGGCGTGCTACCCTTTCCTCGCGTCGTCGCCCCCGGCATCGCGGGCATGTTTGCTCGCATCGAGCTTCTCCCCTATTCGCCGGAATATTTCCTTAAGCGGTTTTATCGCGCGCAAGCCATTACAATATTTACGAGAAGCCTTTTCACCGCGTGCAATTATTATAAATGCGCGGTGCCGCATGAAGATGCAAGCGGGTATGAAATTAAAATATACGCATAACCTGGAGGCTGAACTACATTTAATTTGGTTTTATTAAATTTAACGCGCGTTTACGCGCGCACGAAAAAAAGAGTTCCACTGCTCTACCGTGAATTTTGATCAGAACGGATGGGAGGGAAAAAATGCTGCGCGGAGAACCTCGAAAAATGACCGTTCGACTGACTGAAATAATTATCCACAGACAACTCTATGCGTCGGCTTGTTCCCGGCTTTTTTTGAACGGCAGCAAAACACGTTGCTAGCTGCAGCTAGAACGCCGGCGTAACTGCGAATGGCCGGCGAAGGGGTGTAATCTCGAGACGTAATCCTATCGTGGTTAATAAGACCCGGTGGTATCTAACCCTGTTATCGGTATAATTTTAATTATAGGACCGTTTTCTCGGCTCTCTTCTTTTGCAACGATGGAGTTTTCTACCGAAACGCACAGCGGCGGCGACGTCGTCGTCGTCGTCGTCTTCCGTTTTTGTCTTCGCGTTAATGAAACGCTCCGAGGCTTCGCCGAACGGATCACCGTGACTATCGATGAGTAGCGGAGATACCTACTGCTTATCGAATCGTTATATATAGTGACGCGATTAAATTAAGATTCATCGTAATCGATTACATCCAACGTCGATCATACGGTGCGGGAGAAAAATTCATTTATTTACCAATCGTTAAGAAAAACACGACCGACGCGCCGACAACTTCCCGGTGTTGACGTTTCGAGCGCATCGACTGCGGGACTGGGCTTTGATTAAATGGAGAGTGTCGAGAATGAAACGTCAAATGAGAGAAGCAGTCGCTCCGGGCACCGCTACGCTCTCCTCTGCGTATTCTTCATCGGTCGGTGCATTCTCCTCGGGATATGGACATATCTCCTCGTCTTGGTCGTTGTCACGGGTGTCAAGTATTATCACGCTTTTATGGGTTTCGTAGCGGTGAGTCCCGCGATGTTAACGGCTCTGCAATTTTTATCGCGAGGAAGCAAATCGACTTCTCTTGGAATTCTTCGGTGCAAATGGAACCGCGACCCTCTCGCTTTTCAGCTACACTTGGTCCTCGAATGTTCCGTGGTCCACAGTGATCCCATTTGGGACCACCGACTCTCGCTCGATGTACGTTCGATCGTGCACGTATTTCTCGCCGTTCTGACCATCACAGCGACCGCTGCCTCGTTACTTCCGGGACTAGCCTTGGCCGAGTACCGAAAGGACAGCGGCAAATGGGGTCACCTGTTCATCGGGATAATCGAGATGGGACTGTTATTTATAAACGTCTTCACTGGCACTGCCCTGACGAAACTTGCGGAACCGAAGAAGCTGTATGCGCTTCACAAGTGCTCCGGTACCTTTGCCACGTACTTCATGATCGTCGTTTTGGTCAGCGGAATTTTCGGAATCCTGCTGGATCGGACGATCGAGTGGATCGTTATCGTATTAACCGTTTGCGCGTACCTAATGATGCCCTTCGGATTCGGAGGACTCGCTCGTCGTCACGTCGAAGTTAATCGAAGAGCAACGTAGAAGAAACGAGCCGAACGTTGATTAGCCAATTGAGTGGCTTGATTGCAAGAAATAACAGACCATGAAAATAAGACTCCTCTTAAATCGAAATCCCGATTCATCGAATCCCCGAGTAACGAAATAAACCACGCCTCGCGGCGCGCCGATCCATAAATTAATTACCATCGCCGCTGACAGAATCCTCGCAAACGGAACAAATCGATCAACGAAATGGGACTGATTAGCACCCGATGAGATATACAGCTCGATCGCTTCCATGCATCTAGACTGTACGACCGAACCGGAAATACTTCCGCGCTCCGATCGAAGCAATTTCGCGCGTTTCGTCGGCGAGCTCCAAAACTGGAGAACGAAAAACGTCGATCAATCGCGCTCTCTCCCCGGAGATCCTCGATCCTCGTTACCGGCCAGATCTTCCGTGTTATGCGCGATCATTGCGCGAGGAACCGCACCGAGGAGGATCAAAAATAATAAGAGGAACGGGGCTCGCTCGTGGACGGAGAAAAGGAGGAGGACGGGATGACTGTAATAATGATAATGATAATAATAACGATAAGGAGAGGAGGGAGGAAAAGATGGAGAAAGAGAGGAGGAGGAGGAGAAGTGGAAGGATCGAGACCGAGAAGGGAGTAGATAGGTACCGACCGGTAGGGTAATGACGGACTGCTGGCCATGATTATAGAGCCCGTCGTGCCGGGTACGTTGCTTAAATCAACAGAGAGAACAGACCCCGAGAGGTTTCACCTGCCGAATCAATTTTTGCCTCGTTTTGAGCCTCGTTTCCATCCAGTATATCCATTTGTTCTCGAGGAGCAACCGGTTTTCCTGCAGCGGGACCTCGCGCTGGAGGATACGCATTGCTCGCGGTATAACAATGCTTCTCTCTCACTCTCTCTCTCTCTCTCTCTCTCTCCTTCCCTCCTAGCTCGACTCTCGATGCGTGGCACGCTAAGTACGGGGTCCGAGATTTTCAGGTTTCCATCGACATGCGCATTTCGGGGGAATTAAGGAGACACTCCTCTTTGTTGGTACCGCGGTTAATATTCGCCTGTTATTTCCGTTCGGACGGGGCAGCCTGCATATACAACGCTCGGCGCAGGTGGCCGAGGCTCGCTGTCATCCGGTCTGCGGGCACACGCAAACGATCGCGCTGTCGATTCATTTTGAACTTTGACGACCGGGGGGCAGAGGGACCGGAGGGCTAATTAAGAACCGTAACGGACGTCGTGGGGCCCTCGCGGGCACGGTGCCCGTGTGCGCCAGGGGAGGAAGTCGGACGAGATAAATCAGAGGCCTGGGAAGAAAACTGGAGGATGACTAGGGACAATCGTTTTTCATGCGGTAATTAGATTTGGGGGAATGACGGTGTTTCTTCGGGTCGAGGGTGGGAGGGGTTATTGTTGCACGGAAATACTGTCGCGCGCGCTTCGAATTCCTCGTCTCGCGCGTGGTACTCGGCTTTGTTTTTTTCATTCGCTTCCTCAAACGCGTTTCGATGGCAGTCCTATTACGGAAACAACCGGCGCGCGATTAGAGGTTATTACCGGACGGGGGTATACGTGCGAGTCTGGCAAGAAATGGGAAAACGTTGCGCATCGTCGGCTCGGTACCGCAAGGTTTATACCATGTCGGTCTACCGCAACGCAACGCCCACCGAAGTCCGCGATGCCGCGTAATCGTCCTCGGTTTAAAGTACGCGTCTCTCGCGGGATACCCAGATTATACCGCGTTTCGAACCGTCAACGACGCCGGTCCGACTGCAATCAGCCTCTTGTGAAAATGTTACTCCCGCTATACTTTCTCCTCCCGTGTGGACCGCGTGTACACATATACCGTATACTCGCTTTCAGCCGAGTACACGCGGTCGGTCGCGCGTATATACACCGCCGTAAATAAGTAACAAATAGGACGGTTCCACCTGAGGGATCCGTCTCATTGCGTAGGAAATTTGAATCGTTCCTCCGGCGGAGAGCCCCCACCTATTTTACTCTCCGCTGAACAGCCAATAAGCGTGATCGTTCGGGCGCGCGTGCTGTGATCTTCTTTTAAATTGCTGCTTACGTGTCAAGGGTGAGGGGAGAAAAAATTAATCGGGATCAGGTACCTTCTCGAGAGTCATTTTATGGGAGAAAGCTTCTTAAACTTTTATTTCCCACGACATTCGCGATTTCGTCGCCGGAGTTCCGATTTTTTTCAATCTTGATATCGGCACGCTCTATTCGCTCTAAATTAGCTCGTATCGGTTAAACGCCGCTGTCGATACAGTTATTTATCCCTCGTGTCCTTCCCACTTTCCCGGTACTTTAACCCGTTGAAAAGATCCAGAAACCAAAACGTCCCGCCCGAGGCTGAGAGTCCGGGATGCCTAGACGCCTCTCGTAGAGAGGATATGATTATAGCCCTCCGGGCAGGTACCGCGACCCCCTTCGCCGCACACGCTCCTCCCGCCGAGTAAACCTGTCGATCCACTTTTTTTTCTTCTTCCGAATTCAATGATCGCGCGCCGTTAATTACACAGTTCTTGGGGCCCGACTCGGACGCGATCCATCTCGACGCATCCGACGAATACCACTGCGTGCGACCGTTGACTGGCCGAAAGAGGAAACTCCTCGTAATGAGATAAATCACGCTTATAATCGTTTCCTCACCTCCAACAGACAATCCCCGGCTCCGCCGCATGCACAGCAATCGCGACCCCGCAAAACCTCATCGCGGCTCATACTCGCGCGAGTTCGAAGCGAACAGAGCAAACGTCGATCCGCGAACGAGCATCGCACACTCGTTAAGCGAGGAAATGAAATTTTTCGAGCCAACGGGATCATGTCGGGGCCGCAGCCGTGGACGTGATCCACCCTAACCGCCGCTATCAGATCTACGTTCCCCTGCGCGCGCGCGCGCGCGCTCGTTCACCATGCGTTCACCGCCGCCGCGTTCCCCGCGTGCGTTCCGGCGACCCGCTCTCGCATATTACTGGTCCGCACCACGCCATTGTCTACGGGCACCAACCACTATAAACATTTAATATTGAGAGATCATATCGCGAAGGGGGCCGAGACGTTTTAATATCATCTTGTTGTAGTCTGCGTGTACCGGGCATGAATATTGTATGCAGGCCGCGCTCTTCTCTAACCACCACCACCACCATCATCACCGCCGTATCGTCGTCGTTGTCGTAGTCACCACTACCATACAGCGCCACGGTGTTTCCAGAGCGAAGCTGTTACAGAGAGCTCTCGTCTTCGTCCTCGTCGTCGGCACCGGCGAAAGAGGTTCGCCGCGAGGACGCGCGCCACGCTCTCCATGGCGAGACGGAACGCGCGTTCCCCGTGTAGTGGACGGGACGTAGGAGTCGAGCGCCTCGGCGACGGACTTGTCTTGACGTTGCATCTTCCGAGGGCGAGGGGGGAGATGAGCGAGCCGCGGCTCTTCCTCTCCGTCGCTTCGACTCCTTCTTTGTTTCCACGCTTCTCGCGCGCAGCCTCTTCACCTTCACCTTTTTCCTCTCGCCGCGAGCGCGCCGTGGAAGAGAGACGCGCCGTGTTTCTCGGCGTATCCGCGCTTCCAAGTCCGGCGAACATTGTTGCGGAATGCCCCTTCGTCCGCTCCTTTCCCCGCGAGTCGCGTACGTCCTCGGTGGATATCGTTCCCTGTATCGCTAGTACCTACGTATACCGGCCGAGAAGTCAATATTGACGATACTTTTCGCGCTGGACGAGAACGGCGACTGTCGTAGAGCCGTGACATTGATACTTCGACCCACGTAGCTGCGTTTCTACTCCATACCGTATGAGGCTAAACTTGCTCGCCGGGAAAGGAACTTCGATCACTGTTATCTCATTATCTACGAACTTTAGCCTACATC
Organism: Xiphydria camelus; assembly: GCA_963678675.1. Lineage (NCBI taxonomy): Eukaryota > Metazoa > Arthropoda > Insecta > Hymenoptera > Xiphydriidae > Xiphydria > Xiphydria camelus. The sequence continues at coordinate 1,149,706 of OY783191.1, read as the reverse complement.
GATATGAGACTTTGTTACAGATGAAAACGTAGTCTTCGAAAAAGTATTATACAAATATGAGCCAAAAGCTCATAGATAATGAGATAATGATGATCGAAGTTTCTTTCCTGACGAGTGAGTTTAGCCTCGTTTGATGTGACTAGCCACCGTGTATCGAAGGTTCCAACTCTATGGGAAATCTCTAAAAGACCCTATCGGTACACTCTCCCATACCGAGTTATTCTCAGCAGCCGTCTTCCCTCCCGAACGCACCACTACCACCTGGACACTCGAACGCGCCGATGCGTTGTCGTCGCGCACGATCTCAACTCGTCGAGGGAAACGCGTGCTCGCGCGACGACCGTGAAACGAGCGCGGCTCGTCCGGAAGATTTACCTCCATTAGTTACCGGGGTCCACTAATTTATCCGGACAAATAAGACCGTTCGGTCCCCGTATTTATTCGTATGACCGAGTCACGGCAACGCGTGTCCCATGTTTCGCGTTCGCTGACGCCCCAGCGAGCGTCGCGCAGGAACATTTACGTCTCTTTAAGAAATAAAAATACGTACTGTTCTGTCGTTGGGTATGTTTATTCAAATGAGAGACCTGTAATTCGGCAATTCACCACTCCCCCTCCCCCCTCGCATCGCCCTACACGTATGCGACCGCGTGGCAGCGTTTTCCCCGTGTGTACACTTATGTACCGACGAATATGTAAATCTGATGTGACCAGAATTCGGCCCTTCCCTCGCCGTCCCTCGTCGCTCGCCTTCCCGGTCGCGGCACCGATTCGCCGCCCTCGACGTCGTGTCCTCCTGTCCGACGAATACCCCGTATCCCGAACGAATCCTCCATTAGTACACGCGAAGCGAGAACGACACCGTGAGTCGTCGTTCTTTCGGCGAGATTCGAGCTTTCCGATAAGTCCTCGGCCCTCGGGAGGGTTCGCGAATTTGTTCAACAGGATCGAGACACCTCTTCGGGTGAGAATGGGGGAGGAATTGGACTTTGCACGCACGATTCGCGTCTGCTTCTCTTTTTAAACGCGGTTTCCCGATACGTATAATCGTCCCCCGCTTTCCGTAGACCGTCACGCGAAATGCGAAATACTTAACCGTCTTTCGACGTTGCCGCGGGAGAAGATGCGACGGAGGAAGACGAGGAGAGCCCTTGACGCGAAATGACCGCTCTACCCCTCCGGCAGGGCGGATTGTTTGCCAGGGGCAGGATTTATAGCGCCACTCGGGTTTCCAGTTAATAATTTCGAACGTGGGAGGATGAGTCCGGTGAAATACGGACGTAATAATAAGTGATTGACAGAAAATAGTTGCTCGTTAATCGAGACTAATCTCCCGATGAGTTACGATGACGTTACCACGCCACGCTCGGCTCGTTAAATTAATATCGGCACTCTCCTCGACGTCTACATTCTTGAGTTACCGCGCGGACGAACGAGTACCGTTAATCCATTTCTTACGCGACGTCTCCGCGCGAGTTTGCATACCCGGGGTACGTAGTATGGACAAAGCCCCACCAACGTTGCGTCGCGTATACGTACGACGCTCCGTTCGCGTGTCCGCGCGCCTCTGAAAAAGCGCAGCTCGCAACGAGCATCCCCCGCGCGGAACCGGAAGCGCTGAGAAAACCAGAGGAGCACCGCCAAAGGGAGACGACTGACGATTAGCGTTACGACCCGCGTATTTACTTAATGTCCCCGAATTATCGCTCAAAGACCGCAAAACCCCCGCGGGTCGTCCGCGGCGCTTTGTAATTGGCGGTAGCCCCGGCGCGGATGCCGAAGGATCTCGCGACGGAGAAGTTAGGGGAGGACGGGAGAAGGATACGCGGAGAAGAAAGAGAGAGAGAGAGAGAGAGAACGGACATCGGCGAAAGTCGTTGGGTCCGTCGTAATATAAGCGCGACCTCGTCGCCTGTTTATTCCGCGAGCGTGACATCCCGATAATAACGTATTCAATGTATAGCCCGGGATATAAACTCGACGAATTTACGAGAACTGGTCGTGTCGGTTGTCGGCCAAAAGCCTATAAAGGTCTCGAAACTCGCATTCCGATACGTTACGGGGGACGAGAAGGTGGCACCGAGAGGGTGGAGAGACGGAGACAGAGAGAAGGGATGTCTCGGGGATGAGAGCGAGCGAAGTAGACGAAGGGGAAAGGAGAGCAGACGTCGTCTCGGTACCGAGACACCGTCTCGTTCGTCTGTCTACCTATTAAAAGCCGGACGGAATCGCAGCGCGAGAGTAGTTGTCGGTAACCATTTATTTACAGGCAACGCGATAGGATCTCCCGCGAGAGGAGGCGCTATGTTGTCAATTATTATTTCCAGCGATTCTCATCATCCAATTATGAGACTCGCCCTGGTCCTGCCTCGGTCGTCGTCGTCTTCGGGATCGACCGCGACGACGACGACGGCGAAGAGGCTATAGTGGCGAACGCCTCGCTCGCGCACCCGCACACCAAAGCACGGTGCAGGCTTCTCGGCGGTGGGTATAGCCACGGGCGAATCGCGCTCCGACTCGGGATGCGCTTCGTTATTGTTTAATTTAGACACGTCAGCGTGCGCGCTCGTTTATCACCCCCGCCTCGTTCGAACGGCTAACTGTTTTAAAAACTCGAATCGAACTCGTGAGCGCGCGCGCGACACGAGTGGGCGCGAGAGTGCCCGGGAAAGGGAGCAGCAGAGAGCGAGGGCCGAGAGCGCAGCCGAGCTCTGGTCGTTGGAACGGAACGACCGCGGGAGGAGAGAACGAGGAGGCTGAATCGGGTGAGGTGAGTAGGTTGCCGCCGCCGGTCGGCCGGCAACCCGGTAGACCGGTAGGCTCGGTCACCTTCGCGGCTGTGCTTCATTATGCGAGTCGGTAAATTGTTTAGCCCCTCTCGCCTCGCGCCGTTCGCCGAACTCGGGCTCTCTCGCTTCGCGCGTCGTCCTCGTCTCGTCTGGCGAACACTTTCTCGCCGGCTACCGCATTTACTCGGCGTGGTCTTCTCCTCCTCTTCTTCTGCGTCGTCCTCGTTGTCCGTCATCTTATATCATCTCTCGCGGGGCTCTCGTTATGTGAAAAAGATCTCGCCTTTCAGAAAGTCATCATCTTTTTGTCGGGCCCCCGCACTCCGAGCGGACGAGCCTTCGCGAGCCGAGCATCGCGTTCGTGACCCGTCGATTGGACCGGTCGAGAAACCGTAGACGAAGCGGTAAAAATGGAAGGGCGCGCGGATGCGATTGGATGAGAAAGTGGGTCGAAAAGTAAACTGTACGGTGCTTTAAAGCAGGTATGCATTTTCTGAAGGAGGTGAAGAGCGAGGGAGAAAGAGAGAGGGAAGGGAGAGGAATAGAGAGACCACCTGGTCGATGCGTTCGGAAACTTATTCATTTTTCAGTCGGGAAATGGGGTTGGGTAAGTGATGCAAAAAGCTTTCGAACACCATTACTATCCGCAAGAAGAAAATAGGAAGTCGTAAATCTAATATAACTTTTTATTATCCCTCCGCTGCCCCGAGTGCCAGGAAACGCATGCATTATAAATGCGATAACCGATCCCGGCGTTACGACTTTGTGTAAGCGCGCCGATCTTAACCCTAGCACTTTCGGGGGGGACGCGCGGGCCGTTGGCTTTTAACGAACCGTGATCCGAGACGTTTCGAGTACACGCCACCTTCTTCGACGTTCTGTGAAGGACCGCGCGTCGCGCGTTAATTATGCATTTATTCCCCGTGGATATATCTCCTCGCGTCTACAACCTTCTAATCTTGATATTAATCTTCGATGGTCACGAGTGCGCGTAGGGAAAAAACGTGTAGCCCATAAAGCTCCCCGCGATGACAGCGAGAATTAAAAAACGGTCTACCGCCGATGGCGTACCTTGCGACCGAGCGATAACGAGCGACGGGAAGTTGCGTTTCTGGCTATTTCGAGAAAAATCGAGTGGACTTTTCCTTCCGGGATTCGAGCGATCGTCGTGTCGGACGGATCGTGGAGACGCGATGACGTTAACGAGTCACGGAAAGATTTCTCCGTGGATGGCATCGGGCAGAGATCGACGAAGGAAAGAATGCCACGAGGCCACGAGGAGCGAGCAGTTTGGGACCGTAATTACGGGCAAGTAGAGGGCTAGAGGGGCAGCGCGGAGGGACCCTATAATCTTGCGGGGACCGCCCCTTGTTTGCTTGTGTAATTACCCCGTGCCCTCTTCCGATGGCCCCGAAGGGCTCGGGACCAATCCATCCATCCATCCGTCCGTCCGTCCGTCCGTACGTACGTACGTTCCTTCGGCCATGACGCCGATACCATTACTTAATACCCCGCGCGTACGTACCAACACACGTCCTCGGGAATATCACGGCCAGGGCCCTCGATTCGACGGACTCGATCCCCCGGTATTGAAATAATTGACTCATTTGCAAAGACCATCTTCTTCTCCCTCCCTCGACGTTCGCACGGTGAAATCGACGAAGCATAGACGCACGATCGTCCGGATGCTTATATTTTTCAGTCGAGCGGATGAAGGTTCTCTTCCTCCGCAAACGATTCTCGCGTCGGAAATGGGAATCGAAGTACAATACATCGGTCCGTAGGAGGAAAAAGAGGTACCTATTGAAAAATTCGGATTTTTTATTAAATTTCTAATAACGCTAAAATTAATAAAAAATACTCTTCATCTCTTAAGAATTCCCACAAAATGCATCCTACGCTCCTTCTCCTCCCGCGGCCAAAGAAAAGAACGCGAAACTCCACTCGCGCACCCCCCGAAGCGGTGTATTCCCTTTTCTCTCTCGGCGCTTTTTGCCGCGTCGCGTGGCTCCGTGATCAAATGAATAGCGCGGGCAGAGATAAATCGAGCGGAATGAAAATAATTACGCGCGCGCAATAATATGTACTCGCGAGGAACTCGGATGAGCCTGGGTGGCGCGCGATGCAGGGGAGGTAGTTTATTTTACGTGTGTTATCCGGTGGGTAGCGAGCGCGTGTGATGCGGTTGCCGCACGCTTTTCGAAGGGAAGGAGCAACGGGACGAGATGGAGAGCGAGAATTCGGCAGGCCCGACGCGACCGCGTTCGTATACCCGTAACGACTGGTACGTCAATCTTGTAAAGATAATTGAATTACACACGCGTGCACACGCGCGCACCTCTCCCGCAGTCGCGCTCGTGTGGGCGAATTTCGACGTAGCGGCAATCATTTCGCGAGTACATTATGCGCGCGTATATAAGGGGTGGCTGCGAATTAAGTGTCGGTGCTCGAATGCCGTTTTACGAGGCTGGATGGCAAGCTCCGCGCGCGTTAGTCGTCCCGAGATAGGTGAGAAATCTCTTCTCTTTGCGCTCGTTGGGGAAAGAAAATTTATTTCGTCTCTCCTTTTGCTCTCCTCGCGCTTCGCTCAGTGTGTAATGTCACGCCGGTCAACGCGCCTGTGTCGTACGCGTTTGAAGAGGCGTGACGGTTAAAAGGACCGCTCGATATCAGAGACTCGGTGCGGACGAGTGTATCAATCTTTCAAAGCAACTCGCCGCTTCCGATGCACTCGCATCGACTCTCCGTGGATATCGAAACGAGCTGGACTCTAATACTTCAGTTTGTTTACTCCGGCTCGACGCGGAGATATTGTAGATGGCACGCGGTAAACGTATGCGTCAAGCTTTACTTCCTGCTTTAACGTCTCCGTATAATCCCGTAAACGCGGTACGCAGCCTTCGAACCGTTTGTCTCGCGTTCCGGATACGCCGCGAGTAGGTATACGCGAAATAACGTATAGGTAATTCAAATAAATCGTCCCGGTACGTAGTTACGCAATACTCGAAGTACCCGGAGACAGAGGGAGGGGGTGAGTTTGCAGTCTCGGACAAACCACTTTGTTGGCGCCACCCTGCATTACCTCGACCGACACATATCGCTTACCGTGTCTTTATCCAGTCGTAAAATATGGTTTCTCACGCGCGTTCGATGTATTCGTGCGCGTTATATCTATACGCCGGACGCGGGGGTCGAAACGTATTCTTATCTGATATGCGATACCTGCTCTTAAAGGCTGTACACACACGCGCGACGGTTCCCCCACTCGACGATCTATGGTATCCGTAAACGTGATTTCAGTCTTTCAGGATCGCATCGATCATGCCTCTGTATCGCGGCTTTACGAGAACGACCGGACGGTTCGTTCGTTTCGGCGCATCGTCGGTTCTTTTAAAGCATCCTGCAGCTTCTCTTACGTCGAATATTTTGGCGTCGCATTTATTTTCCGAGTTATCGACTCGTAACTTGTTTGCGACTACTCGTTTGCGAAAGCGGTACCGGTTATCAGTTGTTTTTTTAACTCGTATCGCACTGCAAATATTTTCCTCTCTTCCACGCGGTATTGATTACTCGATTTCGTACTCTCTTTCACACTTCCTTTAAAACTGCCGTAGAATGTAGCAATCGTCGTTACGGCTTCGTCGATAAATGTTACATCTTCCGTTTCGTTTAACCAGAATTACCGCCGCGAAACAGAGACGACAATTCGCGAGCGCCGCGCTTACACTTTGCATCGAAAACGCCGCTGCTGCGCGCGACATCAAAGCGGATTCACGGCTAAATCGCTTTAGCGGTTCCGTATCATCGCTCGAAGCATCAGGTTTTACGAGGCGCTGACGTAGGGAAACCATCATCCGGGGTAGTAATTCACGGGGTGCAGCCGACGCGTCACGGTCCACGACGACACCCCGTTGCATTCTTCGTCCAAACTATGCAGACTTTCGTGCCGTCGCGTCGAGGGAATGCTTTGAAGTAGCTTGCACTCCCTTCTGCTCGTTGCGCTGCACATTCGCCCGTGCATATATGGTAGACGCGTACGCTGCTTTCGCGCCGTCCGGCAATTCGACGGGACTGAAAAACGTTACGGCTGCATCGGTGTTCCTCGAAAGACTCGGAACGGTGTCTTCCCTCGTTTCACTCTCGACGTGTTCCGCGCGAACAATAGGATGTGCGGGCGTTGAATGTCGAATATTTAACCGCAGTGACGTCTTCCCTTCGGAGGGAACGAGTGTAATTTTTTCCCGCGCCAGTGTCTTCCATTATTTCCTCTGTTTTTTTGCAATTCCAAACCGACCGTATTCGCGATAACGCGTTCTCCCGTACTGAATGACGCCGCGGTGCCACCTTTCCCAATGGCGATATGAATTATCGTCAGTCGGTATTCCGCGCGCGGTAGCCAGTTAGCCACGATAATTTACGAGGCAGTTGTATCAGCTGGAAGCCGGCGAGAACACGCGCGATTTAATTGCGTGTACTCGGCGAACTTTGTACCTGTACACGCTGAACGCGGGAAGAGGATGCACCACCGAGTGTAATACAGATCCGAAAGGCCTCTCCGATTGTACGAGCCCCGCGTAATTACGAGCAGAGAACTATCGGTGCAGGAGGGAAACGACTCGATCGGTGCGTCTGTCCAATCTATCGGTGGATTACAAAATTCTACAAAGATACGATCACCGAGACAATGCAAATTACACGTCCACGTGCCATTGCCACTCCCTCCTTCATCCCTTCGCCGTTAAACGCTCTCGAGACGTTTCCCAACGCGGGCCTGAACCACTTAACGTCACGCCGGCATCCAAGACGCATGTCTCCAGGCGTAAGCAAGAGCACTTCGAGTCGTTCCACCGTTTTGTCAGTCCTCTGATCTTCTTCAGCGGCGCAATCGAGAGAGAGAGTGTGTGTATGTACCCGCACTAAACAGCTCATTTGCTTTGTCGCGAAATTAACGTACCGCGGAAGCCGTACGAACGACTCGCGCGCAATCGCGTCTCGTTCCGTCTTGGGAGATTAGCCCGCGTGCGCGAGATAATTGCTTTTTCGAGAATAACGACGCACCACGACGACGACGACGACGATGATGACGACCTCTCGCCGTGCCCGCGTTTCGGTATTCCCGCGCCGGAAGAAAGAGAGACGCGTCTTCCGGCGAATTATTATTATTCGCAGGGGAAGATGGTCGGAAGTGGGAATTTAACCGTGAAATCGAGACATATCCAGTCGTCGCCTCGTTTCGGACGTCGCTACGACTACTGAAACAATGTACGCAGGGGCCATTCTTCGGAGGGTCGCGCGGTAGACGGGCTGGCCTCCTCCTCCTCTCGAGACTGGCTGGGACTGGCCGGTACTATATTTGTGGAACTCTTTGATAATAAAGCGACGGTATTTACGGGCCGAGTAAGCGCGGCCGACACATTTAGGAGTTATTCCAGTCGTAACGTTGCGCGCGCGCTGCAGTTGGTTCAATCTTGGTCCTCTTTGATGCCTCCGCGCGTTCCCCGGAGTTTGCGTTGGCGCGAGCAAATTCGGAATGCGCGCGGGCGCGCGGCAGCTATGCCGATGACTTTTTTGCGGAATAATTGGGACTAATTAACGAGCGCGAAAGGAATCTCGTAGTGGAATGGCCCCACGGGTTTCCGACGAATGACACGTGTTACGACGAATCGTCTACAGCTTGCGTCTAGAATATCTTTGTTCCGACATTTTTCCTCCGCTGTGTATATCTCCGTGAATGTTTTTTTTTCTTCGTTTTTCAAACAATTTTCATTAGAACTGTACTGATTAAATTTGTTTCCCTTTTTTTCCAGGTAGGAATTATGTATACGTTTCGGGTGAAGCAGTCATGTGAGTCGTTATCAATTTATATAATACATTTAATAATTCCGCGGATGCACTATCACATATATACAACGCGGACAAAGTTCGGCGCGTGTCACCGTAGGGTCGAGGCATGGCGCTATCGAAAATTACCGTAATTAATACCTCAGCGCCTGACGACCCGGCGGCAGAATCCACAAATCCGTCGACCGCGCTTTCTGTGCGTCAGCCGCGAGTCATGATTTATAAAGACGTCTCGTTACCTCCATCCGCTCGACTGCAGCGCGGTATATTTTAAATACGAAGATGAATTATCGTATGAAATGTGAGCTTCGCTGTTTATTCGAGTCACTAATTGATTTTTCCAAACGCGACACTGGATTTCCACCGATAATTATTATCGACCCGAAAGCGACTCTTTGATTTTTTTTGTCAAACTACTATCCGCGCGACTAGGTGCACACCGGCGTCGTCGCGGCTCCGTCTCTCTGCTTCTCTTTCGATTCCCTCGCGTGGGATGAAGAAGACTGACGCAACGCGAAGGATGATTTAACCGCAGCTTCTCATTTCAAAGCGGCCGATGCATCCTTCTTGACAAATACCGCTTCGAGACACGTCGCGGTTAACTACCGACCACAAAGCGTCAAGCGTCCTTACGGGAGATGTATTCTTTCCGCCCCGTGTGGACCGATACCAAACGCGACGGGCTAATCCGTATTGTAAATCTTAATAATATTGTACGCGCCTAAAAAAAAATAAGCAAACGACCCGGGAGTCCAGTCGAGCGAACGGAAGACGTTATTTTTTGCCGCGCGATAGAGTTCGTCTTCTTCGAAGCCCGACCACCTAGAGATTTTAATTGCGGGTGGCTCTAAGCTCTTTCAGCCGATATTCTTAATAAGAAATTAAGCTCGCGTTGATCGATTTACGGGGTGATAATTCCGCAGATCGAGCTGATTTTGCCTCTATATTTCGCGGATGATCAACAAAAATACCAGTAGTCAACGTCACCGCCGTCATCTGCGCAACGGCGGATCGTCTAACCGAAACCAGGGTGGTCCAAACTAGCCGTCTCCTTTTCACCCCAGATACAAACGCGATGACAAACGCTCTCTCGCTTCCCTCGCGCTACCACTATCTCGCTGTACTCGAAAGTGTGAAAGATATCGGGGGATATCGCGCCTCGACAAGATCTGTCGTTAAAGTAACAAACCACCCGTCGCGGCGTGGAAGGGGAAGATGGGAGGGGTCGCCCTCCCCGACGACGCAACAACGCATCGAGACGCGCGTTAACCCGGACAGACACGCGGACGGAGGAACCGAAGCCGAGGACGGGGATCGTTCAGCGTCGACGTCCGCCTCGACGTCCGCATATTTATCAACAGCTGGCGGGATTAGAGCGGCGTCGTTGTCTCCCGCGCGCGGGGGTATCGCCGTCGCGGCGCGTGGGCGTCTGGCGCGCAGCCAGGCCCACTTCGTTCCGTCTCACGCGTATCCACACGTCGCGGCGGTACACTACAGTCGTTAGCACCCGAAATATACGAGATTCTTGCCCTCCGCGACGCGGCCGAACGTTCCTCGGGTCGTCGGATATCAGCCGGACCGAAGTTATGTCTCGGCTGCTGCATTCCTCGAGCGCTCGCGGCAGGAGACAACGGGGGCGCGTACGAAATCGCCTGGGTTATGTAATAATCAGGGGTAGTCGAACACTCCCCGTCCTCCCCCACTCTGTTCGTTCCGACAAACCATGTCGGATCTTTGAATTTAAAGAGCAAAATCACTCGAGAAACTCGAGCCAGGCGCGTAGGGCACTCGCGATGCGCATCAAGGTGGAGCAACCCCCCGCGAGCTCGTTCGCTCGCGTAAAAACGTCTTTGAAGCTCTTTGACGCTGAGCGTCGACCACCACCACCGCCGCCGCCGCCGCGCATTGATCCAACCCCCGTTCTCCTTTGGCCACGGTCAAACGCCGAAAAGACCGGACCGCATCGCGCGCTCCTTATCCTCTTCATCCTTCTCGTCCATCTCGCCCCGTCTCCGCCCGTCTGTCTCGCATTCGCCGGATTTCCGATGAATGGCCGCGCGCGTGTCTACCGCGCTCCTCCCGCAAGGATCGGTAGACCGGCGGCAGTTCTCCAAAGAAACCAATCGCTTTTACTCCCAATTAATCAAAGTCGAGGAGACTCCGCCGCGCGATAGCGGGGTGGCGAGATGGTGGTAGTGGTGCAATCGAGCGGATGGAAGCGAGTTTAGGGGATCCCCGCGCGAGACTTCTCTCGGAAACTCGATCGTTCCGGGGTAAACGGTAATTGTGGCATCGGGATAGAGAGGAGTCTTTCAAGGAGCGTTTGATGGAGTGGATGGGTTGAAGCTGCGCGACGGAACATCAGGTCGAGAATTTTCGAATTTTCACATCTCCGTATCGACACTTATCGATTCGCGAATTTTTTTAATTCGCTGAAAAATAGCCGTTCACTCGAACGCGCGATTATCGCGATACAAAGTGCCCGTTAGACCCACGCGATCGGAAATAGAGACGTTAATTCGCAGAGAGAGAGAGAGAGAGAGAGAGAGAGGCGTTATTTTTCTCCCCTTATCAGGGCACCGTGTGGCTATACGTTCCGGAATATTTTTGTCTAAAACCGGAGATAAAATGTCGCTATGTCCGCGCAACGACGCAGGAAAACGGCGGCTCTACGACACACTCATTTATACGCGTACGATTCCGAGAAGGCAGAAGGCGCGTGCCCCGTATCAGAGCACGTGACATCGTCACATTTATAATCGGGACTCGCGCGCGATGACCGCGCAACCGTGGCATACCGCTCGCATTCCCTGATGAATTCACCCTGTTTTGCTCGCCTCCCCGGGATTTTATCGGGCCGCTGTGCAACGCGAAAAGCACTACCTGCGACCGGTAGTTAAAGTAATACGGACCGCGCGCGCGCGCGGCTACTTTAGATAAGAGTGCAACCGCGGGAATGCAACCGCTTTCTCCGGAAGGTGAAAAAAAGGAGAGCGCGAGATAATAACGAGAGTATAACGTCGAGAACCGGCTTCGCCTCCGGTTTACGAGTTTACGAATAATAATTACGAACTCCCGCTTCGCATTCGCATCTATGCGCAAGACGAGAGTTGGAGCGCGGAACTGCGAGGGGGTTCCTGTGCGATTTATGCTTCCCTCGCGTAAGCGACCACGTGACGATCGTAGATTTCATTTTCAAGTCGATGCTTTTAACAGTGCGATCGACTGGTACGTTATAATCGTGAGTGGGCCCTCGACAACACGGCTAGCGGAGAGCAGGTGAAAAATCACGCGCGTCGCTCCTCGTAAATAACCGCCTTTAATCTTAACGAGTGCGACAGGAGAACACAAAAATACCAGGAGATAACGAAAATGCGGCGGCGGTGACTTTCCGGGAAAATGAGAGTACACTCCGCTATAATCCGCACCGCGCGGTCTCCCGCGTCGAGTTAACTTCACTTCACCTCGCACGCGCGATTTGTTGTGGCTCTTTTTAATTAATACTCCGCAGGCGAGTCGACGTCGAACAAAAAGCCGCTTCGTGCCGACTTGATAAACGAAACGCACAATATCCGCTGCCGTGCAGAGACTGCCCTCCTCGCCCGCGCGAGAATGACCAACCCCTCGCGCGACGCGGAGCAAAAAGTAGAAGCGAAATAACGCACTCGACTTGCGCTCTCAAATTTATTCAGAAACGCCAAAGCTCCCTCCCGCGGACTGACATGAGTTACACCTTTCTTCGACGTAGGTAGATATTCCGCGCCCGAAAGGGAAGCGAACTGGACGGCGCGCGCGCGAGAAAAAAAGAAAAAGATTTTAACTATACCCCGCCGGGGCGAAAGCCTGGAAAAAAATTATCGACGTCGGGAATCTTTCCCTCCTCCGCGCGTGGGCGCGGCGATATAGACGCGCGTCCGCGATGCGTTGTTCGGGGGACGAAACGATAAATCCTCGCAACGTCGAACTGTAAAATTTAATACCCGCGCGCGCTCTATCATCGAACGACGGACCCATCTCGGACACGAAAGTTCGTCGTTTCGCACCGAAGCGGCCGCTGCAGTTTCTCGGAAGAGCCCTAATGCGGCGCACTCCGCTACGAAGGGTCGAAAACCAGAGACATAATTCACACCGCGCTCGCATCGACTGCCGATTTTTTTATCGTCGACGCGACGGGGGTAGGAAGGGGTCGAAGAGGCAACAAACTCGCGGTCCGCTGCCAATCTCGTGAAATATGCTCGCATATATCAAACGCGCGCGTATCAATTGCCACCGCTGCCAAGCACCATGACTGTAAAGTGCCAGGATACATTGTACCGGCGAGCACCGGGTGGGCCGGGTGTGAGCCGGCCGCGCGCGAAGATGCCCCGGCCTACGGGGCCCGCGGGCTTGTTGTTCGATCGGCCTTTATTGGCTATAAATTCGGTACGATACGCGCGGAATATGATAATGGCTATCAACTTGCGGGATTACCGAACAGGGGTCTTACATACCGCGCTCGCGCGCGTGTACACGTACCTCGGTTGCGCGAGGTGCTGCTTCTCCAACTACCTACCATGCACCGAACTTTGTTAACGTCAGACGCGGATGCGCGCCCTGCAAACCGGCGATATAACGTGTGCGTACGGTCGGCTTAGCTCGGCGAGAGACGTCGGAGCCACCGCGGCGGAAGTGTTTGCGCACTGGATGCAGTTTCCTACGTCGACCGGGGTAAACGATGCGGCGTAGGATGCGGCTAATTATATATGAGAGCGCTTCTCGCCCCGGTTACTCTCCGCCTTCCCGTCATTCTCAGCCGCGTTCTACGACGCGCGCGCGGTTTTCTCTTCGGCCGGGCCAAAGTAATCAGTCCGTTCCGTGTAACGCTGCCGCTGCGTCTCGAAGAGAGCGAGGATATTTTTATTCTGCACTTTAATCGCTCCGTGATCTTTCTTTGTACCGCAAACTTTTACGGTACACATTTATCGGAGTCACGTTAGATATATTTATTAACAAATAGTCAACGACACTATAAATATCCGATACTGAAACTTTCGTGGAGATGTATAAGATTTCGAGTAGCTCTTCTCTCGCGTACGGACGGATTATTCGCAAGCGCTCCGAAAATTGCGCAAATCCATTTGCGAAGGGGGCGAACTTGTTCGGGGAGGAAATAAGAGTTCGGGCAACGAACCGTGTTAATTTTCCCAAGGTCTTTGCTAATCTCACGAGTAGCTACAGCATCCGCTGGCGGAATGGACGGAGCGAGAGAGGGTGTGACGAGGCTAATGCGTCTTCTCGCCGAGAGGGTCGTCGGATAGTTTTGCCCTCTTGCCATGGCAGAAGCGACACGTCGACGGGGTGAACCGTGTAAAATGATTCAACGAACGGAACCGTCTCGTCCCGAGCTTTCTAATCGCTTCGGACTACTCGCTCGCATTTAATCCCTTGTATTATATTTCCACGACTAACATTTCTCTAGCCGCGCGCTTGAGACTGGTAAATAAAAAGTGTCAAACCGTCGCGATAAAACACCGCGCTCAAATCTTTTTTCGACGAATCCGTCACCCGAGGCTTCCTGATATCTCTCCGTCCCGATGTCCCGGAAAAAATTCGTCGCATACTCGACGAATCGCGACGGAAAGCCGAACACGTCATAACGCAGCGACGGGGTGAGGAATTCCCGCCGAAATGGAAAAAAAGAGCCTCGTATAAATGTGGGCACGTACGACACTCTTCATTAATTTCGCCCGAGTCGCGCGAATATAACGTCTTAATTCGGTTCGTGACGCACACGCCGGGGGGAATATTTTTTTCCGGCAAGATTTTTCAACCCGGAAGGGAATTCGGGGGCGCGCGGTACCATTCCGAGATCGCGACTCCGAGTCGTCGCGCGTCTCGTCTGGGTGCACGCGACGCGCCGCAATTGCCGGACGATATCGTGATTCAAAAATTCGAATCGTGTGACCCCCCTCCCCGCCCCGTTCGCCAAAGTATTCATCGACATGTCAACGAATGGCCGTGGGCGGAACTCCGCGCCGGATGTACATTCTGGCGTGCGGAGAACGGCATTCTTTGTGAAATGCAATAACACCGTATACCTACGTATAAATATATACGAGAGAGAGAGAGAGAGCGGCTCGGTAGCTCGTGGAAGCTATGCAGAGACGTCGGACTCGCGCTGTAAATGCAGAGGGGCATTAATATTGCATTCGGGGCCATCTGGCGACACGGTCGGTTATTAAAATGTAAACTTCATTATCATTCTGTGTGTAATTACATTTTTTCCCGGCGGCTCTTTTCGCTTCCCGCCTGCTACATAACGCGGACGCCGGACTCGTCTCGGCTTTATAATAATTCCAATTGGTCCTCTCTCCGCGGCGATGGAAGCGAGCGACACTCGAATTCGCAGGAAGTGCGCGGTCCCGCCCTCGTTTTGTAGCCGCTGCATCCCCGTTGATCCCCCTCCTTTTTTTTCTACACTGTCGCGGAACGACAGTTTTGAAAGCGGCGTGACTCTTTGAAATACGACGCACCGTTAATCGCGGCCGGGCGTTACCTAATCCGTCCCGGGAATAGTGTCGAGTCTCGGCCAGGATGTGTACATACCCACGACGATGCAAGTCTCCGGTCTGTGTGCGTTCCGTTCACACGCGTTATATCATTACGCGCCCGCGATAAGGGACGGAAGTGATCTTTTCTCGGAACGCCGTGGAATTTGCCGCCGCTACGAGAGCGCCGTTCGGCGATCCTTTCCGACGATGACGTCACTTTCGAGGAAGGTGCGCGGGATTTATTGACGGTCGAGAAGCAGAGGTGCAAGAACTGTCGCCGTTCGGTTGAACGCGCCGCCGGTACCTACTGCGCGTTATAACGATGGAAAGTTACTCGCGAAGGTTTCGCGTTTGCGACCGCGAAGAAAGGGTAGTAAATTAAAACGTTGGTCCGCGTTCCCTTCGGCCCCGCGAGAGCGGCACCTAATTCGGTAATAAAGTTTTACCGCTGCTTCGGAGCGCGCATTGTCGCGCGCTGCAGCGTTCTCGAGCCCCTCTTGGGTGTCCCGCTATTGCGGCTCGGAGCAGATATACTCGTACATACGTACGTTGTGCTTACTCTGTGGTCGCGTTGCTAGAGCGGGAGAGAAAGGGATGACACAAAGAGGAAAGGATAAACGTGAAAGTGGGAAACGATGTTTATTGAATTTATTTCGATACTCTCTGATCCAGTATCGACTGCAGCTATTATATTTTATTCTCCAGGCAAACCCTTCCGACGAGAAACTTTCTCTAATTTTTGTATCACCCTGTAACTCACCGACCAATTTCCTCCGACCGATTTGACTGCAGGCTCGGGTCGGGGTGTAAACCCTTGCAAACCTGGAAGCGGATTTCGTCGAGGGTGAAAATTTGTAGGTACCTGCAGTGCCCGCTATAAATTTGGAGTAGTGCAAGGGTTACCGTTAAACCGGCAAAAAATATTCCCTTCGCCGTTATGTCTCAAGCTTGACTTGGTCAAATTTTTTTTATCTCAGAAAAACAGTGGGTCACGCTGTTACCGAGTGTTCCGAAGTTTGAGCTTTCTCCACGGGCTATACCGTTTGCATTTCCTACTGCATTTTTCCCTGCCTCGATCTCCCGTTTCGTAACGAAGTTATTTTTATTAAAAATGCCATTCTCTCGCCGCAGTGATTCGATTTAACGGATATCCCTGCCTATAGTTGTCAAGTGGGATGCAATATTGTCACTCGCGGGCATCGATCTTTTTTTATGCGGCGAACGTCCCTCTTTTTAATTCAATCAACATTGCACAATTGCAATTGGATGTGAGATTACCCAACTGTATTACTTATAATTACAGTTAAAGTCACTGTACGCCCTACCGAGCAGCAGCTGTCACCAGTCTAGATTATCGATACTTTCGTGCCGATTTAATTTGAGAGCCGCTTAGTCCGGAGGGTCATATGGTTGAAATATTGACGCTCACCCGAAAGCAGGAGGAACGTGGCACGACGGCCGGCTTGCAGACTTCAAAGAGCCCACCGCCTCGCCAAAGTGCACCGCGGATTGGGTTCGTGCTAACTATCTAGCCGTCTTCCGGAATTTTACGATTATTTATCGGGGGGCGTAGTTGAAAAACGTTAATCAGTTGCCGATAAATAACGCTCCGCGAGCCTCTTAAGAAAACCAGTGTGCGGCATTTTCTACCGAGCAACTATGCTGCGGACGTAATATAAATTAATTTAGTTGTAGAAGTGCCTTTTACATTTTATATAATAGCCAGGTGGTGTACTGAGTGCAACCATCGATACAACGTATCTAATATTTCTTCTCCTTTAATACGGCGCAATCGCACTCTTCATTGCATTCTTTAAATTGAGATGCACTCGAAACATCAAAGCGCCCCTTCGAAAACTAAAAAAAAAGTCAGGAAATTTTACTTTCGGATTTCAGTAGACATCGTATTAAAATATCAATACAATTTTGAGCACGAAAATGTCAAATACATAATTGCTGGCATTGCATTCACTCGAGCCAATAATTTGCAACTAATTATAATAGGTGCATTTTATGCGATGCAAATGAATATGCCAACAGCACGGAAAGTAATAATATAACTCGTTACATGTTGTAAATTAACTCTACCGTGACAACACCCGCGAGATATATGCTCGCATATGAAACTAAGCGATAAAAAAGTTTTCACTCGGTGCAATCAATTCACGCGATTCCTTCGATTGGCAAGAATTCTTTCTCTTTTTCCTCTTTTCAAAATCTCTTCCTTTTTGTATCTCTGTAAACATATTTTTACCGCCATAAAAAGGAAAAACCGGAATCAGTAAAATTACAGCTTTCCGCGATTTTATGCATATTTAATTCCTTTTAATGGATGCGGTGAGCGGTTCCGCGCCATTGTTGCGAGTCTCGCTTTATATATTAATTCTCAATTCGATGTAAATTTGATGTTTCGACCATTGTGCTGGAAAATAACTGTCCCCGGAATACATCAACGAATCCACATTATATATGATGATGAAATAAATACATATTCTCTCTTAAATCACGGAACGACTAAGTGCTGAAATTCGCTAATAACTTCGCCCTCGCCTGGCGACCGTGTGAAACTGTTACACAAATGTCTCGAAGTCATTATACGTCGCTACAGAGCATAACGGTGCACCGTAAATCGTAAATAAGCAAACCCGTTACTCTCCGCGCAACGGAGATTCACTGCGAGTTGATGCAGCAATATAATATTCCTTGAAAAGGAACCATTCTCGCAAAGAAACTGAAAGAAAATTCGTAAAAAAATAACGAGTACCTAAATATCACTGTAAAAATGCATAAACTCCGCGGTTAAAACGATACTGACTCTAGTTGCTGTAAAATACTTGCCGCTGAAGTCTTGGAAATTTATGAAAGCCAAGGTACCCAGAAGATGTCTTTGTCAAATCGATTACGCTTGCAGGGCATGCCATAAATTGACATGTCTTCGTTTCAAGGTTTCCGGAGAACTTTTAAGGACACTTTTAAACGCACAATAGGATAGTTTCGATAATTATTATTGCCAGTACGAAGGCCGTGTCGTAGAAAACGAGAGGGAAGGGACGCGAAAGTTGAGAAATACCTCGCTGAAAACACCGTGATTTATGGAAGTGTACGCGCGACGAAGATTGCTCCGGAAAAGTGTCCTTCGGCCCTTGAGGACCGTAAAATCGAGTGCAATTCGCGCGACCGTTCGTTTGCCCTCGTTATTTGCTGCCGGGCGCGGTGCCGTTGTGCTTTCACGAATTTCCGGGACACCCCGTGTGCCGAAATCGAGGTTTGGCAATTTCACGAATGCCCCGATAATTTAACCGCCGGTTCTGTTCGCCACGCTGCTCGCCTCCGACTGACCGCCGCGTCCGTCCGACCGCCTGTCAATTACCGTCATATCCGACACGCGTGTATATGCGTATGAACGGCTTTCATAAATCCATTAACCCTTCGCTATGTTCTAGGAAAACGTTTTGATTTCTCGCATCGACTCGGTGGTGTGTCGCCTCGCGTTAAACATCGTGACGTACATAGCTTCGTAATGGGAAATCTCCATATCGACATATTGGAAGTGACGCTTGAGGGGTTCGCAATCGACACAGGATCGGTGTTTCCCTCTTTCGGGAAAATTTTACTTTCGAATTCCTCTAAAATATGCGGGAACTCTAATAATGCTGATAAATGAATCGTAGTAGCACTTGCGAGTAATTATCTATTCGATAATTAATACTAGAATGCTTCATTTTACAAAACGGAAATATAACGAAAGGATTACGACGACAGTCCATGACGTCACACCAAAGGTTCCTTCCTTTCATATGGCTATACAATGGCCTATTGGTTCAACAATAGACAATTTCGTCCCGGCGTTTACGGATCGAGATGGCGGTATCAAATAAATTACAAAAATAATAGAATACCTCGTGAAAGAGCAAGAAAGAGGAGAGGAACGACGGAAGAGTCGGAGGGAATAAGAGGAGGCTAGGACGGTATCTTGTTCAGAAGCAGGAGCCTTCTTCGGCTCAATTGTTGAAACCCCTTTGTAAGGTCAAATTGTTCCTATACATACACGGTGCGTTTAACCCGCTGCGTGATTGTGAGGGTGGGCCCACAACGCGGGAGGGTATATCTGAATTTTAATCTACATACACCGAAACCCCTTGACCGCACGAGTGTGCTCCTAAGTCGGAGAGTGAGCGAGTCGGACGAATGGCGGTGGTGCATTTATATTTAAATAAAGGCGGCCCATCGTGACGGAATGAATAAAGAAGCTTCTCGGGACACAAGCCGTCCCGTTCGTCGCAATGGACCAAGGAAGCGAGATAAGATATTTATTTCTCGCTCTTCTCCAGCATTTTCTGGACTATCTCGCGCCAGTGCGGAATGTTGGCCGTTTCTTTGTCCGCTCGCGCAACGTCAAATTTGTCCGCCGATTCGTTCCAAGGGATATCGCGATTATCTCGATACCCGGATCATTTCAGCCTAATTTCGTATAATACTTTTTCGAAGATTACACTTTGATCTGCAATAATGTCTCGCATCGAGATCCGAAAAAATGCATAGATGAGGAGATAATCGCGTTCGAATGGAAATTTCTTCGGCAATTGCGATAGAACGCTTTCACGAAATCGTATTAAGTCGTGACGTGTACAAATATCTCGCCCGAGTAATTCTATCCAGAGAGCGAGGATCAGTTAATACGAAAGAGATGCTCAAAGCTGATCTTTCCATCAACAACCCTCCGCTTCCCGACAACCCTTGCGCGAGGACGAATATCGTTCGAGAATCTAACACTCGAACAGCCGCACCCTGTTGCGACGGGATAGACACTGCACGGGGAGTGTCTCTATTCAACCTAGAATTCGTGAGACTCGCGCGATAAGACACTCGCGTTCACATTCTTCTTGTTTCCGGCTATGGGAGCGCGGCTATGGGATCTATGGCAAAGCCTGTTCAGTCAGCCGCGCTAGCGGTGCTACTGAGATTTGTGACGTCACGAAGAAAGGTACTCATTCTTCGAAAGTTTAGCAGCTCTCTCCAGTGAAATTGAAAGTAACCGTCGATATATTTGGGAGAAACGCGAAAATAAACGTTATTCTGGAATTTTAGGGGTCTGAGGTGACGATCCGTGATCGTTAGAACGCAGGAGTCGTAGTAATTCACATCTAGTTCGAACAACGGTAGTGAAAAAGTCCAGCTACGCCGTCTGGCACCTTCGGAGGGGAGCTAGCTGCAAAAACATACTCGAGCCCAACCCTAAAATAACACGTCGTTCGGTGGCTGCCCGACAAAGAGCGCGCGAACGGTCGAAATTTGAATTATATTCGAGGGAAACGAAGGAAAAGGAGACTGCTACATTGACGGTAAACCGGACGAGCAACATCCTCGTCGAGAAACGAGGGAAACTCTCGCTCGAGCGATGCGAAAAGTTTCCCCGGCCGAGCTTACTTTCGTTATACAGGCACGTTATATACGTTATATATCCGCGAATCGCATTCGTATATAGTAAAGTGCAGATCCGAGTCTACGCGAATAGCACGCGCATAAGTATACTTATAGGTTGATAAGGATTGATGAAAACTAGGCTGCATCCTCCGGTAATGGCATTACCTCGAGGCGAAGTTTCGCTTGCAGAAGTGCGCTGTGAGGAAATGCACTTATCCGGGATGTAGCTGTACAGTTTCGCTTCGAAGAGATATATGTATACATATATCGCGCCGCGCCGATAATTTGAGAGATTTTGAGAGGAAGAAGTATACGAGTGTAGGAGTCTCTCGTGTATTTAAAGAAAAAAAATCCAGCTAAATGCCGCGCGATGCATTTCAAAATGTCTCGTCCCTTTTACCGTCCTTCGCTGATCCGAATACATAAAAAATACGACCAAATGTAACCCGCAGTGACCTCTTCACGGAGAGCGAGCAAATCGAACCGCCCCTTCCCCTTTCCCGCCGCTGCATCTACTGCAGCCTGCGACCCACTGCGGCTGGCGATACGTTGCATATCGGCCAGAGAGATCTTATTTTGGCTCGCCTATCTGATCGTTCGCCGCGGATACGCGTCGCGCGGCAGACTCGTCGCGCGCCGTATCCGCCGGGAAACGCGGTGAAAGGAGAGGGAAAATCGGGGTGTGTGTAATCTGGCTTCACCCATACAGACTCGCGCTCGAGCCCACTCGCACGCGTTAATAAAAACGTCTGCGGTTCGCTCGCGCGATTAGGTGTATAAGCCGAACGGCAGGTGGGGGCCTCGTATCGTGCCGAAATCAAAATTGGATTTAACGAAATCACGAAGTCAGCCGGGGAGGGATCCTGACGGGGTGTCATTGTCCCGAGTATTTTCAGGGTCCGCGGGACTTTCGGCTTTGCGCGCGCCCCGAAGAGGACCCCCGCCCGCCACGGATTATACGAAAGAGACCCGCGGTGGGATTATCGATATTCGAAAGCACAGAAATAATATTGTCCTTTTCGGTTGCGAGCGCCTTGTTAACGGTGTCCGCTACGTCATGGTTTTCTCGAGGCCCGAGCAGGAAGAGAGCGGCACTCGTTCCTCGATCCCCCTCACCCTTCGCCTTCCGCCACCAACGCGGGAGACTCGGCGAAGGGTGAGAGTGGCGGGCGAGGGATGCAAAAGAGTTTCCGCGTAGGTACCTACCTGCCCGATTCGCCGCCTTTCCTTCGGCAAATATTTTTACGCCAGAACGATCGAAGCTCCTTGTCTTCGGCTGACACGGTGCTGGCTTTAAGTACCCGGCGCTGTTCTCAACAGTGGGAGGAAAAATGCGACGGGGCTCGCCAGTTTGCTCGCGACGCCGCTGAGTAAAACGTCTTACGAAGATTCCTTAATCGGATTGAGTAGCGGGGTGGTTGGCTCGAGGGGGGGGGGGAACGGGTTGAGCCGAGCATGCCATTGTTAGCGACGCTTCCCCTGCGATTTTAGCGAGGTCTTACGACGACGAGTCACACTTGGTGGTAACCTCCGGAGAGAACGAGGAGGGAGTTGATCCTCTCTCTATATCTTGGTGCACTCCGGTTTGGAGAGTACTCCCGCGTGTAATTGTTTTACCAGTTTTCATTTTCACGATCTCCAAATCTAAAATGCAGGACGTAATTTACGGAAACTCAAAAATGATTCGATCATTGTCCGTTCATTATGTTTTTTTTTTAAATTGCAAATTTCTTGGTCTCCTTTTGAGATTTGCTCAATACATCTATGATTTTAGGAATCAGCACGAAAAAATACATAGGATAAGGTAGTCGAGCAACCGATTCAAAAGATTTGGATTTTCGCTCGATAATTCTCTTATATTTTGTTATAGTTGCTATATTATGTTTTTTGTATTATAGCTCATTTCATTTTAGTTCTAGTCTGCAGTTGCTCGAGTATCGAAAGAAATATTTATCAATACAGAGACGAATTTACTATCGCAATTGAAAAGACAATAACAAGATGACAAATGCCATTTGATGTATTGCGAGAGACTTATATAACTATTACAAGGTTCAAATCTGCCGTTTTTAGTCGATCTCGCGGCGTGCCTCCGGCTTATGCGATACCAATAATTTATAATGAAACGCTATATCTTTTGTCGTTGGGAGAAATTGATTATTGGCTGTTGTTTCCTCGCCAGCGAATCAAATTTCACGCTTATAAATCATATTGGTTTAATATCGCCGGTTGCTCGGTGTTGCACCGACATGCAGCAAATAGCCTCTTTTTGCTTTCTCTCCCACTTCCTCTCGTACCTGTCCCTTGTTCTCTCACTCGTTCTTCGTCGCACTCGCACTGTCGCTCGACGTGTTTCCCCTTCTCTGCTTCCGCTTTATTTCACCTTCTCTCAACCCCTGCCTCGTCATATTTTCTCTCTTTCTCTTTTTCTATCCTTCCTCTCTCCATTCTTTCACCCTCTTCCACTCGCGCTCTGCAATATGCTCTCTTTATTCCATTTTTATCGCCACTATCCGATGCGGTCTGACTTCAACAGCCTCATCATGAAACGTGGCGTAAAAAAGGATTACCGTTTGAAATTTAACTTTCATTTCAATTACGTAGCTTCCGACTGTGCATCACATATGTACGCGTCGTTGCATTGTCACTTTGGATTCATTTTAAAGAGCACGAATCTTTATCGAAGATGGATTAAATTTAATCGGGCAAGCATGAGAAGTCTGGAGACACAAGTTAATGTAATTATGGCATTCCCAAATCATTTCCTAGACCTAGAATTTCCTGGAATCGTGGAATAAAAATAGAAGTGGAGTAATATTTACGAATTAAATGCATAAAATGTACCCTCAAAGATTCGCGTCGCGATATTTCGCTACTTGCGAACGTTCTAAACCAATATCCTTGACCCCCTCGCGCGAGTATCACAAATTTTGCATAGCAGCCGTCGGGCGGGTCGGTGCAATTTCTGGAAAATTGGGCTCCGGGCACCGCGCCGCGCGGAACGCATTATTCGCGTGCCCACACACAACGCGCGCGCCGCACCCACGGGCTATGGTACCTCGAGTGCTGCGCACACAACGGTCACGGGCAACTCTTGCCACATATACGCGCGCGTCAAAGAAGAGAGATGCCTACCCGGACCGACGATGATCTTGCACCGGCGTGGAAGCACGGCAATATAACGACTCGATGAAAGAACGGCCCTGAATTTTTCGTACCGCGTCGAATCCAGCGACGTACCCACTCTCCCCCATATATTCGCTGCCCCGTGTCGTGGATAAACCATATACCGATTCGTGTATAAACGCGGAGGAATATAGAGGAAGTAATTCAGTTTCGCTATCAGCCGCGGGAGGATGATTATCCGCCACAAACTTTTATAACTCGGCGCGATCTTGCGCCGTCGTAGAAGTGGTTTTATACGAGCCTAACCCGAATCGGTTCGCCAGCGCAAGTATAATAACGGATATCGTCACTTCCCGGAATACGTATCCGAGTTTGCTCGCTGTTTACGACACGCGTAACAATCGCCCTCTATTCGATCGTTTCACGCGCGACTGTTCTCGAGGGAGGGAGGGAGGGAGAGAGAGAGAGGGAGAGTGAGAGTGAGAATGAAACGCGTTATGCAATCACGAGAGATCATCGAAGGATGCATCCTTTGGCTGCACCCTCGCGCTACGTAAGACCACGGGCATTATCCGCACGGTGTTTGCTTAGCGCGAGGAGTCCAGCTCGTGATCCTTCGAATCGAATGACTGAACCTCCGAGAAAATAACAACGCGCGGAGGAGTCCATGCCTTCGGGGCGTACGCATAATGCCCATTCTAGTCGGGGGTGGGGTCGAAACACTGCAGCCATTGTGCTCGCCAGTCACACGAGTTACCACTCCAGTAAATAAATCAATCTCCTTGCTCTCCTGCGGAATCCGCCGTAAATATGATATACGGCTCGGCCTTACGTACACATGTGCTTCGCGCACGTGTATCGTGCATATACGTACGTCATACTTCCGAGAAACGGCTTGCAGATAAAAAAAAGTACACCTGTGCACCGTTACCACCCCCGTGTGGAAATCGTGTTTCGCGCGAGGCCCGTCGCCACTTTGAAAACGTCACGCCGCGGGGCGCGCGAGTCGAGAGCATCGATGTGTCGATTGGAAATCATTTGACGAGCGATATTCCCAGTCGAAGAATTTTCACCCTCCGCTTGCGCACTGCAGGTAAGACGTTACCTATGGTCGCGTCTCGTGGTGCACGCATGTATACATAGGTGTACGCGAAACGGAGGTGAGGCGAACGCGCTCATCAACAAAGCCGAGCAATTAATTAGCCAAAGTAGCTCCTCGAAACACCGGCCATTGTGATACAGCCATTGTTGCCAGTCGGTGCGACGTAACTGAACACCGTGCGCGGTTACGTGTCCCCGCTGTAACACGCTTCCCGTCCAGTCGTATCGCCTATCACACGGATTATCTCACCTGCATCGAGGATCCCTGACGCGGCTATCAATGACTGTCGTCCGCCGTTTATACCAGGAATCGCCGTTCATCGGACATGATCCCGTATACGCGTCGTCAAATCAGTTCGCTAATTACCTCATCGCGCGATAACGCGGTTCGCTCGTACAAAAGTTGATTGCATTCGCGGGTAGATCGCAGGAGGAAGCGACTCATGAATTTTTCCTACAATCAGAAATATTTTTCAGTCATTCCCATTGCCGAGAGTATCATTTCCCTCGAATACACTTGTAATCAATTATATCGCAGAATCGGGGCTAATATTGATTCGATACCGCGCAGAATAGATCAATAGAATCTCCGTCGACTAATGGGCATAGCTTCCACGACCTGTAATTAGTCCGATACCGATTCTGCTCTAATTAATCGACTCCTCTATTCACACGCGTTGCTCGCGTACAAAGACCGAGTATTGAACTCGTACAAGAATGCACTTCGGATTCTTATGGGTACATTGACAAGCGGATGCAGTTTACCGCTTACTTATCCGCGGAAGTGCATCGGCCTGAGCCGTCCGAGAAAGTGACGTCGTCGGGTCCATCCATATACGGCCCCTATGCGATCACGCGTATACGAGCGTTCACGAGCCGCACATGCGTGACCGCTTGCCCGCGAGGAGCGTGCGGATTGCTGACATCCGTCATGCAGAAATGGCTTATTCATACTCGGACATAACTATCGCTGTAATCTCCGGGCGGGCACCAGTGATTGCAGACTCCCACGCCGATGCGTGTAGCCGGCCTACACGCCTCGGACGAAGGCGAAAGTTGAGGTAACGATGCGCGTGGAGGGATTGATGGCGCGGGTGGGAAGGTAGAGAGGAGGCAAAGCGTCGCCGCTGGAAGCGCGCGCAGGGTGCGACGAAGAGAGAGAGACGCCGCCGCCTCGCACGCGCGTCGGACTACCCGAAGAGCGAAGAGTCCCGCTGACTGCTATCGCGCGACCCGCTGCCAGGATCATTGAAACCCGATCCCCGCGTTTATCGCGGTCCGTGAAGCCACCGTGCGCTGTAATAATCGCGCCATTCCCGTTTAATGAATCGTCTGATTATTCTTCTTTATTGTGCCGTCCGCCGGCGTCCAGCTCCGCAAACTCCGTGACGGCGCGCGCTCCCATTTTCGGGAGCACTTCCCGTCGTTATAAACTGTCGATGAAAGTTTCGACGACGCACCCGTGTCGTAATGCTCATTTTTTACGGCTGGCGAGTGGACCGGAATTTTCGTTTGTCGGAAATTCGAATCCACAGTTCGCTCGTTGGTCCATTTTCGGAGGCGCGATCGTCTCGCTCGAAGCGTAGCGGGGAAGCCGAAATAGCGATCGACCGAATGTAAGCTCGATGACTCGATCTGGGAAATCGTCCTGCGGAAAGGCGAGACCCCGTGGCGCGGACGCCGGGTCTCGCTTCCAACGGCTGTCACTCAAACGTCACCGCGTGGACGTAGGTCAATATTTATCTAGAGTGGGTCGCGCAGCCGCGGAGCCGAGAAAAGTAGCTTAGTCCGGTCGAAAGGGGCCTGCGCATTTTTAGTTAATTGTGAAGTAACTTCTCCCCGAGCGGAGAAATGACACAAATAAATTTTGCAAAGCGTACAGTCAAAGACCGCGCGGGGATAATCTGGGATTTGTCGGGATGAGGAGTACCGGTTGTCTCGGATAATGGTGTCCGATTTATTTGAGAGTCCGTACGCGTTGCCGGTGTCCGGCCACCGGTTAACTGCCTGCCGAGCGCATCGAATGCCATTTAAAAGCGTTCTGCGTAGAAAACGACAATTGAAACAAAAATCTTTTTCCACGTTGAACTGCAGACGTACGTTCGACTTTTTACGCGTAGATACCTTTTAAAACCCTTCCGACGATGAATCGTTAAACGAATTTCTATAACCATTTTCCTCCTATTTTTGAGCTTACGCGTGCTATCGATTTTTTGCGGTAGTCATTGTGTGTGTTCGCTCGATAAAAAATACCGCGCAATATGATTTCTCAGGGGAAAAAAATTCCACGTCTACTCAACGCAGCTTCATAAAAAAAACTCTGTACCGTGTACCTAAATTCACCCGTAATACTTTTATCATTCATTCGTGCAGATCCCCCTGCAATTTCGTCCAAAGTTCCTCGATTTATTTCGATCGAGCGAGCGCGCAATTACCCAACGGGACGGTACAGAACCCGTACACGCGATACGGAGAGTTCTGGGTCGAATAGCAGCATGTTATTCCGTGCATATATACGCGTCCTCTCGACTTTTGTATCGGCAAAGTTTGATAATACAGCTCGCAGCGTTATTCCAAACAACGAAAACGGCCGCGCACGAAAGTGCGCCGTTGCATCGCATTTACGGGCAGAAATTATGGAAGGGGGGGGGGGGGGCATCGATTTCGAGCGACTCGCTTCGCGAGATATACGCGCAAATTTGGCGGTGTCGGTCCGGTGGAGGTCGCGGTCTATTGGCGCGTGGCGGAGAAAAACGAATCGTTACGAATCTCCGATCGGAAATGACGACGTCGATTCCGCCGACGTCAAAGGGAAGGGATTTTAGCGGGGCTTTCGATCGCGTATAGTAGCGAAATACCCATAGATCGTTCCGTTGTAGGATTTTATTACCCCGTATAGAATAGTTAAACCGGTTAACGTATGCAACGCTATCCCACCGGCGCCGCGGCGTAAGCGATATCGTTGAGGTCGAATCTTGAGTTTAACGGACACGTACATACATCGGAGTAAGTCGGCGGGAGTACTTTGAGGTTAAGGGGTGACGGACGAGAGTTCGTGTCCGCACTGCAAACTACCCCCACTTAATTTGCCGAGTGCGGCGGTATATCAGCCCCGTTTCACTCGCCGGTGAGGGCTTTTTCCTTGCATCCCGGAGTTCTCGTGTTATTAATTGACGAGCGCGTGGATGATTTTTCCGAACTGGGTCTCGCTCCGGTTTTCCGGCTGACCGAAATCGCAGCTTTACCTTCGCTCGCGACTATCTCGTTTTCGTTTCAATTACGGATTACCCCGAGTCGGCTAAATTTTATGAAATGCAGGCGAGAGTTGAGAGGGGGATTTTTTTTCCATGCACTCGTTTACGTCTGAAGTTAATTTGCGATCGCGTTAAAAATTCGGAAAATTATCGCAGCAAGACGTAAAAATACCTAATTGACGAAACGCAAAAGTTCTCAGCGATAGCGAAGATCATTCAGCTTCACCCGTAAGCATCGAGAGACTAGATTCTAGATTCGGCGCGGGACGTGCCCCCCGGGATTCCGACATTTTAATAATCGAGAACGTCGGTGCGGCCGAATTTGCAGTAAGGACTCCTATCGGGGGTGATAAGTCGGAGCACGCGCGTATATGTGGGGCGATTCACGGTAACTGGGGAAGTCTGAGGACTTTTAGCGGTAATTCGCCGTTAGAGAGTTTTGCGCTTTACACGCCGAGAGGGACGCTCGCGAACCGGAACCCAGATGCGGCCAAAGGGTGTTCGGCGCATCCGGGCACTCCGCCCGCGGGGGTGCAGCGCATACCTAGGAGAAGTGAGTGCAGCGAGTAGACTCCGTACGCGGAGGCGCTTGCAAACGGGGGTTGTTTGACTTTGAAGCTGCGTAACCAGTCCCACTTCGCGTCCTCCAATACCCGCATTCTGTGCTCCGCTGGGAGAACAAACGACTGCGAGTGTGTACACGGTTGGGTATCGCGGATGCAGTTGAATTCGCTGATATAGGCGCGGATGAGAATCGCAGAGATCTTTGCCGAGTGCTCGACGCGCGGAAATGAGGATAGATGGGCTACGATGAAAAAGGGTTCATATCCGAGTTTCTTTCGAAACGGGAATGAGGGATTTTGCCAATAATCGAATCTCTCGGTTTCCCTTGCAATTTCGTTAAAAGGGCTTTGGGATCTGAGCAAAAAAATATGGATAGCGGACAAGTCGATTCTAGAGCTTTCGACTTTTTTTTTAAATTCCAAGGTTTTCTTTTCTTGGAAAATCACTGACATCTCCATTCTTCCCCCATCATTTCGTACAAGAAAAATGAGGTAATTCCGAGCATTCATATCCGCCAGTCTTTCTGGAACGCGAATAATTGTTGGGAAAATCGCGGAAAATGGCGGGACTTTTTTCTCTGCCCTATAAAAAACGAGGTGAAATTTACTTTTATACCGTGCATCCTATACCCAGACGTTCCTTCGTGGCTGTGTCATTAGAAGCGAGACGATGGTACAATTGTCTATTGTAGCCGAGCGCGCAGCGATGCGCGCTACGTCGGGCGTGCGTAGTGTCTTGGCAAATAGCGGGCACCTGTGACAAAGCGGCAGGTTTCCGCGACAAAACCGTATACGCGCATATGAGGTGTATACCTATCTATAAGTGTGCATTTGTATGTGCGTAAATGTTATGTACGTTCTCGGGCAATAATGAAGCAACAGGTTGCACACAGTCGCCCGCCTCGCAGGGGCCGAAGCTGCATGACGGATTGTGCAACCTTGGTGGTCTCTGCAACCCCCACTTTCATCATCCCACCCCTTTGTACCCGGTGCTTAAACCGATGCAATTTAACGGACAAGCGTGCGCTTTGTAGATACTACCAGGCGCTAATCTTCGTTTAAACGCTTGATATTTAAAGGGAATCATGTAATCCTCAGCGTTAAATAACACGCGTAAGAAATGGAGTAACTCATTCTTTCACCCGCGGGTTTTTAGTATAAAAATTCAAAAATGTACGATTTCTTATAGAAATATTTTGTCCGCCATCGATCGTTACCTATCCCGCATACATATGTATGTGGAACAGTCTCATTTCTCGCGAAGGTGTGAAACCGAAGCTGCGCATGATTCGCAGGGGAGGAAAATGGAGAACGAAAAAAACCACTTTGCGATTCCTCGACAACGAAATAAAAAATATTCGATACTCCACGCGCGTGAATACAGAAGTAGGCGAGGATACGCGGTACATTCGGATGTGCAGGTATTACGATACAGCGTATCACGGCTCCCACGCAACGTTCGGCGAAAAGTCGCGAGCGCACCCACGCGCAAATGTCGGTCCCGCGAATGCGATTTCCGGCCGCGGCGCGACACGGGATAACGTTCTCGCTGATCCGCGAGCTTCGCGGTACCTCGCTACTGTAGGTACGCGAACGTACCGCGCGACAAGAGACCCGCGGGTGACCTTCGGAGTGAAACAAACACACGCGGGTCGGCGGCGTGTGCGGGTCTGATAATATCAGCTGTGCGAGGAGGTGGAATCAGGCATCAGAGCATATACGGCCCTCCCCCATTGGCCATTGAGGTGTCCGCCGGTGAGTAATGCCGCGATAAATTATCGCCAAGCCGGGACCGCTGGCGCTACCGCGCTTGCGCCCCTCCTCTCTCCCCGCTTCCTTCCTGCCGTATATCTTTCCCGCGTGCTTTTTAATTCCAGCTAATACGAGCAAATCTCGGAATAAGAACATTGCTCTCGTCCCGTGGGTTGCTCCGGTCGGGACGGCACGAATGAGGGGAGGAAGGTTCGGGAATTTGGCGACCCCTGCGTGTCGATATCTCCATGGTACATATAGAGGGTTGATGTCAGTTGTATAGGACGCGGAAGGATGCATCGTGATTCGACAGAGTTTTGTAAATTAATTTGTACCTACCTAATTTTTCGCAACCATTTTCGGATCGCAAAAAAAGAATTATTACCCTTTATTCGGAAAGGGTGAAACTGATTCCACTTGAATAAACATGCATGCTTTTTGTGGATGTCGAGTATTGGAATAGATTTCACGAAGCAGAGGTGAAAATAATGCCTAATCGGAATGAATGAACGAATACGTGTCTGTCTGCATGCGCATGCGAGAGATAGTCTCGAACCTCCTGCAATAGCTTCCCGATAACTCCCGTCTACTCGTAGTGCTGAATAATCAAAGGATTATTTCCCAAACGGTAAACAGCATCGTACACGTGTACCCATAATCACGCGGGAGGGATATATCTTTCTTCGAATAGCAAAAACAGCAACCGTACTGCTGACTCGCGTCGCGAAAGAGACGCGGGATGATGTGAAATCCAATGCAAAGATTAATTCGCCGGATGATGTCAGGGTGCAGTGGGAGGGGTCTGGCGGCAGCGATAACGTCCGAACCAATGATTTGATATCATAAGACCGGGGGCAAGTAGTGGCTGGCCTCGTCCCAAGAAGAAATTGATTACCGAGAATTCGTATCAAGAACATCCGGGCTGCAGTGTGCGGAACCTATCAAGAGTGATTTGCATAGCGTGCGCGCCCGCGCCTCTGAGCCGAAATAATGCCGGGCCTGTGCGCCGGATTTCACGGTGCGATCCGGCGCGATTAAAAGATTCCCAAGAAAAATGAAATCATGTTTGAAATGTAAATATCGCGCGTATATATATAGGCGCGGCGTATAAATCTGACGCGATAGCGCGCGACGGCGCGGCGCGCCGCTCCCGCGCGGTTACGTTTTTGTATAATTAATCGTCGCTCAGCACTCGAGAGCGTCGCGCGTTCTTTCGCCTTTTTTCGCCCAATTTGCAAGCGATTTGTTCCCGGCCGAGGGAGTCGAACAAATCATTCCCGCAACCGCACACAAGGGCGATTAACTCGGGACCGTTTAGTATAATCCCCTCGTTAACGACGATGGACCGCCGGGCGTCGTGTAAAAGTCTCGCGACGCGCCGAGAGTCGCGCGCAGTGGTCCAGCGCGAAGGCGAGAAACTGGACTCCGTGGATTTGCAATCAACTCGACGTTCCATCTCGATCTCAGCCGTCACGTAATCTCGATGGAGCCGTCAGTGGAAATTAACTCGTGTCCCGCGTGGTACGCGAATTCATCGACGACCTTCGTTGCTGCGTATCGCGAGAAAAGTAAATTTTAAACGACCCGTCGCACCGCCAGTTCCTCCTCGCGCGACGGTGGAAAGCAGTATCTCGCGTTGCTCGACGCTCGGAGAGACACGTTAAGCGCCCTTAATTGTGGGCCGGACCTATAAAGAAGGCTCCCGGCGGAATTAAGAAGCCGAATGCGCCAACTCGCTTGAGAAATAAACATATCGAGTTACCGGTTGCCTCACTCGCCGGCCAATGGGTCGGCGGCTTTGGCGGATCTTCCGTGAAGATCTAAGAGAAAGGGAGGAATGCAAGGAGGCCCCCCGTTGCGATATAAACGACCGTTCATTAATAAACTCCGCCGTGGTGTGCGCCCGAGTGCGGTACGTGCAACGAGCGCAATCGTTGGGCCATCTTCGAGCGCCTAGGCACGGCGGAACCTCTTTTACCCCACGAGAAAGAAGGAGAGACGTACGAAACTAATACGGTCGAACGCGCGACTGAGGCGAATTAAAGGGAAGCGAGACGGATTCCCCACCTCCTTGAATATCTGAGCGAGGCAATCCGGGGAACCGAAATTTTCCTCCCCGACGGATTGCATCGGGAGAGGGCCTGGAGGGAGAGGAGCGGGGATGGGAACGTACAGAGAGAAAGAGCCTCGCGCACCCGGCGTATACACTTGGGAACGCACGGGGTATCGCCCGAGCAAACGTCGGACACGCGGCTGACCCTCGCTGACTTACCTACTCCACCGAGTTAATCAAGTTTCCCCGCTCCCGAACGTTTGCGAAATTATTGGCAAATCGCGCGGGGTCACTTCGACGAGGACAAGACGGTTACGCCGATCGGATCCCACGCGGTTATTTTGACTGGGATTGCACTCGCTCCGGTAATCGCATTCCGTTCCACTTTTCTTGGTCTCGCTCGTCTCGCCGCGAATGGAAACGCCAGTCCGAATAGGCAAACAACGCGAGGGGACGATACGATACTTCGACCCCGGATCCTCGCTCCGTAACTCGGAGAGAGATGCGGGGGATTAATATTTCAAGAGAGATTGCGCGGGAGTGGAGTCCCTCGCTCCTGTTTCTTCGCGTACGCCTCGTGCCGTTGCGCTCGTGACGGCTCTGTGCACTCGCGCGGTGAGGCACGCCGATGCACTTGTGCCGCGCAGAAAAAAGGCACGGGAAATGCGGGACAAAGTATAATGTAGGTATTCCTCCACGATTGGCGCATCCAGGGTATCGCGAACGTCGTCAAAGGTGCCGATGGGGCTGCTACATTTTTTTCCAGCGACGGGGGAATATATTCAACAGGATCCGGCCATTCGAAAAATTTCGAAGAAATGAGAGCGCGCGAGAATCTCGATCGCGTTATTATAATAGATTCGTGACGCATATGCGGGCCGCAAATCGAGGAATTACGATCCGAACGATATATCAGTGGTACGAGTGCGAATCAATAACTGGTACGGCGCGCGATGATCGATGACTCCGTCGATTCTTACGCAATCCAAGATGACGTCACTCGTGGGATTACGGAACTCGAGCGTTCGAAGGATAACCGCGACCGCGACGGTATCGCGAGACTTTCGGCTCGATCGAAAAGTGTCCTCGGGAGGAGAAATACACCCCGAGTTTTTCACCGACGCGACGCATTCCGTCGGTTTTAATATCAATTACGCTCCGGACCACAAATACATCGGCGCGCGCGCGCGCGGATCTCGTACGCCCCGAGGAAACGCTCGTCGGCGCAACAACGCGATGGAACGTTCCAATCAAACTCCAACAATGGCCAGTCTGTAACGGGAACTCGTTTACCTCCGCCGGGTCAGATTGCTTTACCATCGCGAATACGGTTCCCCGCGTAGACGCAAATTGCATTATTAAAACCTAATTCTCCTCTATCGACGAGGGATGTTTCCCTATTGAGGGAAATGCAGCAGCGGAACGCGGTAGAACGCGGAGGAGATGTGCATGGTTAATTAAGAATAATAAATCCCCCTCGCGGACAATAATAATAAGAACTCTTCAGAGGGAGAATCTTTTTCACTCGGTCGTCGCGAAAGTTACTTCGAAGACATCGGTACGCATAGAACTGATCAGCATCCGCGCGGCTGCCTAATGTTCCGGAAAAAACAGTGGAAAGAAATTATTTATTCATCGCGCTCGTCGAATCCGTAGATTTCCCCCGGGGGCCAATCCTGCACTCGCTCTGACCTCACGCCAATCCCGACCTAGCCAAGCGAGCCAAAACGCCCGCGCGTATACGAATGCGTCGAGCAGCGACGATGTGTGCACTCGGAATTAATTTTTAAAAGAGGGAAACTTAGAGGCACGTGGAGGGAGAAAAAAAAGAAGCTGATACCGCGCGCGGCGCTCGTTGCCGGGGCAGGATATAATGGCCAAACAGCTCGCGGCGTTTGGAAGAACAAAGCAACAGGCTGCTGCTCCCTAATAATTATAATTCAACGGAAACTTTTAAAAAGTAGAAAAAGCACCCGAGCATTCTGTGCGGCCCCGCCCAGAGGTCCTGGAGCCGTATACGCTGGCCTAAACGCGGGATACGTCTAAATCACCGGGTCGACGGTAAAAAGGACGTGGGCTAAGTAGCGCGCCGACTATACCGATTCTACGATCTGCCCGTTTCCCCGTTAATTACACCGCGCGAGCCCCGCACGATCCTCAGCTGTTCGAAGGCGTATACATATATATATCTCGGGCGACCCCGCGACAACCTTCCCGCTCGTCGGAGGAATATTAATCCGCTTCCCTTTTAACGCGCGTGCTCTTCATACGCGAGCGAGTACGCGCGACATGACGCGATACGCGAGCCGATACAGTCGTAAAATTCCGTGCGCGAGGACTTTTACGAGGTGTGGGTACACCGCGCGGATTGTCGGCACGCGCGACGAGGCCGAGACGTCCTCCTCGAAGACAATGCATCGCGGCGATTTTTATGACTCCGTATAATGACGGAGTTTTTTTTTGTAGAATCATCCGCCGCAATAAAACGCCCCTCCGGGATCCTCTTTAAACACGAGGACCCGTTTCAGGTAACAGGCGTCGCGTTTGTACGCGACTCGGCTTCCCACACGGTCGCGGGACGCGCCTCCACGTCCTCGCAAATTTGCTTTGTCTTATCTGGAATGCCGTGAGACTTTCGGGAGAGGAATCCGTTTGAAGTGTCCGAATGAGAATTGGGTGGAAGTACGTAGATGTGAAAACCGACGACGCGTGCCATTGATGGTACGTATCGCTGCGTCGATGACGTAACCGCGGAGAGGGGATGAATCGAGACAGAAGGATAAGAGACGGTGCCGTGCGGCCGATCACCGATTTCTTTCGCGTCTGGTCGGATGTGAGCAGATCGACGAGGAGTACGATTTCTCGACTATTCCAGGTACTCCCGTAAAATCTCCCAACCGCTGGACGTTGCGATTTAAAAAGTTAGCTACAAAGTGCTCCGCGCGAAACTCTCGAAGATTTTCCAGGCCGATCCAACGATGCGACGCAGCAGCCCGCGAGGGATTAAAATGCCAACGGTACACTTTTCCAACTATAATGCATCCGAAGGGAAACATAGTTTTCGCATTTGAAAGGGATTCGAATTCAATTAAAACACTCCGCGTCGGGGAAATAATACAAACGCGTCCTCATTCGAACGCGAGGC
Source organism: Xiphydria camelus (assembly GCA_963678675.1). Classification (NCBI taxonomy): domain Eukaryota; kingdom Metazoa; phylum Arthropoda; class Insecta; order Hymenoptera; family Xiphydriidae; genus Xiphydria; species Xiphydria camelus. Next base: position 1,114,128 of record OY783191.1, on the reverse strand, counting down.
GAAGGGGGGAGGGATAATGGCGCGGAGGGTGAAGAGAAGGAAGAAATAAGAAGGAAAGAGAGCCGGGCATTGAGAGAAGCCGGGAAAACTCGCCGATTCGGCCGAATAAGGAGACGCGTCCGCGCTTAACGGCCGGGATAAAAGCGAAAATTAATCGAGCAAAGTTTTGTCGCGGTTCTCCGAGACGCTATCGGCCGTTTAAATATTCATTCGATTAAGCGTCGTTGCTTTAGCGGAAGCCGCTTTTTATACGCGAGAACAACGAAAAAATAGTTAATATTATTATCGCCGATAACGCGTAATTTTCAATATCAAATCGTACCGAAATTGGAAAAAAATATCGATCAATTTATTCCTCCCTTTATTCGCGAACGTAACGATCTTTCAATCTCACATTTTGCCCACGAAAAGTTTCGAAGAAATTTTTCTTCGATCCATCGAAAGACGCGGTCCTCTCCGGGCAAACCAAAGTTCCTCACGGGAGGAACGGACTGCAGGACCCTCCCGCGCGCGCGCAGGTATAAGGATGGCCGGCGGCGTCGTTTCCGTCGCAATTGAAAGAGGCACTCGGGGAGGATTTACGAGCTGAAGATGCAAAATGCACGTGGATCTCGTATACGGGGGATTTTTTTTTTTCTCTGTTACGCATACAAGGATCAAGGCAATTTTCGAACTCTTCCCGAGGAGAGGACCGGGGAGCCGAGCGCCGTTACGCGGCATAAAAAATTCCAGACACGAACGCATCAGGCGTATTGTAATTTAATGTTTAATAGGGAAGCTCGTGTGCACGCGCTCTCGCGTCGAGCCGCCGGCAGCGCGGCGGGTCCCGATAAAATGTTCAAGAGGCCCCCTTTTCTCGTTCTCGCGCGCGCGCTCGCCTGCGACTTTCGCGATCCTTCGTCCGCGCAGGAGCAGGTTCTCCGCTGGCACCGCGACGAGTGGGCCGAGCGGTGCGCGAATTACAAAAGAGCGGTGCGGGCGAGAGAATGAGAATGCGGTCAGAGGAGGCGACCGTCGCCCGCGCCGCCACGAAACCGGCCTCTTCGTCATCTGAGCGTTCGGATGCAGCGCCCGGCCGGAAACTAGATTCGTTCCACCGTTTATCAAACCCCTCGAGGTATGGAGAAGAGACGCGGGCACTGCGTCACGGGATCAACGTACGGGGCTACCGGCCGCGCGCGCGTTGGATCGTTCTCAGAGCTAAAGATCTCTCGTTCGTTCGTTCGTTCGTACGACGAGATCCCGCTTCCATTGTCGGCCACGTCCATTCAGAGAAATATCCACGACGGCAAACTTTTTCGCGAACGAAAGAGTAACGCGACTCTAACGAAAAGTAACCGACGGAATCGCGGTATGCTTTCAGAATGCCCGTCCAGCGGTACGTTTACCTTACGACTCCCGCGGGTCGACCCCGCGCGCGCGCGCGCGCGATGGCCTCGGTCTGCGAATGCGTGCGTGCCGCGCCGGATAATCGAATAACGCTGTACACACCGATCTCCGATCGTTTGGGAATCAGCTCGCGCTTCTGCCCCGTCGGGTTTTTCTGCGGAGCAGCTTCGAAAATGGGCCGAAAGGAGAGTCGAGGGGGGGAGGGGAGGACGCATCCGCGATGCCGCGCTTTTTGACGATCGACCGGCGCGTCGAGCGTATGGCATCGATCCCCGAGAAGAAACGTCGGCGGCGAGCGATGTTTCTGCTCGCAAGCCGATCCGCGAGGGTCGCCGGGGCACCACCGTGGCCCGCGAACAAAGGAAAAAGGAAACACGTAGCGGCCTGTGATTAGAAACGTTCTGGGTGGAGGGAGGAGGGAGTCCGAGAAATGGAAGACGGACAGGGGGTCGTGAAGAATGGTCTAGGCGGAGCGGACCTTCTTCTCAGGGTCGATACGTTTTCGAACGCTAACTCGGCGAAAATGGATGGGAGGAGGTTCCCCCAGCCGCGCGCGGGTTGGCAGACGACATCGTAATATGTTGCTTCTCAAACGATTATGATCGGTTCCGAAGGGTTCCCCGCGCATTTGGCGGCGATAAGTTACCCTGGATTTGGTGAGGATCCACCTGCTGCTGCGATCGTGAAATCCGGCGATTGTTTCCATCGTCGCGCGGAAGAATTTAGTTCTTTTTCCGCATATTCAATACACCCTTCGCTTCTCGGTACGCCTTGAAATCTTTACTGCGAATTTCAGTACATACTTCATCGAAGCCTGCAATTGAACTCGCGACGAAATATCCCGAAGAAATTCTGAAATCGGTTAAAATTCCCAACGCGATGGAATCATTAGGTATTCCACCAGGTAGATCCACCCTATCGATTCTCTTCGCGGCCGATGACAAAGCCGCACGGATACGGGGTACATTTCCCATATCGCCACGCGGTATCAATCGACGGCTATCGAGTCGAGCGACGCGTACCAGGCGACGCCGATCGCCCGTTCCTTTCGCCGCATCGGTGAGTACAAACAATTTGGGGGAACGTGCCACCCCACTGCTTTCGTGGTCAGTCACGCCTCCGGCACCGCGGGGTGCTCCCGCGGAGCGAAATCCACCCTCCGACCGACGATCGCGTACAGCCGAAGGTGATGCCGGCACGGGCCTCCCTCACCGGGGGCTAGATTTATACGAGCGGTGTGTGTCTCACTGTAGGAAGCGTTGAGAACAAAGAGATACCGCCACCTCTAGCGTCGCGTCGAGCGCGCATATCGAGTAACCCGGACACTTTCTCCCGTCGTATATATATATACGCGTACTTGCCGCTTCTTATACATACGTGTACCATTTAATGCCGCCTCACGATTGCCTCGCGCGTCACACGCGGCACCGCGCATATTAATTGGCTCGTTATCCCGCGCACGAAAGGAAACAAATATTTGTCTTGCATCGTGCCTGGTATATGGAAAGAAAGAGAGAGGAGCAGGCAGGGGGAGCAGAAGGGCGCACGCATGATTTGCGGTTGATACAGTGAATGGAAACGAGACGAAATGATCCTCGGGGAATTGAATTTTAATGACGCTCTGATACACTCGGCTGTACGTATTATACGCGGGGAAATATTGTCGATATTTCCAAAGGAACTTTTGTTGGACGTACTCTTGGCACGTGATTCGAGTGGGTCATCAGACGAGGGGACTTCGATGAATCACGGTGAATTTCGTTCGAGACGTACAGGGTGTGGCTCTGGTGTGGTACTAATTTTCCTTTGAATTCAATGAAGTGCTCGCATCGTTTTACATAGTTCGTTGCATATTTATATCGGCACTCTGAACGTCGGATTCATAATAATTGTTGTACCCGAGAGATCGAGCGTGTCTCCCTTCGCCACGATCTACCGCGATGCCGATCTTCGACCGAAGCTCATTCACGTGGTCCGAGGCAGATTACCATTTTCAAAATCAAGTTTGTCATCGCCACGCCGTATCCCGGCGTTTATCTGTTTCATGGAACGATGATCGGTTGCCTTGCCGATACGTGTCCGGCATTCGTATGATCCGGTAATTCGACGTAGGTAGCGCGGGAGGTCTGCCCCGTGGGTTTTCCTTTTTTCGGCTTTTTCCAAAAAAACATTCACGTGGGACGGATGTCGCGTGGCGACTGCGCGGTAATTTACGTCTCGTCGTATCATCGCGTCAAGAGAAGGTGATATCCTCTACGAGCCGGAATCGCCCGACCGAGACGATATTACGCCGAAAAAAACTGGGGGACTGCGGTCTTTCTCGTCAACGACTTCTTTGATTCCGTTTCTCGGAATAAATCCATCGGCGTGACCTTCGGACGTGCGTGGTGAAAGCGCACGATATACTTGGAATAAACGACGACGATAGCCATTCGATCTCGTTGACGAAACGCTATACGCTGCACGCATTCGATAATGCATCTATTAGGTTAGGTTAGTTTCAGAGCGGTCCATTGATATTCGGAAGGACAATTTTCCCGGCAAGAGCTGTCCAATACTTATCGCATCTTATTAGCTTAATTGCCCCTGACCGTTGAGAACTCGATGGACTCGCGCGACGCGGGAATTTTACAGTCGGCTCGTTGATGGAAGAACGCGTATACCGCTGCCCTTGCCCCGCGATCTTAATGATTAAGATTGGAATACCGAAATAAAGTGACGGTCGCTCCGTCGTGGTTTTTGCTTCGATTTTTTGTCCCACTTTTAATTGGGGCCATATATCAGTTAAATTTTCGGTATACGAACACCGGTTAATGTCTTTACAAAAATCGTCAGTCCTTGAGCGCCGATAAACAGGGTACTTGGATCGCGGTCGGGTCGTCGTTCTCTCGGCGGGGTTGTCGCGGCACACGCGCATTGTTCGGATCGTCGTCAATTTCAGCGGAATGCGACGTAAATTTCCGAAGTAGATAACTGTCCGCGAATGTCGCGATAAGTCCGGGTTACGTGCCGGGTTTTATTGAAATTAGTTCAGCCGTTTGAACGCTAACGGGCAGACGGCATGTGATCCGCTGTGAATAACGGGTGCGCATTTACATTTGCAAAAGGGTTGCCGCGCGCGATTCGCGTCTGGCTATCGCACAAGCAGTTCGGGGGACGGGGGATTTTTACGGCTAGAAATGTTCGAACGTGAAATCGAAACGGTGGTTGTCGAAGGAGGGAGAAAGTTCCTGGTGAAGCGGGCAGGTGTCGCGAGAGCCATTCTCTCTCGAAATTCTTAGGGGTAGGTTCCGCGTTCCCACCCCGGAGAATTTTTATTCTCCCGTGCCTCGTTCGCGCTCGCGATAACTCCCTATCGTCAGCGCGGATCGCACGGGGGTCCCGCGGTTATCGGAGGCAAATCTAGGTAGGGTACGGGTAACAATTAGCGACCGCGTGCCACCTGTCTGTCCCGAAGGAGAGAACGTCCCGCACGAGGAGCAGCTACCCTCAAACACAGCCACCGTAAAATGGTCCCCCGTCAAATGACCAATGACCATGAGGAGAGACAGCTCTTCTAGTCCCATTGTCGTGAAGAGTTCCCTCAATTCCCTTTGTTCCCGGTTTTCTCCTGCGACGACGCCGGGCATCTTCCCCTTAGAGTTTGCCGACTACTGATGGTAAATATAAATATAGTTTGTCGCGTGACGACATTACAGATATTCGAAACGGGTTCTGATAAAAATTGGTCCCAGTTCCGATATTTTCCACGCAAAATTTGCACGAGTAGCACAAATCACGAGTAAAGTAGGAGCTCAGTGTATAAGAATCGTAAAATTATTTTTTAATTCCCTTTTTTTCCTAAAATTATTTGACAATACCCCTGAAACCGTATATCACAACAAAACGGATCCATTTACTTTGGTGTAAGTGATTTAAAATTTTCACATTTCAAATATTGTCAAAATTTTATTGAATTATTTATTTCCTCCTCGCATCTGCCCCTACGAACGCGGCCACGAATTATCTTTAAGCGCGTCGCGCTCTTCGGGTTGCGGCTTTACAGCCGGACCAGGGATATCTCGTGGTCGAGCGTTCGAATCGAAAGGCCTTCGGGAAATTTAAAAGCCGCAGATAAGGGAACGATGATTCTGCACCTACCCCTAATGCATCGGCGCCTTTGACTGACGTCGAGACTTCAGCCCCTCCGCAACCTGTCCCTGTTTGCCTCCTAGACAAATAGAACATAAAAGTAAAAACTGAACCCGAAGTGGCCCCTGACAACTGTCCGACGTCTGGTACTCATAGAGGCACTTCGTTTCGGCGTGTTGGTACGAGGCCCTCTCGACGATCACCCTCTCTGTTTGTGTTGTATGATTCGCGTTAAAGTGTATATTTACCACGGGCTTCCGCCGAGATGCATCCGCGGTGACGCATCGAGATATACATGGATCGAAGACGTCGAGAAAAATGAAACGCACGCGGGAACCAAGCCTCGATTGGAAAAACGAAGTACATGCGTACCCACCTTCCTCCTCGCAGTCCTCCCGAGCATTCTTCCTTCCACCTTTAAACTGAAACCACGGCCCGGAAGAGCGATTCACGGGAGGACCTCTTTTTACCCTCCGGCGCAGGATATAGATTACAAGACTATCGGATCTCGTTCGCGTCGCGTCCGGACGAATGACAACAGCGGCGACGAGTACGACTGCGGGGCAGCTGCATTGGAAACGGACAAAGAAACAATCATATTGTCGCATTGTACGCAGACCGGTCGGGAGAAAAAAAGGAGCCACGTCGCGGAGGGAACGGGAGGCAGAGAGAGAGAGAGAGAGAGAGACAGAGAGGGCGTGTGAGTGTGTGTGTATGTGTGGGGTGGGTCCCGGCGAACCGCATCTAGCAAATTGCAACTCTGTCGAAATTATCGGTCCCCCGGATCGGACAGGCAGAACGCGACACAATTGTTAGCCAGACCTGGTTAGGCGGGGTATCTTTCATTGCGACGGTCGACGTAGTCACGGGAGTCCAGATAGCATCTCGGAACACCGGAGCCATCGGTGTGCACAATGCGGATACGCGCGCACCATTTGAAATAAATTGTTATTTGATACCCTGAGAATTCTCCGCGGGTCCCGTTTCCTCGTAGCTCTGGAGACAAGAGACGACGGGGAAATTAACCGTGCGATATTAGTGCATCGGTAGCTCGGCCAGGTAGCGAGAAACCCACCCGCGGAGAAATTTATCCAGTCTACCCACGCGAGTCGGATGCTGCGAGGCTGCCAAAATTTCCGGAGCATCGCCCTGCCACCGAAGATAAAACGAGGATTCCGCGAACGCGAAGAACGGCTACGGGGAAAGAGGGGGAGACTGGGAGCCGGAAAGCGCGATACGCGAGGAAGTCAGGGATAAAGGAACCGGACAAATGTGACCGTGGAAGCAAGGGGATTGTCGTCCTCGGAGATTAGGAGGAGAGCGAAGATCAGGGCGGCGGTCTAGCCGGAGACTTCTGGCTGGTACGGGTCGCGAAGACGGGTACAGTCGCCGTAAGTATCCTCCGGAAAGATGTTACAGCGACCGTCTCGCGCACGTATCGCTAACAAAGGGATTAGCCAGGTTTTAAAGGGATTCGCCTCTTAATCCGCTTTCTTTGCGAATTATCCACCGTGCGTATACCCGTTTACGAACGAGGCGCGGGGGAGAGGAAGTACGGGTATTTTCCACAGTGTCTCCGAGTAGCGAACCGATCTAGAAAGTGGCGAAGGAGGTCCGGGGAGCAGCGAGCTGGAACGAACGAGATTGCCGGACGTGTGCCAAGTTGCCAGCACGTTTCGCGCGACCGTGATCGTTTAACGAGAATGTCTGGTGGCGTAACAACTGGAAATGATTTTTATTGGCAGTGACGTCGAGTGTTGCACACTTTCGACGAAATTGACGATGAAACTACGATTTCGTCGAGAAATCGAACGAGTCGTTTCATCTGATTTTTTCATTCAAGGCGAATTACGAATTTATCGATTTGTTCGTCGATGCCGAGGAACGAAATTCTACCCTGTGGCGGATTTTTTATTTCGATGAAACTTCCGGCGTCGTAAAGGAAAGTAGGATGATACGTGCTTTTAAAGGGACACCGCGGCGAGATAAAAACTTTGCTTTTTACTTCCATTGCAGAAAACAGGAAGGCGTATCCATTCGGAGAAACAATATGAGAACTTTTAAACGATTATCCCTCTAAAAAATCTCAGTACCAACGCCTCGGGGGACGCGCAAAGTTAGTGTCTCGGGTAGCACGTATGATGTTCATAAAGTTTGTTAATTTTTTTACAGTAGTCGTCCTTCGGGGGATCCCCGCGAGGTGGGGATCCTGGAAGTACTCGACCCGCTAATGTATACGCGTTTCCTCCGGGTGCGGAACGTGCGAATTACTACCGCTGGTGCGCGACAACAATAGAGCGTGGCACGAAGCAGTCGGTGAATCATTTTGTCATTCTTGGGAATTATGTATTCTTTCTCTCGTATCTTAGGATTTTGCCAAGAATCAAAATGTCTAGAATCGATCACTCGATCAACCTATCTTACGTATTTTTTCACGCTGATTACGAAAATGACGATTATTAGGTCGATATCTTAAAGGAAATATTAGATATCGTTGATTTAATGATACAGTAAAATTATTTTTCTACAAAAATCATCGATATCTCGGTTGTCCTTTAACATTTCCTCGATAAATCCGATGTTTTCGGAATCGGCATGAAAAAATACATCGAACAGGGAGGTCAAGAGTTCAATTCCAACGATTCCGATTTTTCACAAAATCCCCTCGGATACACACCGCGCTGTAACATTCCTAGATAATATCTAACTCCAACTCTAACATAATTCTCGGGGGTCACTGCATCGGGCCCAACAAAAGCAACTGATCTTCCACGCGCGCGTCTGTCTTCTTCGAAATTACGTATTCAAGAGTACTTGTAGCGTTCGAAAACACACGCAGCATCCCACTCGCTCCGAGTATCGCTTACCACACGAACTCTTTGAACCTCCCGCGAAATGCCTATGCATCTATTCTTCCACATTGTCTAGGAATTCCTCTCGGTGCCAGTATCTCCATATATTCCTCGTAGGAGTCCCACAGATTTTAATTTCCTCCCCCTCTCCGACCGTCCCTCTGCCACCTCGGCTGCATACGAATCCTAGAATTACTTTCGATTATTTCTTCCTCGCCGCGTTAATAAAAGGACTCGTGAAAGCCTTTCGAATACAAATGAATTTCGATCGTATAACCGTGAAGCGTGTGCGTGCACGTGCGCGCGTCCTTTCGCGTGTGTGGTCTCTCTCTCTCTCTCGAAATCACCCGGTGTAATCCTACCCTTGCGGGGCATCAGTTTTGTCGGGTCGTCATGGAGCCCCTCCCTTTTAATCCTCGCAGTCTGGAAAGTTATAGCGCGCTAACCGTAAGTTCTTTTAAGAGGATGTTCCAATTGAAATTCGCATCGGTCGAATCCGCCTATCGGACGCGACGGTTACAGCGGCACGGAAGCCGTTCGCGTCCAGCATGAAAGTTTGATCCCTGCCAAAAAGAGCGAAACCCCGTTTCGAGCGGGAGGGCGAACGCTCGTCCCGGGAAAAGTCATTTCCGTGTTTGCCATTTCGACTGCGTTACGATGTAGTCTCGGTCGCGTCGCTCGTATTTTGATTACGTTTACGTTAACGGCGACACTTCGATGGCTTCAACTCGTGGGGGTTTCGCTGGTAGAGAATTAACTGCTTTGTGGATATTTCAATAAAATCTACCCTCGAATGCGTACAGAAGTATAAATCTCGTCGGGTAGCCCGGGAACATCAAAAGTCCTTTTTACGAATTCTAGAAGTATGGCTGGAATTGTGTAGCAGGAATAACGATATGTACAAATATAAAGTTCGATAAATTTTAGTAAGAGATGCTATAGACAGCAATTTTAATCAAACAAATCGAGAGTCAAATTTTGCCCGTACACTGAGAAAAAAAAAGATTAAAAATTATTCTGTTAGAAGGATAATCTGAGTACGAAAGGTAAAGTGGATCGAAAATTATTCTAAGGAAGGTTAAATTTTATACCCTGGAAGGATAATTTTTTATCTGTTTTACCTTTCGTACTCAGATTATCCTTCTAACAGAATAAATTTTAATCTTTTTTTTTCTCAGTGTAGGAGGGATTGCGGAAGGTTAAGGACGCTTCGTATAGCTCCCTTGCGTAGGAGAAAAACGATATATATTTCAAGGTTGTTTCTTCAGCTGCAACAACGACGTAATTAGTATTCACGTAAGCGACCACTTATGCACATGCAAAAATCCTGCTACACTTTTCGAGATGCCCATAGGTAATTCCCCCGATTATGACCTAAGCACAACCCGGGAGAAACCCGCGACCTGAGTTTTCACATACTCGTTCCTCAAATTACATCCATCGTTCGAATAAGGCACTTTAGATGACCTGTATGAACCGACATCGTTAATTGAACGTATATGCACCCGCCGCCGGAGCGCTTAATCGCAGCGAATTACCGGCGCTCATTTAAGTATGGAAATATAGCAAACAACCCCATTAAAGCAACTAGCGCGGAGAAGCCTGTACTTATGCCCGTGTATATACGTGAAAGTACACATTAAGGCGCGTACGAGCTTTGAGAAGCCAAAGCTCTTTGACGCGCCGAAACTCGGAGCTTGGCGGACGACGCACAGTCTATTACCACGAATGGCGTGTCCTTGTTTGTCTCGCACGCTGCGATCTCGCGAGACTCGAGTGAAAATTGCGACTCGCGAGGAAGATATCTTCGAACGGCGATTATAAAATTTCGCAACCACAGCTTCGACTCTCCGATCGGTCGATCTCGCTCGATTCTCGCGATGACCTCGCTCCGTGGTACGAATTACAGATTGACTCTCCCATTGAACGCCCCATTCGCATCGTCGGCGATAGAGTGTGTCACCACTTGTTTCCTCTGCCAATTGACGCGCATACTTCCATCGCTATTTATCACTGGAAGTGGCCCGCCACGTCGACAAAACAGCTGCCATGCGCCGTAAACGCGCGACACACAGAACCCCCTTTATATTATTTAGCGCGCGAATGCCGCGTGTTTGCAAACACGCGGACCACGCTAATCCGCGGGGGGCTTGCGAGCTCGCGTATACGTTCAAACAAATCTCGGTTCGCGTCAGTCAAAAAACTAAGCCCATCCATGCGGATAGGCCATCTGTTCGCGTGTATTTTATTTAGTGGCCGCTCTATACCTGCGCGATATATCGCACGACTGATGAATATTAATTAGGAATAAATCGGGTTTCCTTGGCAGGTCTTCGCGGTGTACGCCCAATTCACTTTATACGCCCTCCCTGTATCTCGGGATGGTTGTTAAAATAAAAAATGTAAATTCCATGATTATTGCAAGTTCCATAAAATTCCTCGAGCCCTACAGAGGTATCTTGTATCCACACCATGAATCGCTCGCGAAGTAGAATTTTCCTGCCGCCTGCGCGCGCTCCGACGCACATACACGCACACGTGTACACGCACACACCCTTTGGAAGGCATTACGATAGAGCTTTCGTGTCGAGAGGTTGTAAGGGGAAGCGAAATGATCTCGAGATTTAAGCGGTTGACGATATAATTATTGCTAGTTGTTCGTAATTAAAGATGCTTATCGATTGCCGCCGCAGCTTCGAGGAAATTATCTGCCGATGATAATAAAATTCAAAGGAACCTCCACTGCTGAAGGAACCAACCGAGGTGACGTCCTCGGGTTTTTAATGAAGCTCGGCGTGATTGCCGAGAGGTTTCAAAATTATTTAAAGGATTTCTTTTATGCGCGCTGAGATGGCACTATTTAAGTGACGATAGACTCCTCTGAAAATTATTAAAACATTTTATTTCACACAGAGAGAATATTTTATGAAGTCGTATAGTTTCTAAATTATGCAGGGAATAAAAGAAATACGAATTCTCAGCGAAGATAAAAGGAGATTCTTCTCGTCTATCGGTAGAACGTATCACGAGTCACCTTCCTTTGCGGCGCCGGGAAAATTGTGTCGCAGTTAATTGCGCAATTAGGAGTAATTAGAAGGACTACGTCGCTCAACCTAATTAACCGAGTGCCGGACTCGAGTCGAGGATCGACGGTGGCTCACCTTTCGTCGAGCGAGTTTCACTTTCAAGTTGGCAAATACTCTGTGAGTTTATTACTCGAGTAAATGCTATGATGTCATTACACGACGGGCACCGCGTCGTACTTGCGTTTTACGTTGAATCTACAATTCGAACCGATCGATCTTCGCCCGCCCTTTCAAAATTAAAACCCGTATATCCAAATCATCCGAAAAGCGCACCGCTTTCGCCACTCGAAACGCCTTCAATTATTATCAACCTGCAACCTTCCCTCATTATTCAAAAGCGTACCTCGTGTCGTCCGATTACAGTATCGCTCTCATATACATTTCCACTTATAATAAAAATCCCACAAAGGGAAGTAGCGCGCGGCACGTCACCCCCTCGTGCAAGCACGATAGGGCGGAGCACCGCCCACGCATTGTGGCTTCGTGCGGCATGCTTCGATTTCGTTGCCTGATCGGAAAGCCGCGCGAATGCTTAAACGCGCGGAAAATCTCTGGTCCCCGCGGTGTATACGCGAAGGAACGCTAGGTACGTTCTAGTGGTGATACGGTACCTATATATAACAATCGCGTATAGCCTTAACGGCGTGGGATACGGGGTGGTTGACTAGGGATAGGGTATAACGGCTGTAACATCCTTCGTGGGAAGCAATTCGTGAACTTGGCTAATTATCAACAAGTTGCTCTTCATAAATTAGGATACATGTAGAATGTCTTGGAAATTCTAGGTGGTGTAAGGGATGAAGAAGAAGGGGGTCGTGTAGCATCGTAAGACGGTGTAAGATTAAGGGGTGCACGCGCGTATATATCTAGCGCTGTTGGGTTATTTTGCCGTGTACTATTTCCGTGATGCAAGGAACCCTAGGGCGCGATATGTTACCAACTTCGCCGATGTTGCGACGCTCTAAGCGGTGCTGCTATATTTGCCGAAGCGAGGGAGAGGGAGAGACGGAGAGGGGCAGGGAGAACGATGCACCGTTACGCTCGGAGGGAGAATTATATGGGAAACGAAACAGAGGAGAGCATGTTTCGAAGACAAGCTATGCGCGCATAGATGACACACGACAGAGATCCACTTTTACGTAATTACTCATTACATCCGACTGCAATTTCAACGTTACTTTCTTACAGTCTAATTCGTACATCGCCCTCTGTGAGATTCTATACCAATAATAATTTCACCGTACGAAAGCAAAAGGAAATAACGACCCCTGACTTTCGCGTGGAACAGGCGCTGTAACAGCTTTAGAAGAATCAGGTTAAACGCTTTCATCATCTACATTAAAACGTAGAGTAATAACATCTTCAATTACACGACGGTGACATCATTCCTCTTGCGTCCTCTCACTGGATTCTCTTGCGAGGTCTCGCGTACACGCGATGATCATTTTCGCGCGTGTAAAGCGCATCGCTTTCTAATTTTCACTCTCAAAAATTAATCCACGAATCGATTAGAAATAAAAGTTCGTGTTATCTTTCTGAAGGAGGGGAGCGAAAATAAGTTTATCCTCTCCGAGTGCCGTACAAAAAGATACAGAAAAAAAAAGTGATATTTCGTCGCCTCCCACGATTTAGTTTTCTTAGCGACGACACCAAACGGTGCATCGTCGGGCGTCTCGACGTTTTGACGAGACCAAGATGGTCGTCAGACCGGAAGTAGCCGGTACGAAGCGAAGTGAGGTGAACGAAGCCGCTCCCTTGCACCGGGACTTGTTTGGTTGGCGGGTCGTGCTGCTTATCGAGATCTCCCGAGAAAAGAGCGCGCTTCCGGCAATTATCACGGAAAAATGGCTGCCCGCCAGTTTTAATTTTCGCCCATTGTGCCTCCGGGCGAAAGGGGGAGGAGTCAAGGCGAGAAGAAGAGAGAGAGAGTGGAGGAGGGATCGTCCGCGTTATCTATCGGTCGATAAACTTCATTATTAAGCGTCAGATTTAATTGCGGGGAAATTAATCGATCGAAGGTGATAACAGGTATATGGGAAACACTTTGCATACCTTTACGACTTTCTCGGTTTGACGGATAATTTCGATTCTTATTATTATCTCAATCCTATATCACTCCAAAATAAGTATAGGTATATCCGACTTTTAAAATGTGAAATTCAAATTCGAATTTTAAGCGCGATTATCTCCTAACGCGTCAACTTTTTTCCACTATCTATATAAAACTTTCACGCTGAGAAAACAATTTATTAATAGTTGAAAAATGTAATTTTAAATAGCTACGGCGAAATAAATATTTTACAATGACAAGGAAATTTATGTTGATTATTAAAATATTTATTTAACTCAAGCGGTTGCCTCTGACGACTTAATTATGCCAAATAAATATTGTAATAGTTAAGGAATACTTACTTGTGGTCCAATAAAATCTTTATTTCGCCATATTCAAACAAATATTCATGAACTATAAATAAACTGCTTTCTCGGTGCACGAATAAAAGTCCAAGGCGCGATCTTCGAGAAAGCATTATACACCAATACCATCCCTGAATCGACGCGCAACGAGATAATCGCGATTTAAGCGCAGCCCACCGCGAGTGTAACGGCCCCGTTATACACCGCGTCGAAAAAATCCGGTAAACACGAGCGAGCCTCAACTCTCAACGCGCCCGTGTACCCGAGGCACCGTAATATATTACGGCATCGAAACGCTACAGATATTGTCCCCCGAGTAAAGGTTTGCGCCGAAGAAACCGAGGGTGATAATTAAGACGGACGCTGATTCGCCGATAGCGACTCGCCGCACGACGTGGACGCGACCCACCCGTTCATACGTGCAGTACGCGACGCAAGTAGCGCACCTACGGCACCGATGTACGCGGTTACACTCTCACGACCCAGGCCCGAGAGCAACAAAGAGAAAGAGAGAGAAAGAGCGGGGCGGCGGTTCTAGCTCTTTACACCGTTCTCCGCGGCGAGTTCGCCTAAGATTTATCGACCTCTTATATGATACCGAACCGCGCTCAAAATGCTGCAAAACACGTCGTGTATACACGGAGTCCCGGATAACGAGGAGCTACCGCACGATAGGTACGCCCGAGTCATTTATCAAGGGGGTTTATCGTTCCACCCGAGGAGGAACAAAGAGGCGGCCGTAAAAATCGTGGTACTTACCATTTCTTGGATTGGCTGCGAGATCAGGCGGTCGACGCTCGCTCGGAATGCTATTAGAAACGCGGCGGTTCGGACCTTTTTTTTTTATTTCGGTTCGGATTCTTGGAAAGGGTGGGGGTGATGATAAAATTGAGATTTTTTTATTTATTCTTTATCGAAGAAAACGTCACGACACTCCACGATATATTTACGATTGCTCTGTACGAATATCCCGCGTCGCCCCGGTATACATTTGACTCTCGAAGAAACGAAGAGCACTCCAGAGATACAGTTCGTCCCGCAGACCTCGCACCTCGCATCCTGTCGTCAATAGCCGGACCACACCACGCGCATCCCCCATCTGATCTGGACGCGAGGGTTTAGCATGATTTATCGTCTCGTGGGCTCCTTATTTTTTCAAGGCGGATATACTCCGCCGCTCAGTCTAACCGGTCATAGGTCACGACGGGGACCTTCATCCGTGAGGCCGGTTGTCGCGATGCGCCCCTGGGGTTAAGTGGCGATCCTCGAAGTTTTATAATCGTCCCTCTCGCGGAGGTGAGATCGTCAATTCGTGATTGGTCGAGCGCGCCGCGCGGTTCCCATCGAGCGAGAAAAGGTGATTTTTTCTCGCGTGCACCCCCGCCGCCAGCGCAGGAGACTTCCTCGCGCGCGGGGACCTTGGAAAAGATGAAGAAGGAGCTCCGAGGGTCGAGGAAAGCTCCGGCCTTTATCTCCCCCGCCGCATCGCATCGCCTCTCGGCGAACGGCGCGAGGCGATTCGTGACGACGCTATTAAGCGAGTAGATGGATGGATGCATCGCCTCGGGAGCGCTTAATTGGGCCAAGAATATTGCAATAAAGCGCCAATTATTGGCTCGATCGTTTAAGTTCCCCAACGGCGATAGATTGCCCCGCCCCCGCAGCTGCCGAGCGCGCGCGAAATTCGATCATCGACTCGGCTCGAGTCACCGCGCGACAAGACGACGCGGAATCGTCGCTCTCTTAATCGAAGGCACCTGCTGATATCGAGTGGGGAGGGGGACATTAGCGAGACGCGATAGAGACCAATGGCACACGGGGTGTTATCGGGCACGGGATGGATTCTGGGTTTGGGTCAGCGAGTTGCGCTGATGTATCGAACGCTCAGCTGCAATTAGGACATGCGTTGGTGCGACTCGCCGATTGATTGAATTTCATTTGACCCTCCTTCTCTCTCTCCCCTTCTTTCTAATTTTTCTGCATCTCACCGCAATCCGCTTTATTTTATTTTCATCTTCGTCTCGACAATTCTGCTCAATCGCTACTCGCTCGGTCCATCGGAATTTATCGTTTTTTTCCCCCCACTATTCACGTCGCACGACTTGGCGACGCCGGGTCCCAGCGCACACCCGGAGCGAATTACCCGTATACTCGACACATCTAGTTAAGAACACTAGCTGCCTAACTATAGTGTCGGAGTAATGATACGAGCTCAACCCTGGCGGCCGTGGTATGCGGCGCGCCGTGGAACCGAGCGAGGTAGGTAGTCGGACCTCCTCTGTCACATCATAATTGAGCCTCTGCGAGTCCTCGTTAACGGGGATGCTGAAGGTGCTACGACAACCGGGGCTTACGATGAAACAAATGACTCGAAACTGGGTTATATGCAGAGTAAACACGCCGCGTTTATTAGCCCGTCGTTGCGAAGTATAGTATACGCGCGTGCACGTAGTTATCGTTATTCATCACGCCGATGCACCGGAGAAATAGAGGGAGACCTTTGTATCGAGCGGGATGCCACTTTTGGTCTCCCGAGGGAAAAGGATGGGTTATTATAAGGGACCCATATGGTAAATAATATACGGACTGCCCCCGATTGTGCCCCTGAGTGTCATGGTGTCATGGTACCGAGGAATGAGGTCTTGTTGAATGCGAATCTAATAGAAAAATTTATTTGAGCTGAACAGGCATTTATTCATATCGGTCAAAAGTCTATTTGAATGAGATAAATGTTTTGCGGGTCTTTTTAATCGAGATTACTACATTGCTCGACGCTGCGCACGAGTTCTCGTATTATCGGAGCTTTCCGCGGGCCAGAAAATGTGGCGGAAAAAATGTCTGGGCCAAAGCTGCGTTCGGTGGTTCCCCGCGGACAGCTCTCCGACGAGAGCCGGTAAAACTCTCGCGAGGGGAACGCGAAGGTGGTCGATCGGCGATAGATCATACTTAAGTGGGATACACCTACCCTGCGTAGGTCGAGGTCGGCCCCGCGGACCCGACGCCGACCAACCTTGTATCGCCCCAAAGTTCCGAGCCCCTCGTTCGTAATCTTCCACGAGCGGACAACCGATCATCAAATCACTATAATTTTAATAAATCTGGACGTCGGGTCGTCATAAATAAGCCCCGCGAGGAGACGAGGTCGATTCCGACTTCCCGGCTTGCTCGGGGATGATTCATGTACCCGGCGAGCCACACTCGACGAGGGAATTTTAAGCGAAGTGACACGGTTTCCAGGAATCTCCTTCGCGCAAAATGCAGCCCTCCCTCCATCGACGGGGCGTATCGCGACGCGGAGCGCGACTGCGGGTCCTTCCGTCGTCGGGTCGTCTGTCACCTAACTCCAGGAGCGTAATCGACGCGACGCTCTTTAAAAGAAGACGAGGTAAACCGCGCGGGGGATTGACGATCGGAAGGAGGGTTGCTCACGCAGTTAATCACGCCGATGTTTGATCGGGGATATATTAGCGGAGCGGGCCGAAGGCACGCACGGTGGTCTCGCGGTGTGGTCCTCAGGTCGAGAAGAGTCCGCCGATAGCGCTCTCTCGCACAGTCTCTTGCCCCTTTTCTCTCTTCCACTCTTTCCTTCTTCTCTCCTCGGCCTCCGCTTCGCCTCCTTCTTCCGCCTCCCTCGCGTCGCCCTCCTCCCGTGTACACCTCCGGTTCCTCCCTCTTCTCTACCTCACGGGCACAGGCTCCCGCGCGTACACGAACCGGCCGGCCGTGATTTTTCGCAAGCCCTCGCAACCCGCGGCCCGAGAGACCTGCAATTACGTAAAGACGGGATCACTTCGCCACGGGAATGCCCCTCTTGTCTCTCTCCCTCTGCGAGCGCTTCGGACGTTCCTCGAACGCTGGAATTCCTGGATCCGATGTACGAGGGAAGATTTTCTCGAGAGAGAGAGAGAAAAGGATTGCTTTCTTTCTTTTCAGAGAGACGTCGCTTTCGGAAGAACATATAGGAGTGGAACGAAATAGTAAGAGTATAAATTACACGTGGAGGATTCGAACGAAGGTGGTTACAATTCGACGGAAATACCGAAACACTGACGTCATTGTCTCGACGACTCCGTCCGCATCGATATACAGAGAGTCCCGCGTATTCTCCTTTCGCAGAATGACGTCCTTCATTTGAATATCGACAGACGGACTTTCGAACTCGAGCAAATCGCCGAGCGCGCGCAAGGGGCAGCGCGCCGATAAGAGTCGCGATAGCGAGCAACGCGTATATATACGTAGGTGTACGCGCGGTACGTTTATTCTTCAACGAGAACGCGATACGCGCGCATATTTCTGTTTGCACGAGGATTCGCTTGCAGCCAACTAGTCGTCTCTTACTCGACAAACAGCGGAAGACTTCCCACCGTTTATTTATGCACCTGCACCCGAAGGATGCAACTGGGGATGAATTCCACGCGCGTAAATCGAGTTCGCTCGGGAAACCCTGGAAACTCGGGAGGGAACATCTTCGCGCGGCGGAAAACACTCGAGAGAGGTACGGCAGAGGTGTGCGATTAAATTTGACGCAGTCGCTGCTTCGACGCGACGAGGGAAGATTACGCCGGAGTCACGCGCACGTGGGATAGGCCGCGCGTTTGATCGACGACCGAATCACCTGTCCGTCTCTCGGATAGCCCCTCGTTTGTAAAACTAACGTGCAATCGGGTCGGTGTGCGGCGAGAAGTAAAGCTCAAGCCTAGAAAAGAGCAGAAGAGCGAGTGGAGGGGAGAGAGGAGCGGGAATCGTAGGACCGGGGTTATTACCGCCTTGTTAGGAGCGCGAGGAAGGCAGGTGCGCTCCACTTCGGACAATTCAATTGGCCGCTCTCCTCGGCCCTCGTTATACCTACTTATCGTTCGCCCTCCCGGGAAGATTTTCGGGAGAGATTGGCGAACGCGCGCGGTCGAGTCGGGGCAAGAGTGACCGCGAGATTCTGCGGCGAAAGGGAAAGGGATTCGCGTTGCCGAATCCGGAGCAGTGTCGCGGTGACGCGTTTCTCCCTTTTGAATGATTATTTATAGGCTACTGGGATAAAAATGTCTTCGACGTCATCAGAAACGTCGCGCGCTTGCCGATGAACTGCTGAGGAAACGAGGGAAAAGAACTTTCGAGGGCCGATCGCTTTTATATTCGAGACAAGAATGTTTTCGTGCGATTGGATAAATATTTGTCTTCTCGGTACCCGCGAGACGCGCTCCACGCTGCACTCGTCATCCCCGCGAGAACGCGTTGCGGTTATACGGCGCTTCAAAGACGTCATAATTCGAGAGAGAGAGAGAGAGAGAGAGAGAGAAACCGTTTGCTCGAGCGTTTTATGATTTATTTTGAGACGGTGAAAGTGGGTGCCCGAAACACGACGCCGCGGCCGAGAGGGATGCGCCGCGTTGACGTCCATTATGCACTTCCGGCGTCGCGCTGAAGGGTTGCCGGTGGCGTCGGCGTCGGGTGACACGTCGGGCGTTGCGCATCGGCGGAGACCGCGCGCGGTGTTGTACAGAGGCGAGGAGCTCTCCGCGAAGAGAAGGAGAAACGAGAAACGAGAAGGAGTTAAGCCGCGTGCAACGGGCCACGTAACAAGCTTCCATAATGATAGATCTCCGCGGCATTAATTCCTTGTTTAACCAACAAACAACCTCCTCGGCATGCCGTTTAAGTAATAAAATATGGCGGCCATGCCCCGGGCCGTTAACGACTGCCCATCTCTCCTTTCCTTTCCTTCTTCTTAAATCTCTACCTCTCTTCCTCCCGCCCGATGCTACTCCGCGTACATATATAGATACGCCGTGTGCTCGGCATGCATACATGTCGTATAGGTACTCTATCGGCGGGTAGACGAAGACGATTGCACTGTATCGAATGGTCGGAAAAATTATTCACGGCACTCGATAATCAATGTTTCGTAAAAATCAAAACTGACTGGAGCAACGCGACGAAAAGCCGGAAAGTGCACTGAGCGAAATAATTGCTAGTGTCAAAAAAATATGTCTTGAATCAAGAACATACCTAATATGATCTTACAAATTTGTGAGAATAGAGATTCTTGGTCGAGGAATATATTATATTCTTGATACAAGAGTACCTGCGTTGAAATAAGACATTCTTTCTACACGAAAAAAAAAAACAACAATTACTCGAGCCTATCAAATACTTTTTTTGCGCCAAGAAAATCATGGCTTGATCCTGGAATAATATCATGTTTTTGATCGAAGAAAACTTTGTTTGGCAATAGCAATTATTTCCTCGAAATAGCTTGGAAATCGGTCGGTAGCAATATCCCCCCCCATCGTTCACCTGGTTTAATTCCAGCACCACCCGGAACTTGGACGAAGCAGCGGGTCGGGTCTCACCTGCCCGCTGTAGCCACCTCGTCATCGAGATATCATTTCCCCCGAATTCATCACGGACTTTTTCAGGTGCCGGCCGCACTGTCATTCCTTTGACCGATTATCGATCCAGCGTCGTCTACGCCGCACGTGACAGGACGCCGCGCCGGGGCTTCTCGAACGCTCGACGATGTAGGTAGTACGTCTCCGTATCTATCGTACGCGGTGTTCGTTGCCCCGAGTGACTCGGTGGAAGCTGATAAGTACGCCCTTACACCGCGAGCCGATTCCGAGAACAGCGTTCGAGCACTCGAAGCGAACGCGTTTGAAAAATCGATTAGTTATTTGTAGCGGCGCGAGAATATTTCGTTAATGCACTTCGGGCATTAATCAATATCCGTGGCGGGTCACGGGTACGTCGCGTCGGTGTGCTCCAAGTGTCGTCCGCGCCGGGGACGGTCTTGAAATTTGAAATCATCAAACACGCGTATACAGTTTACCGGAACACCTGCCATGCAGTGATACTCGTTTGTTAAATACTCCCCATAAACGTAAATTCATGCGGGCTCCGCTCCGACGGCCCGAATTATTAAGTATAGTCGCGCGATAAACCAGAGATTTGCAGGGTAATGCAACTCCCATTACCGGTACTATAATTACGCGAGTTGTAAGTTAGGGGAGTCCCGGGCTAATTGTCACACCGCCGCTGTTATTATGGACGTACAGTCCCCAGCTTTATTGTTATTAATCCGACGCCTGTTACAGTCGCGATAATCGTGATCCGATTTATCGTCGGAAGCCCTGTAAACGTGACCTTCCGCGGTACAGTAAAAAAAAAACGGAGCAACGCCGAGAAAGTCCCCGCTGAAAGTAGGAAAATTCACCGATCGCTCTCGGCAGAACCGGAAGTAGCTAGCCGGCAAATCCGGAAGCACTCGCCCATTCCCGCGCCAGGGAATACACGCGGCTGCACCTATTCTATTAACCCGCAAGATTAATTCATTCGCCGCGACCCCGCGGCGATTCGGTAATTAATGCCGGGTCGGCCAGGTGGCTCGTCCAGCGCCGCATCGACGGTTCCCTTAATAAGCGTCACACCTCGTTTATGCTCCCCGCAGTCCGGTGCGGGCCGCCACTGCGTCCATTTGTGCATAAATCTTGAAGAGTGGGTATGTACCGTCGCCACTCAGACCACCGCGTGGCGCGAAACGTTACGACGGGGCAGCGGCGAACGCCTCGCACGCGCACGGCACGGCGTTTACCGCGTTTACACGCGTCGAAGTTTATAATATAGAGGTACCGCGGCCGATAGCGAGAATAACTTTGATCGCGCGACCTCTGATCCCCGGATAAAGCCCTTCAAAGTTCGTCAAACGTAATTATCGCAACGGCGGCGACCCTCGTAATTCGGTAAAGTTCCTTTGTCGTATGTACGCGTTGAGGTAGTAAATAGGTACCGAGATTAAGAGAGAGAGAGAGAGAGAGAGGAGGGAGGCCCCAGCAGAAGTTTACGATGCGTGTCGAGAATATTGCGCGAGACCCGGCATAAACTCGTTGTTGGGGCGATTGAGACATTTCGGTGAACTCGTTGAGAATCGATTTCCCCTAAATTACACGAGGATCGGGGCCGCGTGGCAACGATCGCGATCTCGGTACGCCGCGGCGTCCCGAACCGCGGCCAGATTGTGATACACGATTGGGTGTGCGCGATGAAGGGAGTCCGGCGATGTATGTATACGGTCGAGGCGCGTCGTAAATAATCGAGTCGCCGGGTATTATACGTAAAATAAGCGCGCGCGTAGTGTGGCTTCGAATCTGGTTTCATTGCACTGAGAAAAAAAAAAGATTAAAAATTATCCTGTTAGAAGGATAATCTGAGTACGAAAGGTAAAATAAATCGAAAATTATCCTTCCAGGGTTTAAAATTTAACCTTCTTTGGAATAATTTTTGATCTAGTTTACCTTTCGTACTCAGATTATCCTTCTAACAGAATAATTTTTAATCTTTTTTTTCTCAGTGTATGAATGATTACGGGGAGTCGAATCTTTCGATAACGCGATAATACGCTCCGATACATTGAAAATTGTATTTACACGGGATCGACGGGAAAGTTCACTTTGTCCCGTGCGCTCTCTGGAAAATCTTCCCTCGCGCAGAGGATTCATAATTTTCCACGTTACACGTCCCGTATGTCGCGCGTTTAATTTCCCCCTATATCCCTCCCCGTCGACCGTAACACTCGGAAACTGCATCCATAATTTCTAATCGTAATTCGACGATCGAATCGAAAGTCCGACGACCGTGGCGAGGAGACCCGCGTTCCGCGGTAATCGCTCGTAAAATCCCATCTTCACGAGCCAAGTTGTATAAATCCACTTTGCGTCTTGTTCGCGCCAGGTCGGGCATAAAAAGAGGCATCGCGGACGGGAAGTGGGTACTCGCGAGGAAAGGCTCTTTAAAGAAGTCTTTTCCCCTCAGTAAATTCGTGCGCGCATCCATGTGTGTGCGCGCGCACCCATATACAGGACGCATGGTTTACGTTTATTAAACGCGCGCCTCGCGCCGCTGCTGTGGCTCTCGCCCGGGTACCTATACGCAGCGAGAGATCGGCGGAGATGCGGCGGGGGTCGCCGGTAACGCGCGGGTTCGCACGCACTCGTCGGCCAGTGAATGTGTGGGCAACGAAAATCCTCATCCCTTTCCCGAACGGAAAAGCAGACCGCGAGAGAGGTGCTAGAGCGGAAGAAAGAACCTTTGTGGTGGTGAGGGCCGATTTCTTTATACCCCGACACGACCTCCCGCATGCCGGGGCGGACGAGCCACGGGAAACCCAGCCCAACCCTGTAGACTTTCCTGAGGGCCTTCCGCCGGTTGCGGCGGAACTTAAAAATTACCGGTATACGGCACTTCGAGAAGGAGTAGATTATTACCGCCCCGCTGAGGTTTCTTCATTCAAAGGACCGCGCGCCGCGCGGAAGCGTTTCAAAGTGCGCTGCTCCTCTTGAAAGGTCAGATTAAAAGTGCGAGCTCTCTCCGGGGTTCGTTATTTGGGGAAAATGTTGAATTCGTGAGCCCGTGAAAGGTGCACGCGTCGCTCTTTTTGCGAGGGTTCGCTCGAGTGGGATGAAATAATTTTGTGCATCTCGATGTTGGGATTTTACAAAAATGGGCTGCAGCTGGAAATCGGCCTAACTATAGTCGGAGGTACTCTCCAATTTTCACATTCAGTCAATTGCACTCAAATTCGAAGCAAAAAAGAAGGGTACCTCGAGCGATGCGATTACGATCTGCGAGAATTTAAAAAATGAACACATCCGGTGCAAATTTAATTTAATTTCATTCGTCGAATCGCTCTCGTGACTCGCAATCGTAATCGGCGAAGATCCCACGGTGGCGTCTCTCGGACACGCGTTCTGCGAGGTGCACTGCATATGCATTTCTCGACGAATCTCGAGTAATATTTGAGAGAAGACTAGACTGCTCTAGAAAGAAGGGGGAGTTGCTCGTAAAGTCCAACTAACTCATAAATCCGCGCAGATTCTATCTGCGAGCCGCGGGAGTGGAGAAGGAGAAGAAAAGTTGGAGAGAGGGGGAAGGAGAAGAAGGAAGCGCAGGTTGCGTGTGGGTGGTCCCCTGCGGCATAGGCAGATCGCAGCAACGTCACACGTTCTTACTCCATTCTTGTCCCCTTGCCTTCTCGCTCTCGTCACTTCTACTCTACCATCGTAACAGGTAATTGCGAACCCTTTGCTCGCAATTTTTATTCGTCAGAGTTAATTAGCCGCTCGAAACTTTTTCATCAATTTTTCTTTCATCTCATTATATTATCGAGCACCAGATTTTTCCCCGAGGAATGTAACGCGCGTTAAACGTAACGTGTACATTTGTCACCCCATACGAATTAATATTCCTCCATAAAGCATATCTCGTCACGTCTATCGCTTGTTATAACGATCCTTATGCCGACCATAATGGAGCAGATGTTCTTTGATTTGTTTCATATACTGATTGGAAACCATTATTTCCCTCGGAAGATTATACCAATAATGCTCGCGCGTCGTACAGTGGATGTTCGTAGAACTCGACGTCGTACGATTCACGGTCTCGAACACCTTGTCGATAATTTTCCATCGTTTTATACCTGACCAGCTGGTAACGTGGTCTCGCCTATTATAGATTATGATTCCGACCGCTCTATTATAGCCCCTTTCAGGCGAACGTGACCAGACATAGCCATATGGGCTCAATCCGGAAGATTCGGTAGCAGACGTCAGGTGGTTGCCCTGGTTCGTCCAGTGATTAAAGGCGATTAACGATTCGCCACGGAGGGGATCTGTCCCAATTGTTGTCGCGAAAAAATGTCGAGGGATCCAAATAATGAATTTATCCCAAGAGAAAACTGTTGCTTGTGACAAAGATGACATCAATTGTCGTCCAAATTCCTCATATCTTTATCGAATCGAAGTATTACGAATATTAGAAAAAAAAATACATTACGTAAATTCCGTTGTCATGTATTTCGAGAACGAGTTTTTAAAGAAAATTTCATCGGGAACGTTTCGACGTACTTTTGTCTGATGGAACCATACTCATGCGTCATAATTAGCCAAGGGCTGGAGGCGAGAGGACCACCCGGACGGTTGGCACCCCCATCCATTAGCCTCAATTAAATCAAAGCCAATGACGAAAGGGTTGCTGGACGTGTTTATGAAATTCCTAGAGTATGCTTCACACTGACTCAATGGGACGTGCGTGTGTGTGCTTTGACCTGGTCTGCTCTAGATAGACTGGCCACTCGAAACCGCGTATACCGGGCGACACTCTCTCGTGTCTCAAGAGCCGCCCTATGTACATTTTTATCTCTGGAACGCGAGAGCATAAATTATATACGCGCATACTCGCATGGGAATAGAATGTTGGTTGCGGCTTTTATTGGCTACCAGATGAACCGAAATGGGTGAGAATTTACTCGCTCCGATAACTTTCCCGATGGTCGGGAAATTGCCACTAAATTCCAGGGTAGTCCCAAACACGCGTGCTCCGTTTATTTGACGTACAGTTCACCGTTGCGCTCCGTAAAGATAGCGGTCAATTTGTGCTCGAACATTTGGAATTAAAAAAGCCCCGCGTCGTCGCTCCTTTTCTTTTGCCCCGGTTGAAATTGTTACCTTTTTCTTTCCCAGCGTCAATCTTGTTACTCCGAGGAGACACTCTATCGCCCTTCCAAGATCTGGTACAGCGAACCCGCCTCCTCGTCGTTGCCACAAAGCGAAGAAATCAACGCGAAAGCCCCGACGGTATTCTCATTTGCCCTAAAAGGATTCGTGTCATTCTTGGAAAAATGGCACCGGGACAATAGGTCCCTGGGGATAGATACCGATCTGTTTTCGCGAGTAAGCATTACCACGGTCCGACCGAAAAAAAAACACCAAAACTAACGCACTCTTTTTGCGGTGAGTTTCGGGAGAGTGTCGACAATTTGCCTTCCGAACCGACAGCACACCCTGTGATGTAGCGCGGGCCGCGCGCTCGTTCTCTCATCCTTTATTATCGCCAGCCCCGAGGGAGCAAGGAGCGACAATCCAGACGGAGAAACGCGCCGTATTAATTAGCAGCGCCAAGGAAAACCGGTGACTTCCCCTTGACCGTTTCTTTTTATCTCATTTATTTGAGATAACACTTGTACCGGTATTTATAACATCGTTTCGAGATACGACACCTCGAACGACAACCAACTATAAATGTCTATCAATTAACGGCGCGACGTCGAGAAAAATCGATAGCTTCTCGTTTAGACATTTTTTTTATCTCATTTACTTGCCCACTTATCGTCGAGCTTATCGTTCCTTCAAATTCGTTTTACCGAAACTTAAACGGAGAAATTGGGGATAGGTGCCACTCCGAGAGAAGCTTTCACAAATAGTTATTCATTTGACGATACGTCGTCAAGGAAATCTTCATCTCCTGTGACTTCATCTCGATGATTTTTGCTTATCTCATTTATTACAGATAGCACTCATTCGTACCGTCCTTTCAAGATACGCGACACCTCCTGCCTGGTAATATCATCGTTATCGCGCCTTATCGCCTTTCTCCGAATTTTTCCAAAGTCGAACCGATGAAACTCGAGATGAATGACTCCTCAAAACCCAAGCCTTTTCCCTGGACCCGCGTGAAGTCGAGGGTGGAAGGCAGCCAATAGACCAGAGTATCCGGTGAAATTGGTCACAGGGCTGCACACGTGTTCGGGGCAATCCCTAACGAATCAACCCCCCCTTTTCCCACCGACCAACTATACCCGAAACCTTGCCGCTCTTCTTTCTCCGTGACTAGCTTTCAACAAAGGCCACGGTAGACTTACCGAGCTGTGGAAGTACGCGGAACGCTGAAACCCCTCGGAGATAGATTATTTCGATCCAATCGGTCGATCACACGAGGGAAAGCAATGAAATCGGTTGATCCTGAAATTAGGCGAGCTCGACCGAAAGGTGAGGGCCACGACAGTCACGCCGATTTCGCTCGATTTCCATGAACGGAGAGATGACTCGACCTCGCAGTGAGATGAAAGTTTGAGAGATCGTGCCGAGGAGAAATGAGTTGTCATTTTTTAAGATTCCGGAGATTTCGACTTTCGACAACATCTTGAGGGATATTTGTAAAAGATCCAAGTTTTTCAGCGAAAATCGAATTCGGCGGGCCAGGAGATAATTCAGCTTGAGCACCCCTGGGGATAGTTATAGAAATAACCGGGCATAAAGGAACAGATATCCACGCGGCCAATTGGATCGAAAAATGTCCCGCTTCCCGAGGATTCGAAGAGCTCTCGCCGCTTTCGTTCCGCCTTCCTATACCGAAGCTTCTGCAATTGTACGCTTGACCCGGCTTATTTCCGAGAACCATAACCGAATTGGACTCTCTGTGGAACGACTGAAAAGCCCCTGGAAACGAGAAAAATTCCGCGTGACGTACTAGAACTCCGCCGATTCTTTACAGTCTTCGGCAACAGCGATGCGTGACAGCGGAAGTGACGTTTAATTGTAAGGCGGACGGTAACTGCGTATTTCCGTGCTCGAAGGAGAAAATTTTCCGTTTTTACGTCTACTATGCGCGAGCTTCGACGATAATTTTTTTTTCAATTTCCATCTCAAACGCGCGTCATCGATGTAAATGTTATCCCACGTCGATTGTAACTCTGTAAATTGATATATCTTCGTGTGGAATGCCTGAAAACCCGGACGCTAGATCAGGGCACGAAGCGCAGAGGGAGAAGAGAGGAAAGAGCGAGAGGTCGGCACAAAAAAGTCACTTCCCCCCTCCAATTGCGGAGTCGTTTTACTCCTTTTTCTAGAAATGACCCACGATGCCACGGGAACCGACACACCTCGATCCCACTACGCCCGGACGCCGTCCGATCGTGGCACAAGTCCGTGAAATCGCCATCATTTCACTTTCGACAAAACACAAAAAAATGAGGCACGTGTCCGCGCGGTGACCCGCCAGGACCGTGGGATTGATCCAGAGGATTGTCAGGGACTCGTGACACCTTTCCAAGTCGGACTGATTTCGGATCAGTGAACCGCGCGGTTCCGTGGTATCGTGGTTAGGGGGAGGAAAAAAACGGTAGAACACAGAGCGACCGCACTCTTCTCGGTCGGCAGGATTCCGTAAATTTGGAATGTGACAAAATTACTTAAAATACCTGCGACATCCTCGATATATTTCCCCCGATATAAAATTGTTCATGTGTACACTATAAAAATGCCAGAAAATTAAAAATCCGGGCTCGCGAATCGATCTACGAATATTTCCTAATTTCGCTGGCAGCCCAATCGCGTTTAAGTCACAGCCAATCAAGCCTCCGCAGTCTCCCAAAAAAGAAATCAGCTTTCCCTGGTCGCTGCAGCTTTTAATTCGTCTGCACAACGAACCGCGTCGAAGTGTGTATATAGGTGGACAATGTCGCCCTGATTGCAGCGGAATGTAAGAGAGCGCCGGTATGTTGCTCGGTATATAAAAGTTAACCAGAGGCTGTGCCATGATGGGCGGGATGGCTCTGATCTGGGATGAACAGGCAAACGGGCTAACGGACGGGCGGTGATGTCTCGTGAGCGGGCGAGACGAACTCGGATTAGTCAAGGGCTACGGGGGTCTGCCTGCCACCCGTCTTTTCAACGGCTATCCGACCGAGAACCTTCCTTTCCCGTGCGCCGAGTTTACCAACTGCTCACGAAATAAATCGACGTTTCGGTATCCCGGAGAATGTACCCGTACGCCGTAAGCAACGATGGATGCCGGTTGAGCCGGACCATTGATGCTGGGCGGAAGCTTAAAAAACGAATTGTTCGGAGCACGCTTCGCGGAAAAGGATCGGTTCATTATATTTTCCAATCGACATCGAATTAATCGACTCGAGGCGAATTAATTATGCCCTCCCCCTCCTAAATATCGTTTCACCCTCTCGACAAATCACGCGAGACTACTTAACTAATTGCGACTCGTTGTTTCGAAATTTCCTCGATACACACGCGCCGCTTTCGTATACATATATCGGCCACGCTCTTCGGCTCCGCGTCTCTCACCTTCCTCGCACCAACTCACCCTTTCGAGATTTAATTTCAGAGAAAGCCCGAGGAAGGCCACTTGCTACGACCGATAGTCCAATTGGCTCGACCAATCCCCCGCGCGCGAGATGAAAAGACGACTTTACCGGCGCGCGTATAGTGTTATGATGCGTTGTGGCACGTCATCGTCATAATCGATTCCAGAGGCCCGCGTTCGATTGATCGAGATACCGCGGGCCTCGGGCAATTAGCGGCTCGGCAGCCCCGACACTTGATTGACGTCCCGGCGCCTCCACGTACGCCGGGCCGCGCAAGAAAGATCGAAGTGTAAAACACCCAGTGCATCGGGGAACCCTCCGCCAAGGGTCCTATAGCTGCTCTCGCCTGGTTCGAAACGATTCGAGACAGGATGGTATGGTTTTATTTCGGGCGCCAGCTGATGGAAGGGCGCCCATCCGCCTACCCTCCCCTTACCCCCCCCCCTCTTCCGAGCCCCACCTACAAAGGCGTGCTGAACAAACTGTCTATTAACGAGGACCGGGTTTCGTTTTGTGCGGTTTCCATCGAGAGTGCTTTGACTTTCGATGAATTTTTATGAGGAAGTGGGTACAGTCGCCGACGAAATTTGAT
The DNA here is from genome assembly GCA_963678675.1 of Xiphydria camelus. Taxonomy (NCBI): domain Eukaryota; kingdom Metazoa; phylum Arthropoda; class Insecta; order Hymenoptera; family Xiphydriidae; genus Xiphydria; species Xiphydria camelus. The sequence continues at coordinate 1,084,740 of OY783191.1, read as the reverse complement.
GAACACGTATAACGAGGTCCATCGAATAATAGACTGACCCCTCTTGCGTCAACCGAAAAGCTGACGAAAGAATCCGTCTAAAATTAACCGCACTTTAGAAACGGATATGGAGAAACGCTTGGAATAACCTGGCATCGCGAGATGAGTGTCCGCGGATGCGTTCGCCGGTTGCGAAGCCTATAGCCGTGAGATAGTCTTTGAGGGATGGGAGTACGAGTAATTTTTTTGTCCGCATTTAACCTTTATCCGATCGTAGACTCCAGTGTAGACCGTAGACCCTAGTGTTCCCTCGAACGCGACGACCCTGGTTTTCGAGGAACCCTCCGAAACTGACCAGTTCCCTATTTTCCGAGATCTCTGATCCAGGAATTTGACCTGCTCCGAAAGCAGTCCCTTCTACTCATACGAGGTAAAAACTGAGGCGGGACGTGAGGGGGAAAATATGTGTGTGTGTGTGTGTGTGTGTGTAGCCAATAAAAGATTATACAAATGGAACGCTCTTGTAACGTCGAGCCGCATCGGTGTGCATCCACAGGGGTGAATCTTTCAATCTTTACCTCTTTATATCAGATTGTAAAAGCAAAGAGAGAGGGAGAGGGATGCTACATCGCCCGAGGAAAATATGCAAAATAAGCAACCGAAGGAAAATATTTGTAAATAGCGGACGGCCTCAGTTTTACCTCTCTCGTCCGGTATAATTAGAAAATATTTTGCTCCAACGATTATCGAATACTGCTCGCCGATCCCGAACAACCGGCCCCGGCATTTTCCCCTCGCAAACGGTTTACCTGCTGCCTGCCCCCATCCCTCTCTTCCCGGCGTACATTCCCGACCGAAGTGTTCGTACAAATCTCCGAAATTGCTTCGATGGATCGTGGAGAAGAAAATGAGGAAGACGCGATGTAATTTCTTAGAAAAAAAAACATTTATTCTCGAGTTCTTTTTCTCGCTCCGCTGGTAATTAGTTAAGTGGTAATTAATTTAATAATATAATAAGATCGTGATTAAAATGCGTTAGGCGATCGATGGGCGTATTTACAATAATACAATATAGTAATAATAAATTCCTAACCGGTATTTCAACACGTATTAAGTCGCTGATAATACAATTAGTCCGCGATCGTCGGTGGTGCGCGCGCGCGGGATATTTACAAAAGTAGATACATTATGTACAGAGAATTTCTTACAGCCTAATAAGCGTTAAGTGACCGTCACACGACGACCGTCAGCAGTCTGTAGGAACGAGGTCTCACACGATAAGTCTTCGAATCTAGCCGAATCATCAAATATATTACAAACGCGAATCGACGGGAAACGATATACATAAGTATATATAGGAATAAGCGCGTCGAGGGTCAACGAACGATGGAGCCGCGTGTGCTCGAACGTCGGTGCGAAGGATACATCGGATCGTCCCGCGTTTCCCTCTGTTTCCTCCTTCCGAAACTTAAGAGAAAATAATTGTACTTTCGCACTAACCTCGCGATAGAGTTCCCATCTCTGCACCGAAACACCGGCGTCTCGCGCACCGAGAGGATATCTAGACTAAACGAAGTAAGTACGAGGATTGGCCGGGAGGGTCGAGCCCGCGACCGGAGGCGCCGTGGGTGGCACGGGCTCCGGGATTGTGCTGTAAAGGTGACTACCCCTGGAGGAAAGGCTCGCCGGCCGCGCGGCGCTCGTGTGCAGCGCGCTGTAACCGCCGTGGTGCTGGTGCTCGGCCCCGCTGTCCTCGTCCTCGGTCCTGCTCGACGCCGAGCTCACGTAAGTCGACTGCGTGGGGGTGGGAGTCGGTGCGTGCACCGGCGCGACGAGCACGCCGTTCGGCTTCGCCCATACGTCGGCCGCCGAGGGTGCAGCCGTGTAACGCGTCGGGGCGCGATTCCGGTCGGTGGTGACGCTCTTGCTGTCGCACCTCTTGTCCACGGAATCGGGCATGGCGAACCTCAGCTTCTCCCAAAATCTCTTCTCGCCCCACACCACCACGGTGCAGGTCTGTATGAGCAATTGCAGCTCGGGATCGCAGGCGGGCGGATCGGCCGCGAGGAGGAGAACCACTCGTCTCCTCCGGAAGCTGGGCCTGATGCTCTCCAAGGCGTTGCGCAGGGCCGCGCGGAACTCCGGATGTTGCCACTCGCCCGCGAGGAAAACGGGCGAGAAGACTATGAGGATGCGCCGCGCGGCCGCCGCGGCGGGCGGTACCGCCTCCTGAGGTCTCGCCGGTGGTAGGTCCCTCCAGTGGAGACAGAGCGCGAGACCGGATTGCTCCAATTCCGCCGCCAGGCATCTCGATACGAAATCTTCGTCGCGGCCGCTGTACACGATGTAACCGTCGTAAAGCCGATCCCTCTCCTCGTCGGGCGGGGGTGTGGCCTTACCCAACCGCCATCCGTAACGGGCGTGTGCCCAGAGGCGAACGTCCTGACGAAAGGCGAAAGCGAGCGCGACGAAGAGGCATATCGCGATTACGGCCACCAGAGCTCCGGCGAGGAGAGGAACGAAATTTCCGCCCAGCAGCGGGCTGTCTTGGGCTTCGCGGCTTACGGCTTCGGTGGCGGGATCGCCGCAGCGCAGCATCGCCTGCGCCAGGGTCTCCGCGCCGTCTCGGCAGTACATCTTCTCCGGGTCGCCACGGTGCTCGGCGAGCCACGCGCGTAGCCTGGCGGTGCTGCTGCACTTGCAGCTCCACGTGTTTCCTTCGAGAGTAACCGTGGCTTCGGTGCCGGACAGGGCGTCCCACGGCTGAAAGTCGACGATTCTGTTGCTGTCGAGTCGCAGTACTTGGAGATTCTTCATCTTGTTGAAGGTCGAGTTGCCGACGGTCGCAATGGCGTTGTGATCCAGATAGAGCTCCGATATTCGTTCCAGTTGATCGAACTCGTAGCCCCTGAGCTCGCGCAGCGCATTGTCCTCGAGGTGGAGGACCTTGAGCGCACCGGCGCCGTTGAAGGTACGATTGTGGATGGCGGCTATTCCGCTGTTGTTCAGGAAGAGCACCTCCAGGCGTCTCTTGCCGATGAAGACGTGACTGCCGAGATCGCCCAGTTCGTTACCGTCGAGATAGATCTCCGTGGCGTCCATCGGAATACGCTCGGGCACGTGTTTGTAACCGGCGTTCGAGCAGTCCACGACGTTGCTGGACCAACTGTGATCGTGGTAGCAGGAGCAGTTGTCGGGACAGGTCATCTCGCAGTCGCACGCGTCGAAGTCGCAACAGTGACAGAGAGCGAAGCAGTGCGCGTCGTAGCGACAGAGAAAGTCCCTGGGCTTGAGGAGGGACAGGGGACGACGCGGAGTCGCTCGAGCGTGCGCCATCTCGCACGTAACCGACGCGAGGTCCATGACGCGAGGGTGCTGTCGCAGTCTCGCCAGTTCGTTCACCTTGGGCAGCCATTCCATCGTACAGTCGCAAAAGATAGGATTGTCGCCGATGTAAAACATGGGCAGCTCCCTGTCGGCCGGCACCGTTTGCAATCCCAACGCGGCTTGCTCCAAGTGTCTGATGTCGTTGCCATACAGCACCACCTTCTCCAAATTCGTCTTCTGCAGGAAGGTGCCGGCCGCCACGTTTCGAATCTTGTTGTTGTTCAGGAACAGAGTTTCCACGCTGTCCGGCACGTTGGCGTCGGATATCTCGGTGATGAGGTTGTAACTGGCGTCGAGCATCTTTATACGCAGATCGCTACGCACCGAGTAATAATTACTGAGTTCACTCACTTGATTGGCGTGCATGTCCAGCCAGTCGAGGCTCGAGGGCAGATAGCTGTAGTCGAACCACAGTAACTTATTGTCGGAGACGTTCAACCACACGAGGGTCGAGAGGCTGGTAAACACTCCGCGTATCTCGGTCAGCTGGTTGCCGTCCAACCGTATAGCGCGTAGCACGGGATTGTCGGCGAAGGCGCTCTGCTCCACGTGGCGAATCGAATTGCTCGCCAGATTCAAGACCTGCAGCGACGGCAGAGTGGAGAACGCCTCGCGCGACACGTTCTCCAGCTTGTTGTCCACCAGACGCAAGCCGTAGAGCTCGTTCAGCCCGGCGAACGACTCGTTGTCGATCCGGAAGATGTCGTTGTTACCCAGATCCAGCGTCATCAGTGATCGCAGCTCGCGAATGGCTTCCGGAACGTCCGCCAGCAGGTTTCCACTGAGCGACAGATCCTGGAGATCCGTGAGATTGGAGAAGGCGCGTGGGTGAATCACTTTGAGGTTGTTGCTGTCGAGAAAAAATTGCACGAGGGAACCGAGGCCGTTGGTGTGCGCCGGATCGAGCCTGACGATTTTATTGTGCGACAGAGTGAGGGAGTGCAGATTCCGGAGTGAGCCGAAACAGCCGTCGGTCAGCGTGTCGATCCCGTTATGATCGAGCTTCAGACTTTGGAGGCTGTACAATTCCTTGAACACGTAGGCGTCTATTCGCGTCAACGAGTTGAACGAGAGGTCGAGGATGACGAGTCGCACGAGGTGAGAGAACGTCTCGCGATTCACCCATCGGCTGGTCAACTCGTTACCGCTCAGATCCAAAGTTTGGAGCTGCTCCAAATCCTCGAGCAAGCCGGGCGCCAGGACGGCGAGGGAATTATTGCTCAGTACGAGTTCTCGTAGCTCCCGGGTCTTGGAGAATAGTTCGGGCGGCAAGGCGACGAGTCTGTTGCTGGACATGTTCAGCGAACGAAGCGAATTGAGCCCGGCCAGAGCGTGATCCCCGACCGCGGCGATGGCGTTGTCCTGTAGCCTGAGAACGGTCAAACCGCGCAAACCGCTCAAGGCGCGATCCGGCAGAGCGCTGAGATCGTTGTTGCTCAGATCGAGAGTTTCGAGATTCGGCGCACAGGGAGTGCTCCAGTCGGAGAGACCCAGGGACACGATATCCTGTAACTTGTTGCGCGTGAGATTCAAGCTGGAGAGGCTCTGCGCGGGACAGAGCAATTCCGCCGGTAAAATCCAGATGTTATTTTCGGCGAGATCGAGGTGCCGCAGATCCGACAGACCCTGAAGAGCGTCTCGATGCAGCTCGAGCGTCATGGCGGACCAGTCGCTGTTGTGCGTCCGCAGGGAGAGCCATCGCAGATTGTGCATCGAGGCGAACACGCCACCGGGGAGATTGCGAATCTTGCAGTAGTCGATGCGGAGCTTCTGTAATCGCGGAAGCGGCGCCAGGAAGCCCTGCGGTCCGTCCAGCTGACTCTCGAAGAACAGCACGTCGCTGCACTCGAGACCCAGCGAGGAAACCGAGTCGGCCTGTATCGTCGAGAGATTGCCCACGAGAGACGGAGCGTTGGCGATCGTCCTCAGCCGGCATACCAGGGTGTCCTCGTCTCCCTCCTTCTTCCATTCGCAACCTCTCGGTGCTTCCAGGGTGGTAATGCTGCGCCCCGACACCCCGCCCAGGCCGAGGATCAGCGCGAGGAGAAGAACGCAGCGTCCCACCATCCTGCCGGGATCCCGAAGCTCCACGCCGTTGATCGCGCGAACACCCCGCGGTGCACTTAAACCCCCCGGGTGTCGTTCTATCACGCACTCATAGTCACTTCACCGAGCGCTGCTCCCTTCGCAACGTATCACACGACTGATGGATCGAAGTGCGCCCTCGATCGCTGCTTCACCGATAGCCTGAAATCACTCTACACAAATGAACCGCGGCGGTCTCCGGTCGTCCTACGTTGAACGCGTGCACGGAAAACTCTTTAATATCTTCCCGAGGGGTACATTTCACTAAACGCGCGTGATATTTCGTGAGAGCTAACGAACAAACGACATTCTCCCACGGACCTCGAAGCGCAACTGAGTCGAGAGGTGGACTCTGGTTCGGTTCGCATGCCGCATGTCTGCTGGCGTGGATCCCCACTCCGTTCTCCCCCACTACGGTAAAATCGTACTCCCTCTACTAACCCCGCAGGACTTCCCCTGTCCGCCCCATCCCACACCGCTACGAATGCCAGACTGCAGGGAAGAGACCGGAGATGCACAGACTGGCTGACTGACGACCCTACTTATTACTAGCCGGCAGACGCCAAACTGCTTCTAGACGCGAGGGTTCGTCGCGTATGTACGCTCGCGACGAGACGTACGCTCCCTTTATCGCTGTACTCGTATGCACGTGCGCGATTGCAGTACGCGAAAAAATTTTCAATAAGTGGGGTTTTTCGAAAATTTACTCGATTTCGGATTTTCATATAGGTACATATTTTCTTTCTCGAAAAAGTATTAATTTACTCGACTCTTCGAGGAGAAATTTGGAAAAAATATTCGGGGATGAGATGAAATACCTGAATTTGAATAAATTTCTACTTTGCACATACTCGACTCATCCAGCTACCAGTATTTTTTTCAAAATCTTATCGGAAGACAGGTTTCTGCTAAAACACGATCTAATAATATGTCGAGTCCGATAGGCAAAATACCTCTAATGCCATCTGTTTTAATACCAATGGACTACCAAACTCTTTCCCAAAAATTCTGAAACATTTCAAAAATTCGATAGAATGCCATACTTATATTTTCAATTTGTCAGAATATTTCAAATCAACGAATTGTAATTTCATGGATACGTGATACATCATTACTGGCTTAGATCTCGTCCTGTACCTATAGAATCCAGCATTTCATCATCCGGCCTCTGTCTCTCTCTCTCTCTCTCTCTCTCTCTCTCTCTCTCTCTGCGCACATCAACTCCTCTAATACGTCAAGACGAGCATTAGCGAACGTTGACCAGCAATGTCAACCACCTAACGAGAAAAGCCATCTACGCGAAGCTCGAAGCGACGCGCGAGAGAGACACGTAACTCACGTCGAGTTGATTCTCCGTCGAGATGCTCGCCGCGTTCGATTAAGCAACCGGTAAGAGTGCTGCCGGCGTCTTTGCGAAGTTGCTTCCTCTATTTGCATCGATCCTGATTCGAGATGTACATTCTAACGCGTAACCTTCGCCGCGTAATTCCGAGCACACGCGCGGTACCAGTGAAATTCCATAAGCCGACGAGTGGTATGTATAGCTCGATCACGATCCGTTCGCCGAATGGAAATGGTCCAACGGACCTTGACATTTAAAGTCGCGTTATATATCCGCGATAGTAAAATAACGTACAGTCTCTAACCGCGCTCTTCCGCAGGTATCACCTCACGAATATCGATATGGTTAAGGCACTTCCTCCTATGAGCGACTGCCGGTCAATATGCGTTTCACCTCGATGACGCGAGCAACCTCGAAACACCAGGACGGAGCGCGGTCCACTTCTACAACACGGCATTCCGTTATTTTCTTCGAACCTCTCGGCAATCGGTTGCGAGCCGGCTATTTGTCGAGCGACCGCAATGCCGATGACGCCCACGAAGAGTACAAGAGACCCGCGCGAGATATCTTCCCATTTTGTCTCAATACCCTCGCGTTGGCGACCGTCGACGAACCCGAAGAGTTTGGTAGGAAATTGAAAAACTCCCCCACGGCGAGGCGTCTCTTCATAGTCCGCGTGATTTCGGAGTTCGGTGATCGCAAGGTGCTCGCTCGGAGCACGCGTCTATTCGGAGAGATGCCGCCACGCCGGGCAAACGTTCCCGAAAAGGCAACCCACGCCGCGGGTTCGTTTCGCGGTCATCCTGAAACACCGCGCTGGTAACCGGAGAACAGGAAGAGGACAAACGTTCGCCGTGAGGCGAGGTGCTGAGAGAAAGAAGGCTTACGGAGGCGGGTTACAGGCGGAGCTTTCGTCGTGGAAGGCCGCCCCTAAGTTTCACTTTCCGCACTACGAGCCGAAGAGCGTGCGAGGAGAACGCTGGTGCACATATGAAGGAGAGTACGCACGAACGTATGTGCGAGCACGCATGCGCCCGAGGGCTGGAGAAATGACCAGTAGCGTTTAAATTACTCGGGTTTATTTATGAAGGGTGGACTGGCCATGCCGAGATAGCTCTAGGGTAGTTATACAGCAATTATATCGTCCGTGTTATCGAGATCAATTCTACAGTGGAACGATGCTAAAACTTTCGGCAAAAGTGGAGGTTGCGAGGTGGATGGAAAAATGTCTCGACGCGAATTTTCCTGATCTCCATATTCGTAAGAATTTCCAGATTACAGCTCGATCAATTCGATCGAATATTTCGTCGGCTGTAACTTCGAGGATACATTTCGTACAATTCCAAAATCGACCACGAAAGTTAAACCCGACGGTATAGTTGACTAAACTTCGCGCACACGAGTCGGCTACGGCTTTTCTTAAGCGTCTATCCCGCTGCGAACTACACGGCCTCCCGCAGTTCCTCAAGGTAGAACCCTCGCCGCTCGCAGACACCGGGAAGTGTCAAAATAGTCATAAAACAAGCGCTTTCTCTCGCACCCCGCCGGGCAACCCTGAGTGACGCTTCGGCATCGGACGAAGCCCTTTATGCGATGCACTTTCGAGCTTTACCTGCAGCACGGACTCCAGGTCCAGAAAGCCCCCGGAGGAACACATTGATACTACCTATGGTTTGAAAGAATGACGAATGTTTGAATTGATCTGAATACGTAATAGTGATCCCCTGATTTCTAGGAATCTCTCGAATATTTTTGGTATTACCTATACATGGTGTCTAGTTGTCAGGGAATTCTAGAGAAATTGGGGGAATTTTTTACAATTATTTTGCTGCTTTATATTTAATTATTTTATTTCTAATTCGCGCCGGTGCACTTTCAACGGACATTGGCCAGATGCGGAGGCACGCTCCTGCGCACTACAATCACCGCGTATCTTCCGACTATAATTCCCGTCGCAACTGTCCATTAACCACGACAATCGAGTTATCTTTCAAAGAGTTGATGGCGTAAACGCGCTCGATACGCTATACCGCTGGTTGCGAGGGGTACCATGCAGACCTCGGGGCATAATGAATGGACAGGATGATCCTACCCTCGGGGGAATATTCGGATGCAAAGCGTAATCGATATTTCATCGAAACTATAGTTCGAGAAAGGAAGTTCAACGTCATTCTAAATTCCGTATCTTGAAACCTTAAATAATTTATCAGCCCCTCGCAAGAATGCGAACAATTTTCCTTTCCGAATCTTTAACGAACCTAATCCAATTCTAATTCGATCTGAGCTTACCGATATAACAATTTTAAAGCTAATACGTTGACGATATAACGGCAACTCGATCCGCTAAAAAAACACAATCGGCAGAGGAACGAGTTTTCTTTCTCCGCTGATATGACATCTGCACGTGCATGAGAATAAAACTAGTCCTTGTCCCCAGCGACGCTAATGTCCTACAAACCACAATAGCCGCCATGTGGCAGGTTGTTTCGCGGTAGGTTGAATAAGGCTGATTAGGTTGAAGGGTACTTTAAAGAAAAAAGCCCGGTCTAGGGGTGTGTTTTACACTCCGGAGGGTTGTTACGCGGCCGTCTGCCCGTTCGCTCGGTACTCGGTTCGTTCCACGTCGCACGGCGCGGCGAAGCCTATACTACGTCACTCGTGTGCGCGAGACCACCGTGTTGGGACCGCGCGAGGGGAAGAAAGGGGTGAAAAGGGACGAGAGGGGGCAGATGCCCCCCGATTGTCCTAGCCCACCGTATGTCAGAGGCTCATGCAGATCAGACCGCCGGTAATGCGGCTAATGCGCCTGGCAAACACGTCTCACCCTTCGATAGAGGCCACCTAGAGAAGCCGCTTATAGGAGGCCTCGCGGGAAATCCTCCCCGACGGGATTTCGAGCCTAATAACGCATAATAATTTCTTCGAGGAGATGCTCGCGACGGTGCGGACTGAGAAACGATCCGGGGTGGCTGCGACAGTTCTACGGAAGCATAACTTGGAATTTTCCTCCGCTCTGAAAAGGATGACTGGATGCTGCGGCGCGTGGAGAGACTTCCGAATTAATAACGCGTGTAATCGATTAACACGCGTGGTATCCGATATACGACGTTATATTCACATTTTTCTCGCGCCGAGTCTCCGCAGAGGTGGTGGTCGCGTGTGCCATCGGGGGCAAGTCGACCGTGGAGGACGAGACGAAATTCAGTGGAACGAAATGCGCCAGCGGTGAATGGCGAATGTACAGTGGCGGTTCGATTCTTCAAACCGCAAAATGCCGTCTTCAGCCACCGTGGCATTGAAGAAATATCCGCACACATGACCCGACAAACGTATCCCGGGACGTGTGTATGGGATGCTGCGCCCATACAGGCGGAACTAAAACGAGCCGTTCACCGCAATATTTTGACAATACTGCTCATTGAAAATGACGAACAAGCTGACTTCGAGAGGGTCTTGCCGGTGTGGCGGAGAGGGAAGGAGACCCTCACGCACGCGAACGCTCTCACACACGCGAGCGAGCTCCGACTTTTTCCACCTGGAAATATCGGCGAACGGTGGAGCGTAGAAACGTCGAGGGTTTTTGTTCGAAATCCACAAAGTATCGGAGCTAGGTATAGAAACCATTCCGGCAAATGTCTCCCGCCTGGACTTCTTCGTCCTGGCCCACCTACCCAAATCTACCTGTTCTAGGTACAATGGCTTGTTGCCATGTTTATATATAATCCTATTATTCCGTATCGTCCTGCCGGAGGGACAGTGACAGTGGTTCTCATGAGCGAATTTTTTTAAAACAAATCCAATCTTCAAATTTTTCGTTATGACATCGTAAACATATACTTTTTATTAACAATTCTCATACAATGAACATTACATTTATTCCCCTATGCATGTATAATGCTCATCCATTGAACAATTCATTTATCATAAATTCATTTCGATTTGTAAACGGGTAGCTCGCATTTAATCGTATTAACGATATCAAACAAAAAATAGCTGTTCAGTTCCTTCCGTATTTTATACAGATACAACGAGGGTTGGGAAAAAAACTTAATGGCCTCGCTATCGTCACGGAAACACTCGATCGGTCGCTAATGATCGATTTGACAGCCCCTGTTCTCTCAAAGTCAGGTACACCCGGAAAATATATAAATGGGTTCCCACAGAATGCAGAAGTCTGGCGGGGTGCACACGCTGCCCCATTGTTAGCTTATTGTTGGCGATTCCTTCCCTCTCGATCCCCCTCTGACTATCTCTGCCTATCTTCTCGTATCCTTACGAACTCCGGAACATCCCTTTGTACGCGGGAAAAAGAGAAAATATTCCGCTGTCACACGAGCGATATTCGAGTGTTATGCCAATGGCCACACTGCGGTATGTTTCAGGAGTTATACCTATGCGGGGGTTAAATTTCCATTTTCATCTGATATGCGTAAAAATTATACGACGTACGTGACGTGTAAAATTATGGCGTACTTCCACGGGAAACCGTTATTACTTCACGTCGCATCGCGATGGGAAAAATATCAGTTGTTTTGGTAACTTCGCTTCCCTCTATTTCGCGGCCCCGGCGGAAACAACTTTTTGTACCCCGATCGTTCGAGCGTAATTCATTTGGCACGGTGATGCGTGCGAGTGACAGACTTTAACAGAACGCGACGTCCGAAGGGGAGATAGGAATCGCTCGCGATTATATTCGCACATTTCCGAAGGGTTTCATCCCTTTCGTGGACCAATCGATTACTCTCGCTCCTCATCGGCGTCCGTGAGTCATTGCAGTGACATACAAGTGACGATTCTTCTATGTGGAACTAATTCAATAATTGCTTATGAGTCGTGAATTTACATTCGTTTTACAAGACCGTGGCCATTTTACAACGCTGGTCGTATCACAGGACCTCTATTTCTAATTCGATACATTCGACAGTGTAACTTTCATTCGCTTCTGCGAGAGATTTACGTTTCCCCGAAAATAGGTGGAGCGTTGGAAAGTGCACTGTTTCCACGATACCCGTCCCAACCTAATTACCTAAACCGTTCCGCTAAGCTCGAAGACAGTTTAATGGAATTTAAAGTCACGCCTGGGACCTACTTTCGAATTTATTGGCTGTCGTTAAATATTTCGAAACACGACAAGTTTGAGTCATATTTAATGTTTCCCGATGTCCGACGGTCTGAAAATTCTAGAAAACCTAGGAGAAAAGTCAGGAAAAATTTTATTTTCAAAACTTCACTAAACACCCCACGCATTTCAACTCGTATCATTCAGCGTTTCAGTTTCAACTTTATCTCCTTATCGATCATTTCATTTCTCTCAAACACCATAATCCTTTGCCGCCCAAAATCCGAGTTCAAAAATCGTTAGATCGTAACGCTTCGTCTCTGCCTGATATAATAAGCCGATGAAGGGGTATACGAGGCAATCGTAAATAAATCGACAAACAGTAACCGACGGCCGGAAGGGAGGGTTTTAATGACCGTGGCTGTTTGTCCTGGCTGGGAAGCGGCAGCTGACCCGCAACTCGGATGCTGGGAATCACAGCCGAGCACCCTTGCATTTCGATGGCGAGCGTCCAGCTCCAAATATCTTTCCTCTATTCGCGCAGGTGCGTCCGATTTTATAAAATCCCTCAGTAACATTCGAACGGTCAACATTTCATTTTTCACGTACAGTAACTCTATATCGAATTATTTTTCCAAGGTCGTATATATATTCTGTGAAATTCACTTAGAAAATTCCGTCCCCTCATAATTGCACTACTTACTGCACGTATTAGCCGAGTACTTCATCGATAATGTCGAGCCATTAACCCTATCCAACTCGTGGTTGATCAATTAGATTAAACAGGTAACACCGCTAAGTTATTAGGAAAGGTCGAGGGAAAGCTTGCTGACATTCTCTTTGAGCCTGCTTGTATGCAAAATTCGAGGTATTCGATAGAAAATATATGAGTAACGAAGTAGAAGTCTCGCCGGAATAGACTAAAGTAGATTTGGAACAACGGAAAGAATCACCATAAACGCCAGCCGAATTCAGAAATCATCGTTAATCCGTCTCATGAATTATTGGACGTGTTCGGGATTAATTTCGCCCCAAGCGTGACGGATGTTCCTTTATGAACGAGCTCCCCGCGTTTCTTATGTCGCACGCCCGTGAGATTCAATGGGACGAGTCGTGTTTGACTTCTCTAACCGGGATTTTATCCCACGCATTAGCATAAAAGCTGTGTATTGTTTATAGCGGCGGAGGCACCGCCGAAAACCGGTATACGAACTAATTTCTATTTCGTCGAAACAACGAAAACCAGTTGGGCTGACGAGACGACGGCGGAGGATATTCCTGTATGCGTTTGGAGGAATCAGTGTCTCCCACTTGGGATAGTTTATGGAAGACCAACACGCGGATTCGTAGTTGAAATCCCTGTCGAGTACATTGACAATCCCGCTGCCATTCTGCGGTCGTTTTCGATCGAAGGGATATGTCGGTTGACTCGCCATACACGGCCACACAGTGTTTCATGAAGTTCGCATTCGACGCCACATAAATCTCCGACGCCCCTAACGTAGGTGCAATCTTTTTTTAATGCCATTGTCACAGACACAGACAGTGGATATGATTGGCGCCCCTCTCGCCAGCACATGTTTCGCTTTTTTTTTCTAACATCCATATACCGCATACATATCGCCGGGTTAATTTTGCACGGTCCCCCGTAGAGAATCGCGAAGATTCAAAATATGGCGAGTACTTTTTATCTTTCATTTTCCAGCGCGAATCTTTCTTTAGAGAGTTTTATCAGCAACAAGAGAGGTGGCAAATTTTATTAGTAAAAATCGTACGCCGGTCATATTTTCTAATTAACTCTCATCCCGAGGGGAAGGGATGGGAGGGGCAACCAACCCCAACATCAGTCTCAGCCCCAAAAAGCCAACCCCAAATCCGAGCCACGTAACCCCTAAGTACCCTAGAGTCATTCATCCGCAAAATGCCTACGCAGCCAAATGCGTATCGGTGGCGTGACATAAAAAAATAATATTTCCACGACCCCGGGGGGCTTTCTGTACCCCGGGATACTGTAATTCGTTTGACGCGGGGAAATATTACCCGGCCAGAGTGCAATATGATGCTGCCTTCTGTGGAAAAGCGTTTTACTGTAGCCGCGCGAGAATTTCGCACGGGGAGACGTGGCGTGTTCGCATTTTTTTTTTCATTCGCGACAGTCAGTTCGTACGCACCTATCGTATCACACAGTGTCATTTACCCTGCACAGCTGTGCTCCAGAATAACGTGTAAATGATACATCACATTTTTCCCTATGAATCGCTAATGTACGTTAAAGTTCTTGCGCTAGTTGCACGGATACAGACCCGCTCTCGTTATCAGCCTCGAAAATGCACCGTTACGTTCGACGGGGGCGAAAGACGCGCCCCGTGTTATAAATAAATGACATCCCCATAGAGCGATGGGCGTGATTCGGGATGCCGTTTAACAGTGACTCACTGCAACGCGTCGCGACCCTCGCCCCTCGCAACACACGAGCTCCGATATCTCGGCGTATCTCTTGAAGCGCGCGTTTAGAGGGGCGGGTGGAGGGGGGTACCGAGTGTCAGGAATTCCCTAAACCCCGCGCGCGTACGTCGCGTACACGCGCCAGGACTAATCCTTCCATCTGTCGAGCTAATTGCTGCGACCGGGAATTAGGGGTAGTGAATATAAGTAACGATTTTAAGCCGATGCAATTTCGTAGCTCCGTTGCATCGCTGCGCGATATCGGTACCGTTTCGCGTTGACGAGTCGCACGTTCCAGTGCACAACGATCGCGGATATATTCGGGCCGGTCGAACGAATTGAGGTCAGGTGAAGTACCGATAGCTGTGGTAGAAATTCGTGTGCTCTATATTTATGCAAAGTACTTTGTTGCAACTGAGAAAGGTGAAGCGCGTTTCGGCAATCTCACTCGAGTCGAATTTAGGAACCCATATATACCGTTAACATCTTTTATGAAGAAAAAAAAACCGGTTCGCATTTGACGTCCGTTCGTTTCTCCGTTCATCCGAGAGTTTGGTATATCAAAAACTCACCGGCGTCGGCGGCTTGAGCGACGATATTCAGAGAGAGTGTTCCAATTTATATCCGAATTATTCTCGTACTCACGGTATATAGGTCACGATGCGTTGCAATTGAGAATGGCAGTGCAACCGTGTGCATGAATGCATCTATCCAACTACGTCAGCGGCTACGACAGCGTGCTTTACAAGGCGCACAGTGGGACAATACAACTAATCCCGAAATCCTCACCGGTATTATCCATGCATGCGAATAAGGCTCCCCCGATCCCAATAATTCTGGGACATCGGATGAGATATTCCGTACAGTAGGACCGACTCCAGCGAGTGTCTTATCGGACCGATACAGAATGACGCGTGCGCTCACCCCTCCCTTATTACGGGACGGATATATTCCATCCAGCGAACGCGCCTGATCTTACGCCTAGATCTGCTTATCGAAAGTTCGAACGAACCCTGCAGTCTCCCTATACACAAAGAGATATACGTTTTGTACTTCGCAGTAAATGGGTTTTGTGCTTGTCTCCCATTGGGTGTAGCTGGAGTGTGGGTGGGGGATTGTATCTACTCGTACTCGAAATGTGCTACGGGACGTGAAATGTTGAAAAATCCTAAAACTCCGACGCGATACGAGTAATTTTGACGTGCGTAGATTTGTGCTCCAGATTTTACGCGCAACGAAAGCTCTCCTAATCCGCGCGCAACTCTCGAAAAGATGCATTCTACGCGACACGCGCTACGCCGGATTTCACGCGCTCAACGGGGACGTGATCCGCGGGGCGTGAATCACCGCGCAAGCCCGAGCAACGCTCGAGTAAATTCATTAAACGCACCGCGCGAACGTGTACGACCGCGCCGCGGAGTCCACGGAACGAGCACGGCCGGATTTATGAATAAGAAACTGCCGCTCATCGGAGAGGCCGTGCAGAGGTGAGGCGCGGGACTCCGTTGTAGAAACGAACCGCGCGGCTCGCGCCCCATCGAGTCCGCCGAGGATAGAGTGCACGCGTGCGTACGCGCGTGTCTCGTATACCAGCGCCGGGGCAAAACGGTATGAAATTGCAGCGCTGCCGACACGCGCCTTCGGACTCTCTTATCGAAGCGTTCGGATCGAGGATCGTTAATCAAAACTCGCTGGGGGATAATTAAAGCCGCCGCGGGCGCGGAAGAAGCCGGCAGAATCCTACCACCGTATCGCCGCCGACTCTCTTCGTCCTCTCCGCGGCTCCCGTCCTCCTCCGTCTTCTTCCTTTTCTCCGGCGATGCACTTTCCACGCGGGCGTGCATACCTCGCGCGCTTATCTCTCTCTCTCTCTCTCTCTATTTCTCCCGCGGACGGATAACGATTTGTCGACACGCCAATCGCGTGTATCTCGCTGCATCGAACGTTTATGTATGCGGCGAGAACGGAGGTCGGTTTCTTTCGGCGTTGGGAAATGGGTGGATTTGCGGTGAGATCAGAGATCGTACGGTATAAGGATGCGATTTTATGTTCATAGATTTAGAGAGTGTTTTACTTTAAAATCTCTTAATTTGCGTTTCATATACCAAAGCGGAATATCGAGAGTTCTCGAATTAGCGCGATATCGTAAGTGGGATTGAACGTCTAATGCTGACTCGGTCGCACGGTTCCTCAAGCGTGCCACTCGCTCAAACATTTATTAATAAAACGGCTCTCGGAGTAGGTACAGCTCGGCGGCACTCGAGTGCTGAACTGTATAAATAATTGGCCGCGCATATCTGCACTGTGTTCATTTTTGCTTCGCGCTCCGGCGCGGCTAGCTGTTGCTCTGTTTAGTGTCGCTGAAAGAATTTTAATTGCGCATTAATCACGCGAAGCACCGGATAAATCAAACGACCTAACGTGATATTAAACACGTATTTTAACGACTCCCGTTGAACCCGAGTTTGTTTCGCGCGTACTACTACTTCGGTCTACGTTCACAGTGCAATTTGTTTCACAATTAAAAGTAAATTTTAATCATTTATTACGAAATCGCCAGTATTTCTGCATTTTTTTGAAATTAGATCGATGCAGTTTCTAATTTATTCTCCGTTTTGCCCATTTTGTAGGCGATATAAATTAGCTACACCTATATCTTTCAGTTGCATGGACATTTTGTACTTTTACATATATCTTATTAACGCGATCCACCAGCGCTAGATCGAGTCACCCCTTTGTTCGCGGTTAAACGGTTGGCTCGTCTCGAAAAATGCATTTCTTCGTGTACTTCTGCATCGATGGACGATGCCATGGTAAACAAAGGAATGTTCCCTCTTTCGTTTCGCACTGCTTCACTCCGGAACGGCGGAGGTTGGCGAAGCTACAGCGGAGGCTCTTATACGGAACGGAAAGGTACCTTAAGGGAATCGTGAACCGAGACTACCGAATAATCGCATAGTTTATCCGCGACGTAACTGTTGACATGCAACAAGACGTTATTCATGAGCGTTGCCAATGAAGAAATCATATTCAATATACCGCTCCCTCGCATTAATACGTTATAATCACGCAATCTATTTTTCTTTTAAGATTACTTGTTTTTTTTTAATTTAACGAAAGACAATAATTGTATGATAAATAAAAGAGCGTAACTTAATGATATCTAAAAAGCGTAACGCGTGTAAATTGATAAACTTGTTAATCATTAACCATTTGAAGATAACATACCAATGAGGGTAGGCCGCACTGGATAAATACCATAGGTAGAGCATTTTACAGTTACCTCGGTGACCGTAATACGGTATAAAGATGATTTAAACCGTCGCGCGCTGGAAACCCAGTTCGACCGAACCTCTTGGACGTGGTTTGGCTGCGGTAGATGTCGCTAATGGTTTAACGCGCTCGAGCGGTTACCGGCAAACAGAGTTCCGGGGCACTGTGTACACGGGCTAATTAATTTCAAATATTCATGGAAGCATGACAAACGCGTTTGTGGCTGATGAACGTAAATACGAGTCGCTATGAGGTTTCCCGACGAACGCATTCCAATTGGTTAAATATTAAACGATGCCAATTGAATGCTTGTTGACCCAAAACAGGAACTAGTCCTTTCAGTGATCATTTGACTATTCCTAGGTCAATTTTATTTACCATTTCACCTGTTTATGAAAATGTAATACCATATTTCTCGCGATATTTCAATCTTAATTCTACAGATTTTTATCAATCCTGGAGGGATCTCATTGTTAGAAATTATTACTGGCGCCTGGTCGGGTTCAATGAACCGGCAGTGTCTACTTATTCGTCCTGAGTCTACAGACTATGACTCTGGTCCTTGACCTAGCCCCTGGCCTTCTCATTTAATATGTATATGTATACGCGAAACACCATAAATAACATAATTCCGTCGGTCTTCGGGAATCGGACTGTACGTCTTTTTTCAATGTAAAAAATTCTCCATAAATGACAGCATCGAGGAAAAAAGGAAGAGCACGATCGGTATAACAAGATGAAGCAAATCGTGGGGAATGCCCAGTGTGATATAGGTATACGTACGTGCAGCGAAGTAGATACCGTATCATATAAAGCGGAAACTGGGATAAACGTTGCAGGTATGCGATACTACCATACGATGTTGGGACGGGTTTTCCAAACGTCATTCCGGGATTATTCTCAGCAGGGCCGTAGTCGAAGTATGCGCGACTTTCACATATGAAAATATTAAGGACTTACTTTCTATACTCGGGGTAATAGTTTCGTAGTGAAAGTTATTTCTGAATAGTACATTTTCAACATTTCTAGAGTAAGTGCATTTTTGAAGTATTTATTTTATTCATCGATTTCGCCTGAATTTCATTCTATTGGTGGATATAATTTTTATATTTGATACACATTCTTTGTTAAATACTGTAGACTTCACGATAATCATCCAAAATTTAAAGGAACGATCCAAAGAAACACTCGGCGCATCTCGAGCGTCTCGCCTTTCACTACGGCCCTGAAGGAATCGTCATATATATACGGAAACCGTATTTAACTCATATGCTGGAACGTACGACCTGACTCGGTAAATACCCACCGCGCAGAATACAAGTCCGGCTTACTCAGTTTAAAAACGTTTGAAATTATAATCATCGCATTTCACCTAATGTAACAGTGTGATAGTTTTAATTATAACAAGAGTGAGTTTAACGTTTTTCGTGGATGATGTTATTAATCCGCAACGGTATTCCAGAGTAGCAACATTCATCGCTATCAAGGTGCTCCGCGTCAATAGAAATCGTCATATCTTCGCAGTGCAACTCGTGATTTCTTACCGACGAATTATCCGCAATATGCAGTTGCTATTATTGTCACTGTTTTTGGGGATCAGTAGTGCCGGTTTGATAAAGTACCGCGAATCAAGAAATGAAGTATCCAATCAAGATGCGACTTTTGAATCGAGATTCAAAAAAGCGACGACAGATTTTCCTCTAGGTAAATATACATATAGGTATAGACTCTTATTTTAAATATTTCGAGCAATTTTTTCTTCTCGGTGTACAGATCAATGTTTAGTGTCACTCAATGAATTTAACTTCAACCATACTGTAACTCCCTCGAAACGAGCTCTGAAATATGCAAAACACCGTCGTGATTATTTATCGCCTTGCATGGTATTCCCGCAGGAGTAGAAGCCGTAATGAGCGTCGCCCTGAGATTTCAGCAGATTTCGGAAAATACAGAAAATAGTACACCGAGAAACTTTTTATTGTCGCCCCTCGCGGTTGCGGGGGCTCTTGGCCAACTCTCGTTGGGCGCCGGGCATGATCTGCGAAAACATCTCGAGTCTCTGCTTACGCTGCCTCATGTAATTCCTCACAGGTGACGTAGCAAATATAATCGCGTCGTAATTTCTCTTACCGACGAGTTAATGTATTAATTTCTCTGAAAAAAATAGGCTTTCCGAAAATGCTTCATCCACAAGCGTTATCAAGCAATCCAACGCCTCTCAGGCGGCGCAGGATGTGACAGCGAGTCAGTCGACAGCGGATAGTAGATCGATCGTAAGTAACCGATCGTTTTCTCTGCGACGCTTCGATGATTCGTAGAGCTCGTCAACTTCTGGCGTTATATTTTCCAATACGTTCGAGCCCGATCTTTTTTACCACATCTTACGTCGTTCCGTGATTCGCACGAGCGGGAACGGATGAATGCAATTTTTCTTCCAATTGATCGCAGCGATGTTACTTTCCAATATTGCTCAGTGACACTACGCGACGCGGAAATTATTATTGAATGTGCAAGTGTGGGAAACTAAATTAGAACATTCAAATTCTTCTATATAAGATTAACGAGCCCGAGATAAATGTTATCAGCGAGATTTTTCCCGAGTCAAGTAAAACAGGCCTGCAGCATTCCGTTGCTCGTTTCAGTTCCGAATAGAGAGCAGAATGCATGCACCGCAAGAGGCATTGATCGGGAAGGATAATATCTCGGAATGCGGACTGCACTGCCAGCTGGGTGGATTGATAAAACGGCTATCAAGTCCGCTGCAGAGTACAAATGACGAGGCGTCCAAAGGACGACCGAAAGAAACTTACTTACACGCAGCCAGCGCCTTTTTCGTGGACGGAAATCTCGAAGTGACCGAAAAGTTCAATCACTCTCTGTACAATCTCTATGGTTCGTCTCTGGTTCCGGTGAATTTTAGGTAACGTCGTTGAAAAAAACAAAAAGAATCAGAAGATAAAGCGGGACTGGTTAGTTGAGCGAAACGCGGATTCTTTGGTCACGCGTTGATTTAATCGTTACGTTACACCTCACCAGTCTGGTTTCATCTGCGGTTTCGATCTCTATTATGTTATTTATCTTCTACTTTGACGCTAGAGAGTATTATACGTCGGAAGGCTCCACATGACTCGTTACGACGAAGGACGTGAGGAGCGTTGCATCGAATATGTTTTATCGTCGATGTACCCGGAGATTAGTATTCGTGGGTACTTTGTATGACGCGGGAGATTTCGAAGGGGATTCGTCCATTCTCTTTCTTTCTTATATAATATCTCATCATCGCGTGAATGTCCTTCGTCCAAAACGAGGAAACACCGCGGTCGAGAATAGATAATTAAACCGCACCGTACAATCGTTAATCGTTACGGAATGCGACGATGGAATTGAAACGTGGAATATTTCAATTCAAGCCGGGACCCCCTGGGAACTCAAAAACTGATAAACGATTGGGGATCTAAGGAAACTGGAGGTATTATACGAAAATTCTTGGAGTTTCCACCATCAGTCAATACTGCAGTGATGCAGCTCGTCACTGTCCATTTTCGAGGCGCGTGGAAAATTCCTTTCATACCGTACGCTACCATTCCAGGGCAGTTTAGGGTAAAAAATTAACAATTTTTAGAGCATTTGTCTCTATCACCGAAGAATTCTACATTTTCCCAAGGATTTTCTTCGTCTCAGGTGTCCGAAAATTCCACTGTTCCGGTGCAATTCATGAGGGGCAGTTTGGAAGACGTACCTTACGCGGACAATCATCGTCTGGGAATCAGAATGGCGGCCATGCCTTATGAAAACTCTAATTGCTTCATGTACGTTTTGCTTCCGACCCAGAACAACCCTTTGAAGTACGACGTTGGAAAGATCGCTAAGAATTTAAATTCCGACGACGTGAATGAATTACTCGAACAGGTAATTTCAAAAGTTCGATAATTTATGGAAAATAAGAGGGGGTGAGGGAATCAAAGAAAGTATCCTCTCCTACTTTCGTGAGGACGTGCATTTCTTTCGGTCGATACGGGATACGCATAAGAACGCCAAGCATTTAACCGCATTGGTAACAGTCAATGAACCCCGGCAAAAGGATTTCCGGACTTTTCGCGGTTAAATTTCTTTCGGTGATTTACACGTTTCTCGTCGAATTCGCGATTATTCGACGAGAACAACCGAATCGTCGTACCTGTTCCATTTCAAAAAAAAAAGAATATCAGTAACTGGAGCGTAGATCTTATTGCAAAATCGAAACCGCTGCTATACGATAATGTCTTCAATCGCGTAACGATATCAAACTCTTTCAGACAAAGTATGCAACGATAAACATGATGTTTCCCAAACTATCGCTGACCAGTTCGGTGAATTTGAAAGAAATTCTAAAAAAATACATGCATTCCACGAATATTCGCAACGAAGGAAATGAGACAAAAAGCGATGAGAGCAGGCAACCAATTCCATCAAGTTTCCCTGGCGGAAATATTTCTTCCAAATCGTCACCCGATATCGAATTTCCTAAAGAGAGTATTAACAGTTCGAAGATAGTTGCAAATTTGAAAAAGCCGATACAACCACTGTGTCAACAGCCGTGTCGAATCGGTAACAGAGCATTCTCGAAAGCGGAAGAAGAAGAAGCCGTAAGCGTTAGCCAGAATGTCACCCGAAATTCCACAACGGTACCTTTGGAAAGCTCGGAATCGGAAATTAATTTGGCAGGAGCCACAACGAGTGGGAATTTCAAAATCTCGGAAATGATCCAGCAAATTTCTTTACAAATCGACGAAGCCGGAACGGAAGCAGCCGCTGCTGTCGGCTCGACTGTAAATTATAGTGGATTCGTGAAGATCTTCAAGGTCAACAGACCTTTCCTATTCTTCATTCGCCATGAACGAAGTATGGCGATACTATTTTGGGGTATCGTCGTGGATCCGACCACTTGAAGCATACTTGGTGCAAAGATAATCAATGAAAATGTTCTTTTTTATATTACTTTTGATGAATCTCAAGTGACGTATTTTAAATTATAACACTTCCGTACTTACTTTTAACGATTATAAGTGTATCATATTTATTTATAGCCGAAGAATTGATTATCAGTGGCTCATCAAGTTATTAGATTAAGTTATCGTTAGGTTTGTTATAATGCGTTATAACTCGTCGAAGACTCGAAAATTCATCGACGTCAAAAAACCGGAAACTAGATGACTGCTAAACGAACCGTGTCCTGTCATATACATCGATGCATAGTGTGACCGCGCGAGAAATATGATTTCCGTTATTTTCACCGACCCACTTTCGACACAAAGGAGAATCAAATTGTACTCGTCGTCGTATATCAAGAAGAAGGAATACATCGACGAATACCTTTCGCGGACGAGAGGGCAATGGAGATAGCTCCTGACTGTGTTTGGCTACCCGAGATACGGATTGACCAGGGATCAAGGAGTGACCCAGTAGGGATGATGAATACAGGTGTGGCAACAAAAGGGGTAATGCAATTTCCTCCGAGAATGCGCTCCGCCGGAACCGTCTTGATCCCTCTCCCCCCGCGTTCCGAATCCATCCTTCATTCTCCCTCGCCCTCCCTTTCAAGTACAAACGCTCTCTCGCGTGTAATCTGATCGGACGATACCATCTACCGTGCTGGGCCGTTCCTTCTGCCGACTTTTATGTGAAGCAACACGTCCGCGGTGTCCGTGATTTTACTTGCGAAAGCCGAACGATCCCTGACGATTGATATACGAGTCTCCCGTTCGCGGAATGTCCGACAATAAATATGTTTAAATCTATATAGATATGGTGAATATATACAGTTCGATGCTCCGGTGCCGAATAACTCCGTAAATCGACCGCTCTACTCATATAAGTCCGATGGATTACAAAGTCTCTTACCTTAAATTATCAAATTTTATTAAAAAATTATTTACACATGGAATCGGTACGTCAGCACGCCACATTGAACCACCAGTCGCAAACCTGAAGGTGCTCGCTGAACAGTGTACCGTTGGGGCACATCATCGGGACGCCGGTCTGTTCGCCGTAGCACACGTAGAAAATCTGCAACAATCGACGGGTACGTTGTTAACCAATTCCGTCGTGCGGATCGGCGGTCAAGAAATGGCCGAAAGAAATGTGTAACGATTCTCCGCACTTTTACCGCTCGCCGTGCGGGCGATCGTCGGCTGCTCGAAACGCAGTAAGGATCGGGCGTTTCTCAATCTGTACGCTCCACCACGGAGCCTCGCTTGGTACAAGAAATGTGCAGCTGTCCGAATATCACAATTTTTTATCGACTATTTTTCTCGGCTAGTGCATAACCTTTTGGCTCACCAGTGGAGAACAGTTCGCTCGGCTGGTTTTGGGAGAACCGAATGACTTGAATATTTTGTTCGGCGAGACGGGCCGCGCGCGACAAGATAAAGAAATTCTGTCATTTTAGATGTCGGCTCCCACTCCTCAAATTTCGCGGATTATTGAATTCTCGACGATTGACGGAAGAACGCGTGCACCTCGAAGTATTTCATGTAACTGGTCAACTTTTCGGAGATAGACGGTGAAAAAGAAATGGGTAAATGATTTTAAACTGCTCCGTAATCCTCGGTGGGTGCTTCGGAAAGTAGACTCTGAGGTAGATCCAGTACGGAAGGCGTGACGAGCGTGACGG
The DNA here is from genome assembly GCA_963678675.1 of Xiphydria camelus. NCBI lineage: Eukaryota > Metazoa > Arthropoda > Insecta > Hymenoptera > Xiphydriidae > Xiphydria > Xiphydria camelus. Next base: position 1,060,518 of record OY783191.1, on the reverse strand, counting down.
GCTTGATGGGCATGACGGCCGCGTGACCCGGACCAGTAACTTATCTTCTTTTGCGTGCAATTTATATCTTCTCGCGTATGCAGGCTCGGTATTGAACATTTTTATCCGGACCCCCGTAACGACTCGAATAAATTATGCAATCACGACTCGGGTTACTCACCCCCCGTTAGGGGTAGCTCTGGGTACCGAGCATCTACATCACAGGAGTGTCTGGCTGTACTTACGACAGGCGACAAATTGCATACGAATTTACCTGACATCTCGATGCTCGATCGGCGAGGTAAACGTGAGTCCCAGGTGAATCCGGACACAGAAACCTGCTGCCGGGATATCTCAAGTGATGGTGGGTGTGCTGTTGATGAACGGGATAATCACGCCCCGCGATACCGGGAATCGCACCGATTTTCCGTGAGGATTCTGCGATAAACGAAATAGAAAGGGATGATGACAGGCGAAACGTCACGTCCCAAATAACAAGAAGAATCCAAATCGGCGAATCTTTAAAAGTGCGACGGACATTGCGGTCAAACTTGCACTCTTAGTCACAAAGCGCGAAGTAACAAACTTGTCTATTAATTACGTTAGGTCCTTAATTGTTTCGTCAGCAGATCTCGAGGCGCCCGACCGTAACCGCGGGTGTAAAAAATATTTGTCATCAGCGTCGAGTTACTGCTATACCGGAGAAAGTTGGAAAATCGATCGACCCATTTCATATTGTAATTGTGTTGACGTCGTGTGGCGCGAAAAAATGCGAGTTCAAAAAGGGGGCAAGTATGGGCAGTTCTCTTGGAGAAAATATAATAAGACGCGCCGAGAGGATGACGATTATTAAGGAGAAATTGACTATATAGTCGTATATAGTACGTCGATTCACGGCATAAAATGTGCCTAACATCCGCGAAAGTTTATCCTATATGGCATATCCGTCCCATAAACGTGATATATGGACAGATGAATGTGAACGGATGTATCTTTTGTCTTAAATAGACGCGTAATAGGGCCAACCGTAATTGCGGTAGTAAAACGTGCTAACAGCTACAAGACCCATATTATAACGCGTGGAAAAGCCTCGTTGCGATGTACCCACATTCGTTCTTATAACCGACTCGACGATGATATCTATGTATACCATATTAGTCGTGACTTTCTCAATCGGGAAACTCTTATAGGAAAATTGCACCCACAGGTGTGCATAAGTATGTGAGACCAGTGAGCTACGGTGAAATATTACCGTTTCGGAAATTCTTTGCAATTTTTTTGTATGAGTAGACGCTTTGGTCCAACGGATATGGTGATTTCAATGTGAAAAATATTTTTTTTAATCGCTTGAAATTCTTACCTGAATATTTATAATGATTAAAGGACTGCTGCGACGATGGCCCCTTCCAATTGTACGCACTCTCCGCCGAGGAGAAGGCGTCCTTCCTCCTCTGTATCTCGTTCGAATCGAGGAGGTCCTGTTGCTGGTACTTGATGCTTCCCCTGGGAAACGAGTTCAGGCTAATGCTGGCGTTCAATTTGATCTTCAACGGTTCCACAGTGGTGACGTCCTCGTAATTATAATACGGGTAAGAATCCAGCTGTTGATCAGAGGTCGTCGTCTGATAATCAGTACGATCGTCCGTCGGTGTCACGGTGTTCCTGAAGTCCGTTCTACTCCTTGCGGAGTAGTCGAAGTTATTCTTCCTATCGATCAGCTCCGATCCGTGGGAGGGTCGCTTCTGGTCCTTCGTTATCGCCCTTTCCGTAGACGGCGAACCGGTGGTTATTTCGTAGATCTTTATACGTCCCACCGTTGAATTATTCGGGATTTCCGTGGTCTCGAAATTTTCACCGAACGGCAATTCCACTGTCTTCTCCGCGTCGAAATCGTATTCCGGTGAGTATGACTTGTAGGGTGGAAGAAGAATCGGTGAGGGGGCCGAGTATTTTCCGTTGATCGTTCTCGATTTCAGACGGATGTTCCTCCTTAGTGGTTCGGCTGGCTTGTCGTTCGAAGGTGGTCGTAGTTCCGGTGCCATGATAGGCGAGGCGAATATGCGCGGCTTTTCCGACCGATCGTTCTTCCTTGATCGCTTACTATTCAAAACTCTGTCGGCATCGCGAAGGGCTATCGCTAGCGCTTTGATGCGTTCCTCGTTAGTCGTTCGATTCGGCCAGATTCTCGATAGCAATGGGTCCCTGTATCGACTGCTCGCCTTGGTCTGAGTGACGGTCGCTGATTCCGTCGTGGTGCGTTCCGGATCACTTTGTGCTTGCAATAAATGGATAAATCCTGAAAGTGAAGGGGGTAGTTTTTGAAGCTCTTCTACTTCCTATAAAAATTGTGTATCGTCTTTCCAAAGTGACTTCGTTCCAGTTAAATCTGGTGGTGAATACTCGGTATTTAGGTGAAAAATGAGTGAACATTTCCCGTTAAATTTACGGGTAAATCACTCGACGAGGATTCTTGCCTTTTGATTAACCTTTACTCGAACGACGACCTGGCTCACAGAATGTGAGCGAAGTTCCAGTGGATTGCCCGTCATTCGTATTAACCTTTCGAAAACACGTGCTGACGATACATCATAGGAGAGCAGTAATTTCATGACAACAGATTTCGCAAAAAGGGGGAAAATCGTGAGGTGCGAGTTGCTTGCGATTCACTAACTTACAATTTTGGAATACTTACATACATTGAAGAGAATGTATATAGTAAAGAAAGTAGAATTTGTCGTTAACACACACTGCAAATAAGAGAACATTCGATAACTCACTTTCCCACTGAAACGTAAGCATGACACCCTCCTTTCGGAGAAATTCATCATCCATCGGTGGATGAAAACAAAATAATTATATCGAGTGCAATCACAAAATTCAAAACTACCACTTTCGTCGAACTTATCATTAATCACCCTTCATCACTGGATTTATGATTCGATTCTAACGAGTCACGGATTATCTTTACAGGCAAACGCTTGCACCCCAATTACTCTTCCTTTGATCCTCGGCTCGGCGGAACTTCCGAACTTACCCAAGAACAGGATGGGCCTCAGTACGCTCCGCATGGTGGCCCTCTTGTCCGTGAGGACTCGATGAGTCGCTCTTTCGCGAGTCGAGGTTTAACTGATCCTAGGAGGACTATCGTTCAAGAGGTAAGCTCTTCCGAGGGCTCGTGATTGGAGGGGGAGCGCCAAGAACAGAGAAAGAGTGAAGGAGCTGATACAACCGTTCACTTTGTCGGATAGATACGTGTAATAGCTTGCCGTTGTAATTGCTACCACGATTGACGATCGGTGATAGAATTTATTTGTATTTGCTATCTAAATCGATACAGTGAATATTTTTGCCTATAATTTCATGTTCCGAAAAGTGAACCATTTTTAATACTTCCGCTGATAAACCGGAAACGCTGGTATGGGCGGTTTCACGTTCATGTGAAGTGAAAATAGTTCTCGAGGTGACAAACTTTCATTTAATTTCGCAATTCATAACTGACAGATATTACAGCGGATGCTGAGACGAATCTCGTTTTCAGCGTCACCTCCGCGTGACTCGGTCACTCCTCGACTTCGAATGATCTCCGACTTTTCGCGAATGGGGAATCGTGTTTGGGCGATCCAGTATCCCCGATAAAAAGCGCTATACGGTTAGTTACTCCAAATAGAAGGTCTCACGACTTTCTGACCTTCCACCTCGAGTAGCTATTATCTCATGAGGCGGGTCGACGGAAAGAAACTCCTTTCACCGAAGGAGAAATTTCCTCAAAGCTTCCGAATGTCTCCCGAAGTAACGCAATAGCGTAACTAATAATTACATCTATTCCCCGGTGACAACCGTGCTCGAGTTAGCCATTGTCTTTAGGCGAGACAAACGTAACAAGCGTACCGAAGCCGCGCAGTTAGGCTTTTGCATACAAAATTTCTTAATTACGTTTCGAAATGTAGAAACTAAGGACGTTCTCGGAAAAAGACTCGTTCTAACGATGGAAGGTCAGAATATACTCGTATTCTGGGCTGCAGAACACCTTGGAAAATGATGCATTTGAAAGTGGACGTATTACGATCGTCTCGTAGATTCGTACTCGTTTCTCTGATTACTATGGCAGTCGTGTAGAGTAACGTGGAAAATAGGTCCCCCAATTTTTCGTATCCGATTATGTCGTGGGACTGATAGAAAGTTGCGAAACCTGCGGGAAATCGTATATGTCGTCGGGGCACTCTTGATACTCATGCGACCGGCAGGGTCTACCCGCAAATTGCGAAAATAGGTCTCCAAACATTGGTTTCCAGCGATACGAAATGAATATCCCGTGAAACTGGACTCTGTGTTTATCGGGGATGAAATTGTATCCGCCGAGATCGATGGAGCGAGGTGACCACCTCATTTTCCGAATTAACACTGCATTAATTCGGACGAATAATTCGCGATACTATACAACGAGAAGACTTTCCGTCGGGTAAAATATTTTCGGAGGGAATGGCGCGTTTAGTTTTCACAATCGGGATGTGACGAGTCTTAAGTGTAGGTGTGAGAGTGGCCTTCGGTTCGTCCTTGTGGCGCCGGACGATTCTATCGGATGGTTTCACGTGGATTCACTCGAAGGAGAAGAGCCGGCTTCTTTAATGCAAAGGAGATATTTTAGCGCGTGTTGAGTCGACGATAACATCCGCCCGTTCTTTTTGTGCGTAACCCTTCCGGTTGTCTGTCAGTGGTCGATCGGTCCCTTCGAATGGGTGCTATACATATTCCAAGTGAATTGGTGTAAGTACAGCGGGATTTTCCTTGACGTTCCCTCCCCTACTAACTTTCATTAATCGTCTTCCCTGTTAAGCCAAGCGGAAAAAATAGTCTCGAAAACAAATCATTTAGGATTTTATTGGATTTTCTTACATTAATTTCAGAGTATCTTACAGCGATTTGGTAATGAAAAAAATCTATATCGCGTACGTTATCACATAGTGGCACTTAAAATCGAACAGGAGTTGCATTGCGATCATAATGATAGTACCGTAGCTAAATAAATAATTCGTTCAAATTGTCAGTCACGTCATCCGTAAATTTATTACGTCTCTCGCATCAGTCAATTTACTATACAGATAAACGTATAATTCGTAGCACCGTTAAGAGGCTTTTCCGTATTAATCGTCTCAAATCGTGACGAATCACTCACGGCATTCGAGATAAATCTCGAGCGCGCCATTAACATACCTCTTTCGTCCATTGCACTAATATATGACTGTACATTATAAATGAGCAGTATAATTTCTGTAAAATAGTTATAAAAAATGCACCGAACCGAAACTCACTGGGTGACCAGTGACATTGCAAATAGTTTCCTATTAAAAAGAAACCGTGAGTCGCGAGTTTCCAAGAGCCACGCGCTCGCGAGAAAATAAATTGGCTCGCGGATTAACGCGTTACTTCGATACTAATTCAACGTCGAACATCGAGTACAGTCTTCTTTCTCGCGGTTGAACACCACCTCGAAAATACAATCCGTCAATGTCATTCCGCGAAGTCTCGCGTCTATAATATCTCTTTGCTCTCGTTATCTCCGTTTGAGTGAAATTCTTATTTAAATGCTCAACATGAAAAACATCTGCTTGTCATTAAAGCACTTAAAAGTCAAGTACTTGCCCTCTTTCTTGTATCTTCTTCTCGCACGAGATAAGAAATGAAGACGCGCCTAATTTTCAATTGTTAATTAACGTTTTAAAACCCCACAATATCACGGTGAACACTACCACAGCCAGGACGACCACATCATCGATAACTTCTTTCTCGTTCTAGAAGGAATGTGGCAACGCGAAACTCGACACACTCTCACTTTTATCCTCACGAAGGGTCGTGACATTTCTGATCGCGCGCGATATTGGTCACCCGGGTCATCAAACCTTGTCGTGATTCATGCTTCCATTCAATTTTTGCATCTCCACTTCCTTCTCGCTAGTGTCCGGCGGTCGAAGCACCAGAGACAACTCGACGTCTTTTTTCCCCTCGTTTGCCGCGGCATCTTGTACCGTCTCCTCCACTTTAACCGGCAACAAACGTTTGTTCACTATTTGCACCCACACCATGGCGACGACCAACATCGCGCCGGTGAGGCCGAACGTGTGGTAGGTCCCCAGGCGAGTGTAGATGAGACCCACGAAGACGGGGCCCATCACTCGCGAGGCGCATCCGGCTCCGGTCATCAGGCCCATCCAAACGCCTTGGGGTCGCGGGCCGAGGATCTTGCTGAAGATGGTTTGAATCAGGGTCACACCCACTGGGTATCCTATCGTCGTGAAGCCGTAGCCGATGAGGAATTGGAAGACCGTCATTCGTGGCGTATAACGACACCATTCTTGGATGCTGGGGCACCCCAGGATCTCAGTGCCGTTTGAGAATTTCGTCAGATTTCCGTAAGCTATAAAAAAAAATGGACAAAGACAGTTGAAGATTCATCAAGAGCAAATTAACCGTGTACTATATCTCATGCACAGAAATAAGTTAACGTGATAATTGGAATTCGCGTTTATCGTTCATCGTAATATAATTGTTTACTCTTACAAATGATGTAGGAGAGTGCAATTAATTTTAATTTTCTTCAGCTTCATCGTGCTAAAACCGCGTGCAATATTTGTGTACTCTTAGCAGCGCGGAATTAAGTACATCAACGATAAACAAAGCCTCTGATAGAAAAATGTATTTAATAATAGTAATTGCGCGCTGTAGAGATCATGCTGCACGGTAAAAAAAGTCTACGCTCAAAAGAGTGTTACTACTTACGACCCAATTCCGCTATCTGCGGAGGATCCGGACCCCAGGGTATACAGAATACTCTTCCGACCACCATAAAGAAAAAACCACCCCATAGCATGACTTTTCTTTCCGCAAATCTGGATTAATGGAATATTTTTAGTAAATTTAAAGCTCTACAATTGATTAATTTATAAGTGCGCGAATAAATGCATCGTGACTAACTTCCTGCATAGTGGCTCGATCATTATAAACGTAATGCAGGCGATCACGGCACCGATACTCATCAATAGTCCCATATAATACAACGCTTCTTTTTTCGACCAGGCAAACTGATCCATGGTTAACGAGGTACCAAGTCTGAAAACGAGTATATCAATTGTTTCTCGTGTCTAAATTTCCTTCCAAGTAATCTAGAGTTTAATACGACTATTCTAGATACAAATGACATTATTAAGCTCACGTTTCAAGAAGAACGAAATTAAAGACCAAAATAAAGAAGGCGGATATTAAAGTCCAAGCTGCCAGATAGTCAGGCTTCATAGCTTTCCACGTTTCTTCCTCTGGAAACAAGATTATCGTCTTTACCGCCCTCAATTAAAATAATTACTATTAGATAATCAAATACCATTTATGCGTACCGAGCAATTTCCTTCATAACTACATACTCACCAGTTGCTTTTCCCTGATCGTACATGGCTTCCCGCGCTGCAATTTTACGCTCCTTGAAGTTCCACGGAAGGAACATGATAAAATTGAGAACTCCCATTACAACGTTTATCCAACCTGCCATAGTGTACATGTTGAAGGGAAGTCCTAGAAGTACGAAGCCCTCTTCTCCCAGTGGAGTTACTGCCGCTTGCAGTCCTGGACCGACTACGAATCCCAGTACCTATTCAATATTTCAGTTTCAATATTTTTGAATCTTTCACGTGTTTCCTGCAGTAAGTAATCATCAAACAATGAAATGCAGAATTAATTTACCTGAGCCAGAGATACCATCGAGACAGCTTGGGTCCTTTCAGATAATTTTGTAGCCGCCGACAAATAAGATCTCGCCACCGCGATGTTCGCTACAAATATAAAAAAAATAGTACCTACGTGATTAAACATTCGTCATGCAGTCTGAAACTTCGATCACCCCGAACGCGGGCGACGATAAATGGAAGACTCATAATTAGCAATTCGGAGTGGATGATATTCTACCACACTTCAAGGTCATTGCGAGCACGCGGGCAATAATTCGCGCATCGCATTGTCTGACTAACTTACAAAGGCGTACGTAATTTGTGTTGAATCGCCGTGACTTAAATATATGCATACGAGTTGGTATTCTTAAAACAAAAACAGAAAAATCATCATGACACCCGTTCGTTCGTTCTCCAAGGGGGTAATAATTATCTACGCTTCGGCGATTAAAAAAAGGACTTATATATACTATTACATAACTAACCAGAACTAACTCCAACGAAGAACCTGGCAGCTATCATCCAAGCTTTACGATGACTCGGTATGATTTCGAGCACACTATAGGCGGCAGAAGCGAGGGTGAAGACGGCTAGTGTTATCAGAAGAGGCAAACGTACTGATCCCCGTCGATTTCCCCACCAACCGACCAATGGAGAAAGTAGCATTTGGCCGAAAGGATTAGCGGCTACGACATATCCCATAAACTCCTTCCCCGCGGTGGGGTCCAGCTGGAAGAATAATTTCGATATTGAGAGATATGTCATGAATTAATCGTACGTGATATGCATACATCTCTTTCACAATTCCTCACCTTGCCTAAGTACGGCCACACTCCAGTGAGGATGATACTGAAGCCCAAAGACATGAGAAACATCGTAAAGTACACGACGTATATGCTCCTCCATCGTTCCTTCTTCTCTTCCAGTGTCTCGAGATCGTCATGGTGAGAAGCGGGTCGTCTAAAAAGTAAAGATATCCTAAACATAAATATTCAATCTTGCTTTACCATTAACGACATAACTTTCGCTTGCAGAACATGTCTTCGCGAGCGTTAATTTTACGACTCTACGCCTATGCGTCCTCATTTATACCGTCTAGTCGTATTTTTTCTCCCTTTCTGCATACATATGTATACGAAATGCGTAATCGCGTTTGTAAAAAATAGCACGAATCGAAGTAAAAAAGCGTATTTGATAAATGAGAAGACCCAGTGGCATTTTTGATATCACGTTCTTACCATCGACAGACTGCCTTCCTAATTGCATGCATACATATATCTTATCGAGATGCCACCGTTACATTACGTTATATTACATTACATTTCCGTAACAAGTTATTTCTCATGTATTTATAGCCTGCGAGATTTGCCCTTGAAAACTCATCGTTATTGGAAAGTGAAACATTATCCGCTCAAAGGTGATGAAGAATTATGTATGTGTAGATAAATCATAATAAACCGATTTGATCGTATGCTCGGTGTTATGCATTCCAACAGGCGCAGCCTTTTCGTCGGCGGGAACATCTCTAATTTCGCTCTACTTTCACTTTCAGTTATCGTCTAAATGCGTTATTCATTGTCTGCCACCGAATAGTTTAATGCTAATGCGGTCTACATTACGAATGAGGGTATCATTGTATGTATGTACATTACTTTGAAGAGGATAAAATAGAAGGATTTCTAATTAAAAGTGAAAAGTAGAAGCCGAATCACCGCGAAACTTCTATTGCAAACTGGTAATAGCGATAGATTTATTTTGAGCGTACGACGGGTTGAAAAAAAAATTGAAAATTTAATCCAATGGGAAGCTGAAATCACGTACCTTCTTCGACGAATCTTCCTGTACCAATCCATGTTCAGATGTTACGTAGAATTTCTTGCGTATAAACCGATCGAGACGTGAAATGAGACAGCATAAAATAAGACGAGGCTATCAGTTACTGTCTCTTCATCCAATTCCTCCGAGAAAATCTCTCGGAAAAGTATTTCGCGTCACTCTTGAATCCGACACCACGCGATCACTCGTCGATCTCAATAAAACGCTCTTAATCGTATCAGTACCTACTATCCCACGCACCAGGAAGATGGAGTCATATTTTACACGAGAGATAAAGCTGTGTACACTGCAGATAACGGTAAACACCATAGCCTTGTCTTCACGTATTATATCATCTATTTTGATGAAACCACTTGATCCGATTGGTACATTTCGCGGCTGTCTTTAAAATTAGATCAACACTAATATCAGAGCAATATCGACTCGGTCGATCTCTCATTGATAGGTCGGAAGAGTACGGGATACTTTTTTTCTCCTCTAGTATTGCCGTCAGAAATAAGTTCGTTAGAATTGTCATCGGTCGATTTAATTTGTACTTATCTTATCAACAGATTGACTGACAGACGCAGACATTAACTACCTCAGTACCTCGCGGTGCTCGTAAAGTTTTGGTTGTTTGTACTCCTCGAACCTGACGAACGATGATCACGATGAGATGACACTAAACGCGAATACCGACAAACACGTTGCTCGCACGCGTGCGAATTTTTCGAAGAGCAAAGACAGGTACGCTTGAAAATTGTAAGCTACCACAATTATTGATGATTTTTTCACGATGAATCACTACCGCAGCTGCTGGCACTTCTCGCGGTACATGTTATCTGCCCCCTTTGTTCTCCGATCGCAAACTGTATCAACCATTCGTCACTGCATTATTCTTCCGCCTGGTTTTCTAAACTATCATTATTGCCACTCGACGTTGCTATTGTAAGAGTATCATTACATTATCGTCGTATCGTGAAACCAGAGCGGTTTATAATGATACTTCTCTCGTACGTGTTTTTCTCGAATCAGTACGGTAATAGGATACCATTACTGTGCGAAGTCCGAGGAATGGTACAGGGCAGAGGTCACGAGATATTAATATTTGGAGCAATTCACGCATGATGCGAACTAGTCTAGGAACTCAATATAAGAACGGACGGGCAAGTAATCTTTGGAAAACTATTTCGGAGGATTTTGCCTTATCTTAACGCCATACGAGGCAGCGCTCATCTTCACCGGTTCATATCGAGATCGTTAAGTTTCTTTATTAGTACGAGATTACCAATTACAATTCGCTGCGCACCTTGAAAGGGGGGGGGGACTTAAAACAGGTCCGAGCAATGTTCTGTAATCGAGTGAATGTTGCATTCCGTTTTGTTACGCGAGCTCCCGTTTACCGTCGCCACATACCAATACATTTTTTATCGTTGTGAAATGTATAACATTGCCTTTCGGCGCAGAGTTTCGACTCAACTTGCACTTTTGATTATTGCCCGAAGAAAGAATTACACTGCTTACACACAGTTCACGGATAGCGCATAAATTTTGAATCACTCGCTCCCGTCCATTTAATGACTTCAAAATTTCGAGGAAAATAGTTTTACGGATGCGTGGTGAAGTAAACACTTCCGCTTTTATTGCCTTCCTCTTTCAACCGAATATTTATTTCACCCAAGATACTTCGATCGCTTATCGCTAACGAAAAGAATAGCCCTCGCGCTTACTCACGCTGAGTACAAACGTACTCCGCAGTACTATTTTTACTAAAAGCCTACTTGCACCTAGAGCGTGTAATACACCTATAATACACGCCACACACGTGAAATTGCACTCTCCAAATCGGTACCGCTGTCTGACAGGTGTAATATTCTCCACACCGATACGTTTCGAGTTCTCTCGCGGACTTCGCGCAATGACTCCGAACTTCCGGCCGCTTTGTGCGAATAGTCAAAGCAGAAGTAATACTTGGTACGAAAGCGGCACAGCGCGTAGCTCGACGTAACCACTCGACTCATTAGACTTCACTGGACCTCACGATTGTGATCACATGTGGTATCAGCCGCGTTCCTCCACCACGTCGACGCGTCGATGCCTCTCGCCCAGTGGCGTACCTAGAATACATCTTCCTGCTGATACTTCGCGGTCTCTTTATCGTCCTCTTCAGCTCTTTTCTTAGGCGCGCCGCGTTTGGCCCCGTTTCAAAGTCATCACGCGGTGGCTTACGAATGCTGCTTTCGGCTCTCGTAAAACATACATGTACCTGCCTGAGTTTGTATACACCTTAACGAGTTCATCTTTTTTTTTATCGTGTATTTTAGCAGTCACCCTGCTTCCTTCCGCTCTCTAGTTTCGTTTCTCCTTATTCCTTCTTACTGCAGCCGCAGTTGCTTCACGCTAAACGCGTTCGCGATAATCTGCCGGAGATTTTCGACGGAGTAGTATAGCGACAGTCTTTTTTTTAAATTAAGACGCGGCGGCGTGGAGCATCGTGGAAAATCGTTTTATTTTGTCACGGTAAATATCAATCGTAATCTAGGTTCACTCATTATCGCAGATAGTCAGCGTTCCTCTTCCTTTTCCTATCGATACATGTTCATACTCTATTCTGTAATATTCTAACTTAGTTTTAAAGCCATTTGGTAGCCTGTATAGCATGCGGGAATCATTGTAAATTTATTCGAAGTCCTTGGACGTTCCCAGATTGAAGATATATAAGAAAACTGGAGTTCATGTGGAAAAAAGTTCGGAGTTCATTGACCTCCGGGTACAGTCTGGTTAGTTGTAATGGTGATCGAAGCCAGACTCGGTCGCTTCCAAATTGTAAACAACGCAGCCGTCACGGCCACCGCGTATCGCGTGGAGTACGTTTCCAGTCTAGATCTAGCCGGGAACGAGGACAGATGTAGGTATCCGAATCTCTTGTTTCGCATGATTCTACCGTAGCACATTCGTACGTACTAATAATAAGTTAAAATCACGTGCATAAATATATGTAACACGTGTATAAATATAAATACAATCAGTTTATGTGTATACTGACACGTGCCACTGTAGCAGCACGTGCAAGTGTATACACGCGATCCGTATAGGTATCCGGACTGTACCACACCACCGAATGCACGCATGCAAGAGCTGCATCCCGCTATGCGTGCCAGTGCCGTACGGCACTTTCGTCGAACCCCTGATTTTTTAAATTTATTTGTGTAACTAAACAGAAGCTGTCGAACGAGAAAATAAAATGTTTGCAATACGAAACGACGCGTCTAGAGCCAAATCGTACGAGAGTTCCTTTATCGTTATTAATGGGAATGGAATGAATGAGGGCTTTTAAATCAACTACATCTTTCGAATTGATGAATGATAAAATTTATTTTTCATCACGTTTGGTAAATTTATTATTACAATGGCAAAGACAATGTTTATAATTTGTGATTCCAAATTACACTTTCATATCTTACATACTAAATGCACAATTATAGTCTTAATTATAAATCGAACTTATAAAGTTATAATAAATGTCTCAAATTTAAATAATAATGTATTTATATTTGTAACAAATGTGTTTAAAAATTTCTCAAACAATAAACGAACGTTACCGTTAAACAGCAGATCCAATCTGTGCCTTCCAATGAGGTGGTGCTAATTCGTCTATTCTGCGATCCAAAAAACACACGCAATTTGATAGCTTTGAAGCTGCATCCTCCATGGCTTGAATGTGAGAGGACGTGATTCCTCGTACAGCATTTTCTGCTGAATCCACCTGGGAAGAGGAGAACAAGGTACAGTAACACAAAGAACATTTTTTCAATTGCTTCCCTTACCCGTTTTGCCAAATTTCTGAGTTTGAACTCCAATGCCTCTACATAATCAGGTAGTATATTCCTCTTCTCAGGGGGGCCTGTAAATTAAAATGAAGAAGCAAAGCGTTATATTTTAACTTAGTAGCATTTGATCCAAGACAAATCTTGCAGTAATTTTCAAAAATATTGGAAAAATGTTTTTGAAATTTTTATTACTAAAAACATATTTATCCAATATTACTGTAATGTTTATTTTATATGGAATGGGCTAAATGTAGGTGACAGAATTCATTAGAACTTACAAAATTGATGTACGTAAACAACATCAATGATGAAGGGTCTGTGAATTAAAAAATTGTGAAATAGTCCTCTGTTCCAATTGCTACAGCGTACAAAACTAATTGCATTCGATTTATATTTTGTATTTACTTGTCTCTTGTCGAACCACAGAGTAGAACCGAGAGGGGTACTAGATTGTTATCGTGTCTTCTAAGTTTAACCACTCTACTGCCATCGTCTTCAATGTCAATCCAGCGAAAAACTAACAATTTTAAGTCATCGTACGTTAAACCAGACTCTAAAGAAAATTGGAGCAGATCGGATTGTGGTTCGTTACTGCCGGATTCTATTAAAAGAGTCGTAATGTTATTAAAATGCAATTTGACAATAGGTTAGACACTTTATAGATAGAGTTTACTCTACCACATCGATCGTATCTTCGAATTAACACCCACACACTTATTTCACTCATGCTCATATCTTTTCAACTGATATCAAATTATATACAAGTTCTTTTAATTTAAACCACAATAAATATTTTAAAAGTCAATGTATGTACTGTAATTCCTGGCTTCTCAGCTGTTTACAAAGAGACTAGCAGACTACACCGCAAGGCGCGTTCACATAGGCGCGCCCGACTCAGCGACACCGTGCTAAGCGCAGTCTCAGCACGGCAGTTCAAATCCGCCCGCCGTCGTAGCTACATATAAACTGGCCTTTTAAGAGATAGTTCTAGGATAGATTACCAGAGGTTCTACCGCCCACCTACTGGACAAATTCGAGAAGGATAGAAAGATGAACAACAGAGAAGCTCTTATATGTACGTCACCCATGTTACTCGGTGTTCTAAAACGCACTCGCACACTCACTATATGCCCATCCTCGAACACTTGGTAGTTCGAAATTAACTTTTCAATCTAAAAATATTATAATCCGTGGTTACGCTTTATGTAATCATATTTGTTGAATTAAGGAAAATAAGGTGAGAGAATTCAGGAAGGTCCATAAATGAGTGTCACGTAGTAAATCGTATAAATGGAAGAATATTTAAAATGGAACTTGTGGCCGCTCTTCTCTTTTCGTTCAAAATAGAAAACAATTTAACCTTCCGAAGTCGATCGCGGGTACCAATTCTTGTTCACTCTGAAACGTCAAATGTATAAAGTCAGTAGACGTGGGCAATTTGGTACAAAGCATTTCATTCTAGGCGCTTCTTCTCGGGAACTCTTTTCGAAGATCTAGCATTCATTCGTAATTTTCAATCGAAAGTGCGTGTTTCGTTTCCTCTCGCTTACCTGTCTCAAGGATTTACACGTTAACCAATTTCTCTCACCTTTGAAGAACATGGGTGGACACGATCACCATCACGCTCCGGAATACGTAGTACCTAAAGCAGAAATATACAAAGTAGAAGATGTGCCTGACTTGATGAAGCTCCAAGCAGATTTGGCAAAGAAAGGACTCAAAGATCCTTGGGCGCGAAATGAAGTCTGGCGTTACAATAAGCAATTTGGTACTCCATGGGGAAATGTGTTGACGGGTTTATTTCGTGGCTGGAAGGTCGCAATCCCGGCGTTCCTTTTGACGATAGCTATTGAAAAAGCTCTAGGCATCGATTATTCGCATCATGGCGGACACGACGACGAGCATGGGGAACACCATTAACGTTATCTAGTAATTATAAATATTTAACCGGTAAAATCATAAATGATGTATAGTAAACAATATCTTCAATAAAGTCGTGTATACAAATAGTACGTGTATTCAAAGCAATTCAGTACAGTAGAAATTTTTCATCAATCACACCATTGGCAGCTATGTTGCGTTTCTCATTCAGATGGCACAGTACGACGAGTAATTGCGAAGCAAGGACCGTGATAATAACGGCAAGAACGTAATTTCTCCATAAAACCTCTATGAAAATGAATAGCGTCAATTCGAACGTTGCTAAAGCCCACTCATTGCCATAGAATATTACTTGGCTGAATGAACAGTTGTTATCTAGAATTAAATGCGTCAATATTCATTCAGCGTATGATCGATCTTGCAAATGAAAAGGAGAAATTGCTTTCAATCAATATTATTTGAATTATCATGCAAACGCTCCGAACCAATTGCTTTATATGTCGTACAAAGTACGCGCGATACGACGCGTTCCCTGCTTCTTCTACCTAGTAAAAGCAATCACTCCTCTATCAGTACAATTAGATATTGTTTCAGACCCGTTCGTCAATGTTCGATTTACCTGTGTAAAAGGTGGATCTTTCCGTAGTATTCGTTACTTCAATGTCGCACAATTTCTCTAGAAACTGCCTCTCCTTGACGACATAGTCTAAATCTGGATAACAATGGTCCAGAAAATCTGTTAGGAATCTTTTCATTTTCAGGTACGCTAGTAAATTTTTGTCACGGTCGGACGTATCCAAGATATCCTTTCTCGGGTGTCCATCATCGCCCTGTAAAACGGGAAGAAACTACCTAGTTTTATGTGCTTTGCTCCGGTCACTTTGACGTGAAACGATTAATTTACGTAGTACACTCGTGATTCACTGTGATGCTGTCCCCCTTGGTATGGGAAGAAGGTGAGGAAGAGGTGGAGGTGGAGTTGCGAACTTACCGTCATTGATGGATTCGCAAGTTTTTTATAAAATGCTCTAAAAGTCGGTGTTACAGATATTATAAATGCTTGCTCCGTTGTTCCAGGAACAAGACCTCTTTGTGCACATAAATCGTTTTCTTCCTTCCTCGATTCTTCGAATAAAGTCGCAAAATCCGTGTCCGCGAACCCGTGAACCGATCTGTAAATAAGAAATTTAGTCCCGACTATAGACTGAATCACCGTTATTATTATTTTCCCGATTCACATGAAATCTTAAGCAGAGGCGCACCTCCCGTGAATGTAAAACCCATAATAATTTAGAGGCATGATGAAGACACTGATGTTCGCGATGGAACAAAGATCCACAAATTCTTGCATAATACTTGTTATGTATCTCTCATAAAATGCGACGGATATCAGCCACTGAATGCAATAAACCGAAAGGTAGACCAAAGTACCCACTGCATACCGCAGTGTAAGATTCCAATTAACTCCTGCAAGATTTTCTTGACTTTCTACAGATAGTTCTGGAATGGCCAAGGCCCAGAATTTCAGGCCCACAACCTGAAAATTCAATAAGTGCAAATAATCTTGCACCGTATGTGTCTGATACATTTTGCATTGAAAATGACTAGATGTTATTTAGGGCTGCATGTGTATACGAGTATGACTATGTACATAGATATCTACATAGTGTACCAGGATGTAAAACCAATAGCTTTTAGCCAGTACGGACATGAGGGAAAGTGACCAACAATACAAGTGACAAGGTGGGTCCAAGTAGACGAGACGCGATTTATATCGATCCATGAAAGTATTATATTTTTGCACTTACTTCGAGAAGAAATAATACAACGACCGCTCGGACGAATACGCTAATCTTTCTTTTCATTCGAATTCTATACCACGAGTTGGCAATGAAGTAAGTTCTCCATGCACTGACTGGCAATTTTTGCGAAGCGTCGTCATCTCCACGTCCTCCTACCGGAGTACTACCGTTCGACTGTTCCGAAATGACATCTTTGTCGTGCCTATTCGGCGTCGGAAATCTCGAGTCGCGACTCGGACTTTCGGATTCGCTCGGTTTCGACCAAGTTTCATTTCTACCAGCTGAAAAGGCTCCCGACAATATCTGCGAATGATTACGCTCTTTCGCGAGAAATCTGTTGCTGTACAGTTTTCGCAAAGAGGTGTGCGGAGAATCGCACTTTGGCTGCGATTGAACCGTCCTAGACTGTTCCCAATCGAGAAAGAATACTCTCGTGCTTCTGATCCGATAAAACAACGCCGCTATTTCCACGGTCTGTGCGAATCGTACGCGCGGGAATATAATAAATGTTATCAATCTACGCGAAAAGTCCTTCAATGTATTCCACCGAGAGATTGAGCGATAAAAGTTAACTCACCTTCAGGCAGAAGGCAGTTATCGCCAAAACTCGAATACGTGATTCACACTCGTCGCTCGGTAGTAAGACGTGCAAAACTGTCTGACCCTTGTAAAATATAAAAACGTATACGCTCGCACCGAACGACACTAGTACGAAAACATTTCCCAAGGCGCCGGAGGAATAAATCAGGAACCAGCAAAAAGTAGTCGGACTAAAAACGCTATTGCCATTGCGCCTGACGTAGCTCCATGTACTTATCGCTGAGAATGCTATTGCAATGGTTGAGAGAACACCGGTGGATGTCTAATAATAAGAAAGAAATGGTAAATAGTCGGAAGGAAAGATTTGAATTCGTGCAGTTATATCTCCTTTATCGTACGAAATTAAACGCATTCTCAAGTAAATTCCTCTCCACTGATTCAACTTCTCTCATCCTTCGCCGACTCTTGTAGCACATGTGAAATATTGGGTCTATATTTTTGTAACTAATCCGCGTGGTATGGCTATAATGATATGCAATAATTTGTCCGTCGCTCGCGCGCGAGCAATTGCTCGAGCGGGAGAAGCTTGGAGATGTCATTGAATTAATAGAATCAATGCGGTATGTGTATGTCCATACGTATGTTTAGTCAGGATTCAAACGCACACCTCGATATCACTGCAAGCATCGTTATCCGCCAAGACGTACGTAACTTTGTACTCGATGAAGACTTCGACATTTTTCCGTATCTCTTCCCTAGTCAATTCTCCATATTCGACGATTAATAACGGCGGGTATATCTTGCCACCGTCCTCCTTATTCTGTACTTTGACTCTGCAATGGAACGATATGTTGACTCTTTTGAATTGAACATGTTTCAAACGAGCGGAATCCTTATTGAGCCTTGCGAGTCGCCTTACGAAAGGTGGATCGATTTAGCGTATCGAAGAACCGAGAGTTCCCCCTCTCTTTCAAAGCTAACGTTCGTAGGATTCGGATAAGCTTCGAAACCAGATGTGTTGTCTATTAAAAAGAACTTTCGTACCAATCGCCACCGCGAAGAATCAGCTTCGTCCTGCGAAGAAGTATAATGAGTACGTACATCGATATTAGATAAATGCGCGGTATCAAGAGAGACCGTGCATTCGGTAGAAATCGCAAATCGATATACCTTATTTATATTTTTCACAAGAATTGGTAAAGCGTATAGAAATAATTTTCCCGTCTCGTTGTATACGAGAAATAGCTTTAAAAATGTCATTCTCTCGTTCAACAATTTCTCGGCGGAAACTCGACACTGTCTGTCCAAATTCACTCCAAATCTAATATCGTTCAATAAATCGCACAACAGATTTGGTTTGCCGAGTGATTGAAATTCACCTTTCAATGAAAATATCGCAGCCGTGAAGTTGAATACGCCGCTCTAAAACAAAAGTAGAGCGTACATAGCTCTTGTACGATGATTCGAGCACAATCGGATACGTACAGGGTCTATCTGAAATTCCGTATGTATTGTACTTTCCTCGGGGAATGAATTCATCGCGAGTAACCAACAGTATAACGTAAGAAGCTCGAGCATTTGATGCTTCTCTGATTCAGGAAATCTAAAATTAGCCAGAGTAAATGAACGACAATAATGGCGAGCTTTAAACCTCCTGCATTAGAAAAACATAGAATCCTCGAGATTTACGCGTCGATATCACTTGATTAATTTCTTGCCAAAACTATATTCACCGAAGGTATGCGGACAATCGAGGTACAACCAGGGTATATTCGAGATATTATACTCTGCACTCACATTGGCGTTTTCCTTGAGGCTGTATCTTTGCGAGATTTTCTTACGCCTCAAAATTGTAGGAGCCTCGCCCTCTCCGTAAAATAGCCAGGACGGTGAATATCGACTTTTTAGAAATAATTTACACACAGTGCCTTCCACGAAAAGAGTCAACGCGCACATGTTCGACAAATGTTCGCAGGCTGTTCTGTTTCCAATCTAAGAAAGATCATCGTCGTGACTCGCGCAAGGTCTTAGAAATTGTATAAATGTTTTGCACCCGAATTGACATACTCACTCTGCACAGGTATACGGCCAATTGCAATTCCATTCTAAAATAATAACTATCGATGCTTCGGCTCTCATACTTGATCAAATATGTATTTCGTACGTCTGGCCAATCAGTGAGACTACTTTTTGGAACGCAATAATTCTGTATTTGTACATGAGACGAGATAGGACAAGAGCAATTAGTACGACCGCAAGGAAGGCACCTCGTACCGTCTGATGACGGAGAAAAACCTTCCAAACACGGGAGACACTCGATAGTATCCAATAGCGCTCCATTCGGCTTCCTTTCCACTGTAGAGAAGTCTAAAGTTAATATCATCTATCCAGCATAGTAATGATATCTCTAAATTTTTCTTAAAGGGATATGGTCGTCGATGAAAAAGTATCGGCGATCTGCTAATTTTTAACTGAGCAATTGCACTGAATAATAGAGGTTACAGTCTCAAAGCTTCGTTTTCGTGATGGGAAATAGAAATAGTAGGTGTACAACTTTGCTTCCGCCGTTTTTCTCATTAGTAATCTATAGGAAAACGGCGGAAGCAAAGATGTACAGCTAATACAGAAACTAGGTACAAGGCGAATTTGTAAGGTTGATGATATCATTTGTAGTTTGTGGTTCGCGAAACAATAATGAATTGAAAGAACCATTCATTTTCTCTAGCATTCGACTGTGGTAAATCGTCCTGAGCCAAGACATTCCTACATTTGATTTCTCCTGGCGAACAAGTGCAGGTGCCATTAACGTCATTATCCTTGCAAGCAATGCAGTCTGAACCATCGCTCGTCGGAATTTCTTTTGGGTCGCAAGAGACGCAGACGGCGCTGCCTTTTTCAAAACCGACTAGCTTGCTATTTTCGGTACAAACGCAGCTTAAGCCTAGAAAAATAATGCCGTGGAAACGATAAGGCACTCCTCCGTCTCAATATCAGTACAGCTTGTAATTGTAGAGACGTTTAACTTACGATTATGCGAAGGTTTCAAATTTTTGGTAAGGTCGCATCGTATGCAAGAAAGCAACTCCGTATCAAAGTATTCATCACTTTGGCACATATCGGGGTAAGAATACTCTACAATCTCTTGTTTCGCACTACATACATTACGAAGAAATGTTAATGGTAGAATGTAGTTGAAGATAAAAAATCCATTCACCAAGAGACCCATTTTTTGGTTAAATGTGGCGTCCCATTTATTTACCACGCGTCAATACAGTTTCCATGGTAACTCTACCTGGGATTACCCGTGATTTTAGCAATCTACATTTTGCGTCTCGCGCCATCTCCGTCTCATATCCGATATTTAAAAATCCGAACTTGTCCAGACACCGCTTGAGAATTCGACACTGGTGTCCTCTTATAACCAAAAGTTTGCAAGTTTTGCAACTAAGTAGGTACACGCTGGAGAGCCGTTCGTATTGGACGCGGATGCTCTATGCCCGTGTGGGCACCACACACTTAAATCGCTACACCCAGTCACAGAGCGGATTAGAAATTAGTCAGAGCCGTATTCATGGTTACAACCAGTAGATAATTGTTAATTATTGTATTATATTATAATTAATAAATATTAGAAGTAATAATGATCTTGCTCGAGGTTAACAATAGGATACTAGAGGAAACGCTAAATAATAAAGTAAAACATGCCTTGGCGGGGTGAGTGAACATTTTGCGGTTTCGCGTGTCGGTGTTTTTCACATTTTTATCTGTGCCGTGGGAGGTATCAAACGAGGGCGGTGTCCTTCGGCGAGATCAAAGGAGTTCGTTTCTCCCCTTCTCCCGTACTTACGCGGCCACCTCCTTTTGCTTTGCGCGGACGTTTCCCGTCCGTTATCACGCGCGCGGAATTACTGTCTGAGAATCGTCAGAATGAGCGCCCTGTCTCGCGGTAACCTCATCCCGGCTCTTCACGGCCCTCGCGACTCTTATGACAACACCTGCCACGGCACTCGCTTCCCCTTTCAATGCCGATCAACTACAGAGAGAAAGTGAACCGAGTTTTGCACTCTCGGGGCCAATGAATTTGAATTGAATGATTACGATTAGCGCCTCAAACAATGGTACAAACCTTTATCGAGATGGAGTTGACGAGAGAAAGAAAAAAAAGAAAAAATTAATCTTGTCGCTAATCGTTGCTTTAATTCCGTCATGGCACATCTGTAGCATGCCTTAATACATACTTGTTTCGCTCGCAGTCATAAATTAGAATCCACGGACATCATTATAACTGATTTCGATGGAGTTGTGTTTCACATTTCCAACCTGTCCGGAGACAGATCGAAGCTTAGAGTAAGTCGAGCGAATACAAACGAGACATCGCGAACGTTATCCGTAGCGTTAACGTCGCGTACATTACTCATCTTTTGTTTTGCAGATAAGTATCTCGCTCAAGTTCTACAAACAATTGCGAGAGCACGGTGCCGACGAGTTGCTCAAACGAGAATACGGCTCTCATCTCATTTCTCCCGAAAGCGGTAAGTGCAAGCGAGTCATGCGGGCACCTCCACGAGAGTATGTCCTCTGGTCATTGACGCAAGCTGCCTCTTCTGTTTCTCTCGCTGTTAGGCTATGACGTATCGCTGCTGATAGACCTGAAAGATATGACAAAGGACTTTGATATCTTGGTGAAGAAGGTGGGCCTCTTAAAGAGGCACTGCTTTGCCAGCGTTTTCGAAAAGTACTTTGATTTCCAGGAGGAAGGTAATGAAGGTGAAAACAGAGCGGTCATTCGGTATCGAGACGAGGAAACCATGTGAGTATCTCGCGTCGATATTAGAATGACTAGCCGAGAATCGACGCACGAGTCTTTGCGTTTTTACGTTCCAGGTATGTTGAGGCGAAGAACGATAGAGTGACGGTTGTGTTTAGCACTGTATTCAAGGACAAGGACGACGTGGTCATCGGGAAAATGTTCCTCCAAGAGCTGCAGGAGGGTAGACGAGCGAGCCATACGGCGCCACAGGTCATATTCAATTACAGGGAGCCACCGTTGGAGCTGCAAGATTCCGAAGCGACGATCGGGGATCACGTAGGATACATAACGTTCGGTACGTTCGACTGCGAAAACCCCGGAAGTGATGATTGCACGATTGATCCGGCTAATTTTATATTCGTCTGGTCGCAGTACTATTTCCACGACACACGAACAAAGAAGCTCGCGACAACACGATCGACTTGATCCATATGTTCAGAGATTATTTGCACTATCACATCAAGTGCAGTAAGGTGTACGTCCACTCGCGAATGCGTACCAAAACTTCCGAATTCTTAAAGGTACTGAACCGCGCGAGGAACGAGCCCAAGAACGTCGAAAAGAAGACCATCACGTAAGTTTTTGAGAACTCGAAACATTTCAAACTTTTCGCGCCAAGCTGGTCTGTGGAGCATTTGCGACTACAACCGAACGCGGAGTTCCGTATGCTCGAAACCTCTCCCCTCACCTTGCTCGTGCTTATTCTCTTTTCAGCGGTCGAACGTTCATCAGAAAGGAATGAGGCTCTAGCGAACCGATCGATAATGTCAATATTAACTAAAACAATGATAAGTCAAGGGACGTTCTTTTGCCTCGGACCATAGCTCGAAGTTCCTGCACTTCCTGCGCGGTGTCTTGTTTTCAAAGAGACAGTCTCGACACATAGGATTAGCAAACTTAAGAGCTTCCTCTGTCCCGAACAGTCTAACTTTCTACTTTTCAGTGATACAGGCTAGATGGAGATAAAAACGGAACTCGCGAAAATCACAGGTCGGAATTGCGACGAGCGGTCGTCGTAGACGTAGAGTCGACGGATGTTTTACTATGAAACAATTTATGGACGGAAGCCGTTTAAGTATGACGTTACTACACGAGAGCAGACGACGTATCTCTGTTAGGAATCACGAACGAACTGGAAGTCCCATCGTCGCGCGATTTTGTTGAAATTTTGTAGCGGGCATGCACGATAAACACGCACAAACGCGTACTCGGATATGTACACGGTTCCGAGGATCTCACTCGCGTTCTCGAGAAAAGCGTTGCATCTGTAAATAATAGCACTATTACCATCCGGATGGTTCGAACGCGAAGCGTGAGCTTTGTTCGTTTTGCAGCGCGGAGCGAACGATTTCGAGTGAAAGTATGGCAAAACGAATGAAGCTTACGAAAACAATTCGTCTGGTTTCCATCGTAGCGAATTCCGAGGCTCGCTCGTCGAATCGAACTATTCCTAGACGTATGCAAAACCGAAGGCATCATAATCCGACAGTAGATTAGGCACGATGACTGTTCATAAAAGTTTTACCATATCGAAGACAAAATATGAACAGTCGATCGCAGAGCCACGGTCTACCCTGTATCACCCTAAAGTCGCGAGATCAATTTGCGTCAAATAAACGTGATTCGATTTACCATAATATCGATATAGGTATGAACGAGGAAAAGTACACGCAAGAGCACTAACAAATCCAAAAAAAGAAAGCAGAAAGGAAGATTAAAGAATTTACGAAGTGGTTACTGTTAAGCGGCGTCGATGTACGCTGTAACCACGTAATCTAGAGTATTGTTTTTGTAAACAAATGATTATTTTTATTTCCATCTTTACTTATTATTATATAATAATTATAAGGTAATAAAAAAAATATTACAAATTACCTCGTATCGACAGTCAACGACTGTCGCTCAATTATTTATCGAACGACGATTTCCCCTTGGTGACTCATCGTTGGAACGGGAACGGAAGACGGGAGCCCTTTCTCTGCGGTATCTACAACGAACAAATCGGTCGATCGATCGTAGAGGTTTAAAGGTATCGAATTAGAATGTGAAAGAGAGAACGGGGATCGAGGAAAAGTAGAATTGTCCCAACAGACTGCTACGAATGATCGAATGCAATAGCGATAGACGATGAAATAATGACAGATAGTAATTGTATATGATGTATGTATATTTTTTCCATCATTTCATATTGTCTCAACCAAGCAGACTTTACACGCGCGCATGAAAATCACCTCGACAAAATCTACCCCGCGTACCTAGTACACGATACTATCAGCATACCAAACTTCAGGCTTGCTATTAACAACCTGTTACATCGCTAAATCCATTCGTACCAGCTCCATTATCGGTAATTCTCGATCTCAGCACCCCTGTCGAAATCTGTCCCTGTAATCCAACGACGATGTTCAATTCAACATCGCCTACTTTCCACCGACAGCTAAAATATATTTTGTAAGCGCGACGTCTTTTTGAATGTACAAAAGAGCATTTTCTTCCACGGAGATAATTTCGTAGCAAGATCTCCGAATGTTGTTGGAGCGATATTTCTCGAGCGCACGCGATTAGACGAATAGGATAAAATTGATTACTAGCAAGATCATGATAAGAAAAGACGACACATGCGGAATGGGTTCTCTCTCTTTCTCTCCCGTCTGCTTCCTATTACGTTATTATATTCGAATACAAAAAGTGGCAGCGGAATTGCTTTCTTTTATTCTGCGATTAGTAGCCGCTTATCCTGGGCAAATTGTAAGAGTGCCGAACGCAATGTCCCTTTTGCCTCTAAAAAAACCACCATTGTTGAGATAATTTTGTCCAAAGAATTTAGAGGTTTTCAACCAATTTGGAGTACCGCTTTGATTTCTCGTTACTTCCTCTAGACTTGAATGAACGAGGTGCGTAAAAGTGGCGCGTGATCGCCATTTAAATAAATACAAGTTTTGCTCTTGCAAAGATAAGATGGGAGGAATTACAGTCTTGTAATTTTTAACACTTTCGTTCGGCACCCTTCTTCGTTACGTTAGCGACATTTAGTCCACGGAACGCCAGTGGCGAAGCCACGTTTCTCAGGCTGACGGGGAGTACTGCTTTCGCAACCTCTGGAATTCGACTTCCTTTTGCAGATACTCTTTCACGAAAGGATGTTCTAAATGAGAATCTTTCAGCTGGCTCAAATAACGATTGGCGACTTCCGGCGGCTTTCCCATGTGCTGTGAGAGCACAATCATATTGATCAGTGTATCTGGATTATTGCTGTCCTTGTCAAGAGATTCTTGCAGGGCAATTTCTGCTTCTTCGTACTTGGCCTGGCCGATGAAACAGGTTGCTTGGCCGTTCAAGAGCATGCTGGTACTCGAATGCTTATCGATCATCTCCTAAACAGACAGAATTTTATAAACGGATGAGCGTTAATTCAAGACGTTATACTTGTATTCTTCTTCGTGTTACCTGGAAAATATAATACGCGTCCTGTAGCTTATCTCCCCCACTGCTTATATTTAACCAAGCCTGCGCCAGCTGTGTCAAGGTCGCGTCATCATCCTTCTCCTGCATGCACTTTAGCTCCTTCCGAGCCAAATCCAAACGATCCATTTTTAAATAAATCTGCAGCATCAGAGCCAAGCATTCGAGATTGTCCGCATTCCGTAGTATTCGCAACGCTGACTCTAAATTCTTTTCATGGTAATATATGGTGGCTGCGACTATCATAAAGTTGTGGTTCTCAGCATCTATGCGATTCACCGCTCGATCCAGTTCCACGAGTATCGTTTCCCGGCGACCTGGATTGGCAAAGTACTCGGCCAGCATCTTTAACGGTTGCAGATCAGGCGGAGACGAGTTGTTAATCTCGTCGAGTACCACACGGAATTTTCTTTGCGCTATATACGCCCGATACAGGAACACATCTCTCTCCATTGTCACTTCCGGGGAAGATGCCTGTGTTTGATAGTAATAGTTTGAAGACTACCGCGCGTGAATAACCGAATAAAAATTCCGCATAATAAACTCTAAGCCTGACGGATTCAAAATACATAAGAGAGCAATATAGCGAAGCAAACTCTTTTCGTTCTTTTTGGATAATATATAAAACTATAAAGTCGTACCTTCACTTTCTGTGCCTCGTTGATACATTGTTGATAGTTGCCAATGTAAAAGTGATTTTTAACGTCGAACAATTCATCGACGTCCGTTTGCTGTTGCTCCTGCTGCTGACGTGCCATTTTGCCGACAAATTGTAGGTACATACAAGCACTTGCTCTCGTGGAGCTGCGCTCTTGACTGTTGTTCAGAAACGCATGCATTTCTTCCTCGACCAAGGGATGGCGTCATCAAGCAGAATATCGCAGAAGCTTGCTCTTCTTTTCGCCAAAGGACCAAATCAGTGGCGGCTCATAGCGGAAATTCGCTGAATTATTTTTAAAGTAACAGCATCCTGTTTGCATATATTCTCCTACGAGGCGCCACTGTTTTTTACTTTGTTATAATTTAAAACAAGTTGCGCGAATAGTTTAATTCAGACAGAAATCTCTGGACTCTTAATGAACTCAAGATAATACTTATATTTGATACAGTATTGACTCACAATATCATTTACAATAAACACCCATGAATTTACAGAGTATCCCGAAGTATGTATACATATGTAGGTACATATGTAGGTGCAGTGTGAATCTCAGGATGGAGGTCATAGGACGAAATGTTACGTTGCGTTTTGAAGACTATAGACGATCAGACACTGCTGGACATGGCCTGCACCTCGATGATTGGCTGTGACGACGTGCAAGCAAGTTCCACCGATCGTCCCGCAAGAACGATCCAGTGTCTGATCCCCTAAATCAGACACTAAGGATCTTTATTCGAAGCATTATCCGGACACTGCACGTCGTCGCAGTCAATCATACAACATCCTCGGACTTCCATCCTAAGAATCGCTCTGTACAATCCACCGCTGTATTGCAACTATAAATTAATTAAGCTCTTTGTTCTTGATAGCGTGTATTGCATAATTGATTAGGGTAGACGACGTCCATGACCATTCATTATTCAATGGATTATAAAACATTCCATGGATTAATTTTGTTTTACAACCATCTATTCCAAAGAAAGATAAACAACAGTTAGTTAAGTCCCACAAATTGTCCAGTATAAAGGAAGTAAGGAATCGTTTATCGATACGTACAAGACTCCAATAAGCATATCGTTTGATCCGGTGGAATAAATTTGTTCCAGTCGTGAGTACCAATAGGTACTAATTTCAGTAAATATTCCGCCGCAATTATTCCACCAAGCCAAGATGGCAAAGTTTTATTCAATGTTGTTAGGAACAGGGAACCGTATGGTTTTAATTTATCCACACAGCACTGTGAGCATAAAGAACCAATTCCACAAAGAAGACCAAACAAAATCCAGTAAATGGCCTTACTTATTCCTATAATACATTTACCTCGAGGAACACTTTTTTATCCGCAACATGCTCTAGAATCTCCGACGCTACAACAGCGTCGTACTCTTCTGAATTTGTACTCGAGAATTCTTCTAGGGTACTTTGCATATAATCGAGTCTCCCATTTAAATTAGGATCCATAGCGGCGTGTTCCTTAGCAGTCGTTATCAATTCTATCGACGCGTCGATGCCGGTTACTTGCGCTCCTATTCTCGCCAAAGGTTCAGCTAATATACCGCCGCCACAGCCAACATCCAAGATCTTGACTCCATTCAGAGGATAAACGGGATTTTCATCCTTGTATCCAACATTGGCCAAACCGTCTCGTACGAATTGAACTCTGAGTGGATTGAGAGCATGAAGTGCTCGCATTTCTCCATTAGCATCCCACCACTTGTCGCTGAGCTTTGCATGACGAGCAACATCCTGGAGATCAACTGTACTTGTTTTTGGTTTGATCACTTTTTGAACATGTTTAATCGACTCTGTGGAACTGCAATTTTATTCAATTATGATTCCTGACACATCTTAATCACAGTTTATGTTCTATAAACTTAACCTCCTTTATGCGTACCTATGCCGAAGGAAACATTTTACACCGCCATTCAGTAATGAATTAAGTTTCAAGGTTTTCATTTTTATGTTATCAGTGCCGTGTCAGAGATCATTAAATTGAATGACTGATAATTTCACATTTCTCGACATTCGAATTGCGCGAAACAATCTGCCACAATACCGCAACAGCCGGTGTCACTGATATATAATAGAGAGTTAAACGCGCAGTTTAACACTAGAGCTACCGCAGGCAGTCAATTTGACTGGTGTCTTATTCAGAGTTCAATTCAACCTCGATTATTTCGTAACCCGTGAGGTTTTTGTCAAAATTGGTATAATACTTTTTTGTAGAGCACACTTCGGTCTACAAAAAAGTTCTATAACAGTGTCGACGAAAAATCCACAGATAACGAGATAATCACCCGCCAAAACGACCGTCTTATAAAACGCGACCATTCGGTAGTTCTAGTGTTAAACATATCGGTTAAGCCGGCATTTGATGCCAAGTTTAAACTTATGTTAAATTTAGCGTCCAAATGTAGGTAGGTATGGTGGAGGGACGGCCTACAGAAGGCACTGCGGCTACTCGACTATTCTGAACGCGTTCTATTTGTTACGATCAATTGGGAATTAAGGAACGCAGATTGCCATTCCGATTGACAATTTGCAATTGAAAAGGTGTTGCATGTATAATCGAGTTCGGTAGTACACAGATCTAGTCTGCTATCATTAAAGCTCATCACCTGCGCACCCTTTTCAATTCCATGGGAACTACCTACATATATTCTCGAATAGGAAACTCCGTATAGATATAGCCGAGCAGAATTATTAATAGAAATAGCATGTTTCAATTTCATAATGGCAACCTATGTGGTACATTTGGATAAATATATCATGTATAATTTATTTGATCTATTCAGCGTAATAGTATTCTCGTAGACATTCCAAGAAGAAAATTATTATAGCAGCAATTTTTTCATCGTTGAGTAGTCTGGAGAGATTCTGTTTTCAGCTAGAAGCCAGATATGATTGGACATCGTATTTTAACGAGTGAACCGATCGGTTCAATGAGCGAAGCCAGCTGCACCGTGAGATAAGGAGTTCCGCACACCCCCTTCGACCCCTCACAATTCCCGCCATATCCGCGCGAAGGCGATAATATATTTTTCACCCACCCTCGGATTTTTTTTTTCATAAGGCTGTGTTCGAATTCCCAAACTTTTCTTACTCCTCTACACTTTTATAGAAGATCGAATATTCGTCTAAAGGAAATGCTGTTCGTAATTGTTCTACAACTTGGAAGATGAAACATTTAACTTTTACTAATCATACAATTCCATCGTTGCGGTACTTTCGTAAAAAATGCTCGCATTATTCGTTCGACTATTTGCCCCTTCTTTGACTAAGAGGAATTGTCTTTTCACCCCCATTCGCCCAGCTGTTATAACGCCATACGTGAGACGAACTCCTCGAGCGGTGGTCCAGCGCGTTTGATCGGATTATACTTTCTTGTTTCACGCTCTCGTGCACCTTTAGGTACCTATATCCCGCCCACGCTCTCGCGCAGCCTCGCTTGCGGAAATCTTTGAAAGCTCCCGATACGAACAACCCCCGCCACAGTATGACACGAGCCACCACGACAATCATGACGGAGGACAGAATCGAAAAGAGCCCCTTGGCTCCCGCGAAGAGGTCCTTGGACACTACCAAAAAGGATCTGCAAGCGATTCTCTGTAAAATCGACGAACTAGAACCAGTTACGCGTGCTCTTCGTCTTTCGCGAGCGTATTCGAAGTTGCGTGCTTGCAAAATTCAATTCGGGGGAAAACACGTATGGGCTGCTTTCGTAGTGACCTGGATCGTTTATTATTTCACGAAAAACTGCGTCTCAACGTCGCGTAACAGAAAGGTAAGTTAATCGATCGATGTAATTTTTCGAGATAGCCAAATCGTGACGAGAGACGTGTGTTGTAAAATTGAGCTTGAAAGCGAACCGGACACTTTTATACACGTACACGGAAGATAGCAATAACTGCTAATATACCATTATAATTAATACAATGCGACCCGTAACCAGTCACATTTCTAAGATCTTTATTTCGCAGTGTTTGATAGAACTGCCCTCAATTGCTCAAAAGTTATTTCGTCCCGCCGAGGATTGCTCCATATGTTCCGACATTGAACGAATAGACAAGCTGTCGAATGTGGATCCTGCGTTGTTCGAAAAACGGTATTAATTTGAAATTAAACGTATCACGCATTTTATCTGGGTTACCGGTTGAAAATTCTCTCTCTCTCCCTCTCCCTCTCCCTCTTTCTATTTATCACGGTACGGGTTTTCGAAACTTGACATTTCCTTATTTAATCTAGCTACGCATATTCGGGAAAGCCGGTCGTAATCACAGACGCCACTACCAACTGGACCGCGACGAAAGTGTTCTCTTTCTCGTTCTTCAAAACTCTGTACGATGGCCACGAAGCGAACTGCCAATTCTTTCCGTATAAAACTGAATTTCGCAACCTGCAGGACGTTTTCAATATGAGCATTACCAGAGCTTTGCTCCAAAGCGGGACGAAACCTTGGTACGTCGGTTGGTAAGTTTTCCAAAAAGACGGACAACGTATTTGAATTCGAAACTAATATACTATGAACTAATCACATCGCGTTTCTCGTCGAAGGAGTAATTGTGACGAAGATATCGGCGCGATATTACGGCAGCATTATCATAGACCGTATTTTCTGCCGATTACCGCGGAGAGTGAGAAGACCGATTGGATTTTCATGGGTAGTCCCGGATACGGAGCACCCATGCATGTAAGATAATTAGTAGAAATACTTACGTTGGTAAAATTAGGAAAAATAATATATTTGGAGTAATAAATTGGAAGGTTGACGACGTCGAGCATTCCTCCTGGCAAGCTCAGCTGAGGGGCGAAAAATTATGGATCTTGGATCCGCCCAGAGAGTGTCATTATAAGTGTAAACGATTGGAAGTTACTGTAAATCCAGGAGAGATAAGTGAGTACTCACCCCATATGTGAATTCTCCACCTGAGTACCTTTGATGAACTTCCATTTTCAGTTTGAAACAATACATTTCCTTCAATCACGTTTGTTTATTTACAGTTGTTCTTGACACAAATAGGTGGTACCACCAAACGCTGATCCTTTCTAATGATTTGAGCATTACGATCGGCGCCGAATATGATTAAACTCTTCGCGGGAAGATTTCGATAATCAATTTTTCGATAAATAGAAATATTGGTATTAAAATTAATAACGTACGTTTCATTCAAATTGTTATAGTAAGTACTGCATAAATATTTCAACTGTGTTTCTCGAACGGTTAATATATAAGCAACGGTTAATAATAATACATAAGCAACGAGTTACCTCGGTTACCTACCCTACCATTTATTCGGGGGTGAGTTAATACGCCGGCGAAGCTATAGATGTCGGTATAAGTTATTCCTACAAAGGGGTAGCCACTCAACTCTTTGGGCGCACAATTTACCTACCAATCTATTCACGTAGATTCATCAGCCTCCACCTTTTCGTTACAGTCGAATATTTATCATTATCGTAGGTGTACATCTAATTTGGTACCTGCTATTCACAATCGATAGTCAGCCCCCTCAAAATAAATTAATCGATTCTAATGCGAAATCTTTCTCCCTCCTGTTTTCTTATAATGTATCAATAAAGAAACCATCACTGTGTGTAGAAACCGATGCGACTACCACGTACTCCTAAAGACACCGCTTCTTTCAGCGCGTTACACTGCTCGCAGGCCGTGACATATTCTCGTAATTATGTCACGTGTTCCTTACGTGCGTGTGCGTTATTCTACAAACAAGCCAATTACGAGTGTGTGTGTGGAATAACGTGAAAAAGGAACGGTCCCGTGGCACGGGTCCCTCCAGTGCAGATGGTTCCATGTTGCACCTGGCGGCAGGTGGGCCCTTCTGGGGAGAGAGAGAGAGAGAGAGAGAAAGAGAGAGGTGGGGTCTCTCCATTAAGGGTCTAACCCCCTCGGAGAACCCTCCCTGTCGACCCCCTTCACATGTGTCAGCGATCATATGGTAGCCACTGGTTGATGGTACGTAAGCACGTCTTTCCGAATATACATACACATGACTGTTAAAGCCCTGCTACTCTCTCTCTCTCTCTCTCTCTCTCTCTCTCTCTCTCTGACTACAGGGTTTAACTCTCTGAACTCGGAATTCTGCAGGATGAAAAAAATCGATCCAAAACATGGCAACATTCTACCGATTATCGTCACGAAACTATCTCCTGCAGTAGATACGAACGACTTGTCCTCCGCGAGTGTCAAGTTCATTATTAATTCACATACGAAATTGATGCGTTCAGTTTTAGACATACGCGAATATCGATTTCTGTGCAACGCGATGTAGCAGAGTGTTGAATTGCATGCTAGCGTATACCAAAAAAAATCGAATGAGTCGCGGTTTAAATGGTCTTTAATTATAATATAGCAATTACCCTGCTCTTTCCCTGGAAGTTCTTGGTAATCGATAAGTTTTTTTCTCGGTTGCCAGTCGCAGACTTTCTAAGGGACGACTATAGGCGGAAAGCGACCAGTGAAAGGTAAATTTGGGTACCGCAGCTTCTATTCTCGATTGCGCCGTGCTCGCTACCGTTATCGATAAACCATCTACACGAATTTCGTATCTCCTCTTCGGGCCAGGAATAAAATCAATGCGCCAATTTCGACAATCGGCCCTGAGAGAAAATCAATAGAATCCCGTGACCCGTTTCGTCGACAGCTTCCTTGAGGGTGCGAAATCGCGGCGGCTCTAGTCCGGCGTGACTCCTCGCTGGGTCGAGTTACATATTATACACACACACATATATATATATATATATATATATATATATATTATCCATATATCCATCTTCACCTGCGTCGTCTACGCTGCGTACATATGCTACATAGAGGGTCTCACGTACTTCTTCGTGTAGAGATCGTAGACATTCAACGCGCGCGTAAACGGGACGAATACACACTCGTCGCGTTCACGTGTACGCGGGGGTACCTATACTTACGTAGACATACATATCGGTCGCGCTATCGATTATTTCGCCATGTGGAACTTTCCCCTATCCGCCCTTTGCCCCTCTCGGCGTCGCGACGCCTGGTATAGAGCGAGATATCGACGTTACATCGCCGCTCTCGCCCCTTGTCCCCCGTGCAACCCCCACTTGGCTGCAGAGCCCGAGCGCTCTTCCAGGGTTGGAGACTCTTCGAGGGGCTCTTGCGTGAGAATTCCGTCAAATTGGAATTCTGCCTTGTTGAGAAAAAAATGCGAAGTTAACGCCTGATGCGGGAAATGGTTGAATACTGGACGAATATACGAAGACAATGTTTTGAAAGGAAGGGAATACAGTATTGACTTATCTCGATATAAACTTACACGTATGTATACATATATGTATGTCCAACGGCTTTTTTTTCTATTACTTGTGCACCTTAAATAAATTTAAGAAGTGAATAAACAAACAACCTCGCATCTCAATGCGAATTAAAATACTCCTCATCGAATTTCCTTCTCTTCCATGCCTTTCACGACTCGGCAATCTTAACTGAAACCAAAAAGCGACATCCACAGGGCCCCGCCGATCCGACAGCCATCCCTGATTCACCCCTCGACCCCTTAACACCACCCAACCACCCCCTCGACCCCTGCGTATCGAGTTCGTTACAGATCCCCGTTGCGAGATCTCCACCCCTCGCCCCTCGCGTCCCTCGTCGACGAGGTCACATCGCGATTTGCGCAACTCCGCGTCACCGAGACGCGCTCATTTTCTTGTCCGCCAACCTTGTAGAGTCCCCGTCCAACGGACCAATGTGTGTCCGCATACATGGCCGCTGTCTCTCTCTCTCTCTTTCTCATCTTGTATGTGCGCATGTAGACGAGCGAGAAAGAGCGAGGGAGGGAGAGAGAGAGAGATTATAGGTGTACGCGTACGTGCGGTTGGAACGGTCAAAAGCGCGAGACTCAGATACCAGTGTTCGGCATCCGGGCGTGTCGATTCGAAACTCGGAAAAAATTGCCACCCCCCCCCCCCTCGTGCCAGCCGGAGAAGACGCGGCGCGATACGCGCAAACGAAAATTACGCCGGCGAGTCTTTCGCGCGCCCCGCCGCGAAGCTCCGCCGCGTCACACACTCTCGCCCGCGTACACGTCCTATAGATGCGGAAGACAGAGGGGTGGCTCGCGCGCCCGCGCGCACGGCCAGGTCTCCCTGTTATGTGAGCGAGTCCACCTCAGACGCGAGATGCGTTAGACAACCAGCAGGGCCAGGGGTTGCGGACCCGGACTCGGAGTACGCAAGAACCGTCGCGTCGCGTCGTACGTACGCCGCGCGCAGCGACGAAGAACGCGAGGAAGAGTCAAGCAGTGCCGAGGCGGAGGCGCGAGAAGTGTGCGTCCGACGAATAACGGCGACGAGGAGGGAAGCCCGCCGCGTCGGGCAACGCCGCGAACCCCGCGCCGAAGAGTCCGACATATTGATCCGCTTATCGACGTCCCGAGCGGCGCGAGTCGAGCCGTCACCCCCGAGACACTTTGACCCGCTCGTCGATGGCTGCTCGGACGAGGCTCGCGACAAATACGTGTCGCACATCGATCGGTTACCACGCGTGAATCTCGCGTGGTGAGTCGGTTCGGCGCTTCGCGGGCTCGGGCCCCGTGTGGTGCAGCGTGTGGTGTTTCGTGGCGCACAAGGGATGAGGGAGGACATCTTGGAACGCGAAGTGGCGCGCGGAAGCGACGCCATTGATTCCGCTATTGACGTTTCAATCGTGGCGTCTCGTGGTTACTGTGCGGTGTTCTCCGGTGTTGCGACGAGGGGTTGCGATGATAAGTCGCGGCGAGAAGTCTGACGGTATTGATTTCTCCATTGACTTTTGCATCTTGGCGGATACGCGTGTCGGGGGTGTGGGACTGATATCCCGTCGACGGAGTTCGGGGTGGTGAGGCGGACCGATCCACAGTGCGGGTGGTCGATGACGATCTTCCGAACACGCTTCGGAAGTTGCGCGACGTCTCACGCTATCGGTTACTCCGCGGTGATTGCATACGCACGGCGTTCGCGCCACACTGCGTCTTGCGACGTTACGGACGGTTCGGGTGCGTGTAGCGGTGACGATTCGCGAGGAAATGTCGTCTCGTTGATATAATCGCGCGTCGATGAGAGCGTCGAACCGTCTGTCTGACGGTGCGCGTTCGCGTAGCACGTTGCGTCGAATCCCGCGTTTGGCTCGCCTTCCTTTCCGCGCTATACTCTCATCCTTTGTGAATACGCCCATGATAGCGCGCGTACGAGCACCCGATCGGTAGGTGTATCGATAAAGACGCCGAGACACGCGAGTCTCGCGCGCGCGTGCTCAGGATATCGTCTCTCCTTTTTATCAACGAGGGATTCGGGTGCAACGGTGGTTAGTGCGGCGTCAAGGTGGAAAGGAATGGAGGACGTGTATAGTGCGCCGAGAGAGGGACCAAGCGAAGAGAGATAGATAGATAGGCCGCGGGAGGGAGGACGTCGCGATACGGCACAATACGACGCAGGGACACCTGGAGAGAGGAGAAGAGCGAGAGAGAGAGAGAGAGAGAGACGGGGGGGAGAACGCTGCACACATTGCAGCGGGGTAGAAGAGGGGAAGTTTGGCGGGGAAATCGAGGGGAAGGAGGCGTAGACCGAGGGCTCGTCACCTCGGGCACCGGTGGGCGCCGACGCGCCGGGGCGCCCCCCCCCCCCCCCTCGTCGTACACACTCGGAAACGGTGGTGTGCTCACTCGCTCCGCGTATGTCATGGGCGCTCGGCGGACGCCGTTGTGGTACCGGATCTCTATGCCGATCCGACGGGGAGGAGAAGTGACAAGCTGCGTCAGTGGTCTCGGCGGTGCGGACGCGTTGAGATTGGGTGCGAGGTCGTCGAGATCGAGGGAGATCGGGGTCGGTCGGAGCGCGAGTCAGTGACGACGACGAGGACGACGACGACGACGACGACGAAGACGGAGACATTGGACGGCGACGCGAAGTGAGTGCGGTGATCCCGTCGAAGACCGAAGAAGGGTCAAGTGCGCGCGACCGGTGATACGCGGAGTGATAAACATAGGTAGGTGCGCGCGCGCGCGCGCGCGTGCGACCGCAATCACGACGACGACGACGACGCGAACGGTGAGTTGCTCGGACGAACTCGATCGCGCGTGTGTACCTTCTCGGTAGCGAGCGTGCCGGCGCCACCCGAACTATAGATGTACGTAAATGGAAGGTATAGGGGACATAACCGATCATCAGTCGCATAGCGAGCAATTACTGGACTCGGTCGATTCCCCGTCAGAGGTCTCTACGCATGGCCGTGGAGGTGGCGGAGGAGGCTCGAATGGGAATTGTGGCGGCGGAAGCGGCGGCGGCGGCGGTGGCGGTGGCGGAGGAGGGGGTAGAGTCGTCATCGGGAGCAGCAGCAGTGGTAGTGGTAGCAGTAGCGGAAGTGGGGGTAGAAGCGAAAGCGCCGGAGGAGGAGGAGGGAGGCACAACCACCATCATCACCACCATGCCCCTCACCACCACCATCACCCTCACCACCAGCATCAGAACAACCATCCCCACCATAATCAGCAACAACAGCAGCAGCAACAGCACCACCACCACCACCACCACCACCACCAGCAGCAGCAGCAGCAGCAACACCACCAGCAACGCCACGAGGGTGCAGGCAGTGTCGAGGGTGGGCGCAGCGGCGTTGGTGGCAGCAGTGGTGGCGGCGGCGGAGGAGGAGGAGGAGGAGAAGGAGGAGGAGGAGGAAGCGGTGAGGGGATGTCGTCGGCCTCGCAGAGTCCCGACATCGCGTGCGCGAGCCTCCCGCTGGAACTTCTCGCGGCCAGCGCGCTCGGCGTCAAGGAGGAGCGAGACCTCGCCGCCGCGGAGGATCTGTCTTCGTCCCAGGAGCCGCCGGCGGGTAGGGCGAGCGCGAGAGAGTCCCTCTCGGTCATCGTGCCGCCCCAGGACGTCGACGTCGACTCGCGTGACGCCGACTCCGAGCTCCTCAGCCCCGGCAAGCTCTCGCCGACGTCCGGCATCAGCGTCTCCGTCGCGAGCATGATCGACGCGACGGACTTTCGGGCGATGCAGCCCGAGCCGACCTACCAAACGCTTACCTCGGTCGCCGAGAGGATGTCGCCGCCGGGCTTCAGCCCCGGCTCCTCCTACGCCACGCTGACGCCACTTCAGCCGCTGCCGCCGATCTCGACGATGAGCGACAAGTTCGTCTACGGGCCGCACGCCGGCGGCGGTGTCACGGGTAGCTTTGCCGTCATGCAGAACAACGGCCTGGGGAACATCGGCCTCGGCATGGGCGGCTCGCCGTACCCCTACGACAAGCTGTCGACGATGGGGATGTCGCCGCCGCACAACTATCCCTCGCCGAGCGCGGGCCTTCAGCCGAGTCCTCTCTCGCCGCAGAGCGCCTACAGCCAGAGCGGACTCAATTCGCCCCACAAATCGGCCAGCCCTCACTACGAGCCGGCTTTCCTGCCGAGGCTGCAGCAGAGTCCCGCCGCCCTGAGCCCGCCATCGCCGCCCGTTTCGGCGGCCGCGAGTTTCGCGCCTTCCCATCATTCCCCTCCCACCCTCTCGGTACCGGCCGCCTCGCCGCCGCCGATGCCGACGCAGATACAGCAGCAGCAGCAACAGCAGCAGCAACAACAACAACAACAACAACAACAACAACAACAACAACAACAACAACAACAACAACAGCAGCAGTCGCTCCAGCAACAGCAGCAGCAGCAGCAACAACAAACGATATCGCACACCCAACACGTGCAACACACCTCGGTCGTCATGAAGACGGTCTCGTCCGCTGGCAACGGGGCGGGCGAAGTCGAGGAGATCAACACGAAGGAATTGGCGCAGCGGATCAGCGCCGAGCTCAAGAGGTACAGCATCCCCCAAGCGATATTCGCCCAGAGGGTGCTGTGCCGCAGTCAGGGCACCCTCAGCGACCTGCTGCGCAACCCGAAACCCTGGTCGAAGCTGAAGAGCGGCCGCGAGACCTTCCGACGGATGTGGAAGTGGCTCCAGGAACCGGAATTTCAGAGGATGTCCGCTCTGCGGCTCGCAGGTTAGTCGTAACGCTCTCTTACTCTACCTTTCTCTCTCTCTTTGCCTAACGCGTATTACCACACCCGAGACTCGTGTTCCCGTGCGAAGCTGTCGCACGGGGACATCTCTCCCCTTTTTCCACGTCCCGCAGCGAATCCCCCGAACGCGCGACCTCCCCGTGCGATATCGCAACGTCGGTCGCGCGTTCCCGTTCGCGTCCCGCCACGATCCCATCACACGCACCACACTGAATTCGTCGCTCGTCGCGTGTCGCTCCCGCGCCAATGAAACGTAGCGGGAAGTCGTTCACTGGATTTCCGTAACCGGGGTCGACTGGATCGTGTTCGAAGTTCGAGTATGCACAGAGCCGCGTTTCGATTTCGTTCCTCCCTCGAGAGAAGTTTCTCCTCGATGGATCGTTCATGGTACGCCCTCGTCGTCCTCCCACCACATTCCTCCAGCATCGTCGTTTTCACCGTGCACCGGTCACCGTTGCACGCGTCGCTCTCCCCGCGAACCTTTCGTCGCGACGTCACGACGTGAGATTCGCGCGCGCGCGCGTGCGAGAGAGAGAGAGAGAGACTGGACCGCGCGTCGACGGAACCGTATCCCCGCGATCCGCATCAGAGAGCCGCGCGTGAATTCTCTTGATATGAGCGCGTGCCGCGAAGAGGGCGCGGAGAGGCGCACACGTGGTCCCCCCACGTGGAGAGGCGGTCCCTCCCATATCATTCAGAGATAGACGCGCGGAATAACACTTTTCAAATTCAACATCCTTTAGCCGACACAACAGAGCATAGTATTGATCGCGGTCACGCGGTAGCGCCGCGCGGGCGCATGTGCGGACGCCATCGCCATGCCGCCGCCACGCTGCCTATCATCCCCTCTTTCTCGCGAGTCCTCCACCCTGCGACCACCACCCGTGCGACGCGGCTCGACCCCTCGTCCTCCCTCCTGCCCCGGCGGAAATCTCTGCGCAACCATAAAACGGTTCTCGGTTTTAGGGGACACGGTGTGCGACGCACGCGTGCAATATACCGGTCGCGATATATCGTCCGAATTTGGGTTTCGCGCGCTCTTCTCTTCGCTCCGTCCTTTGCTCTTGTCGTTGGAGCGGGGAAATATATTTCTCGAAAACGCGACTGGATCGGGATGCGTGGGGTGGCAGTCATTGGTTCCCTTCGGCGAACGGAATTACCGCCACGTGCCGTTTTATCCGTTTGCCTCCGTTTCCTTGCCCCGCTGGCATTTTGGAACGTTCTCATGACGTGGTTAGAATTTTTAAAAAATCGTTAAAGGAAATTGAAACCAATCGATGTTCCCCTTCGCCGTTTGCACTTCATCGCGGTATGCGAATTTCGGTCGATAATAATTTGCCATTGAATCTTCTTTTTGCGGTGTATTGATCAAAGTGAAACGATTACCAAGCGCTGCGCGATGGTATTTTGTACAGAAATGCACCGAATGACTCGTTCGAAGACCGGAAGCTTCGGATCTGTGACACTCGCCGGAGCTTAATTCGACATTCAAAGGTTACCCCTGTCTTCGGGGGAGTGATGTCTAATGTCGAGTCAATTATACCTTTACGCGAGGTCCCGAATGACACTCCCAAATTGTTGCGCGATTGATTTCACGAGGTCGAATCGGTAGAGGAAGCGAGAAACATCTTTACGCGAAAAAATATTTGATTCCAATCGAAGGTGATGCCTTTTTAACGGTCACGCTCGAATCTGCCACCCGTTTCAAAGGACGTATGAATTTTGCGATGATCGAGAACGCGTTGAATTGCATTTTGCGAAAAATAAATAGAACACTTCAGCGATAACGTTTCCTTTGTTTTCTCATCGTCGACCAGGGACGCGAGGCTATAACGATTCATACGCCATATCGCGCTGCAGAGTTCGGTAGATCGTTCCGGTAAACAAACCAGATGCGAGCGAAATCCGATGAGCTTTTTTCGTCGAAAGCCAGTTCACCGGTGGATCGCATTTATTCGTACACGACGATCACTCGAAAACCCGTACACCTCTCCCGATCGAATATCCTTCATCGACGCGCGAGCGTGTACGAACTATCAATTGCTCAATCGCGTGTTATCGACAGCAATAAGAAGTCAACAGAGTATTTCAGCGTTATCGCGTGGAATGTTCAACGTTCATCCCTGCGGTATTACGTCGAATCGCCGACCCGTAACCCCCTTTTTCTTTTATGTCGTCGAATATTTGTCATTCTCTCGACTCGTAACCATATTTTATCGTTTTCACCTTTCGCATTTTCAACCCGCCGTCGTCACATTCGTCCATGCGTCCTTATATGTACCTATATGTATGTATGTATAGCTCCACGCGCTGAAGCCGCGGGACTAGGCCGTGCTATCCTGTGTTAGCGGCGGACGACATGTGCAAGGAACGGCGTAAAAATCAATATTGAGACTCCGTTGTCTCGGTGGGCAGTTTATCGTGAAGTCGCTCCGACTGTAACGGGGTTGTAGCAACCGCGGGCAAGGGTTGTTTATAGATTATAGTATAGAAAGTGCCGGGAGAAGCTTCGCGTCGTGCATTTCCCCTTACTTTCGCCAAGAGAATTCCGTCGTTTCAACAAATTACGCCGGGAGGAAAAGATCGAGAGACGTTTTTTAGTCGGCCTCGATATCTCGAAATTATCGGCAATTACTTTCGCAATTTTACGGCCGCGACGGCGCAACGTTCGAAATCGAAATGTAATCACGTTCACCGCGTTCACTTTTGACAACTGCGCGCCGACGTACCTATATGTGGGGGAGATCCACGTATCGTACATTTTTCACAGTTGGATCGAGCCTATAGCCCACACTCCTCGTCGTCGCAGCCGCGACACGGGTACTTCTCTCGTATACGGACGAAAGCCTGGGTGGTAAATACGGTTGTGCGTCGTACGTAGAGATAAACGGATACGTCTGTGTGCGTCCGTGTATGTATACGCGCGCGATGACGTCAGACCCCGCGTAGTACCCACATCATATGTCGCGCAACGTCGCGGGCAAATGTACTTCGAGATAATTCGGAGATTTCGACTCAATCGCTCGAAGCCCACTTTAAGGGCGTCCCTGCGCGAAGTCCCTGTGGTGCGAGGTCGACGTTCGTTCGTTCGTTAGGGCGCGCGTGCACAAATTACGCGAGATACCGCACTTGAGATGGTCCCTGGCTTTTCGTTACTCGTCAAGGGGTAACGCGGAGTGAGGACAATTTTTCGCGGAGAAGGGTTTCGGGAAGATTTCACGAAGGAAAATAAAGACTGGGGAAAGAATTGGAAGGAAGCGGGAGAAAAAGAGTCAGGATTTCGAGTCAAACTTGACCCTTCCGAGGTGGTCCAGTTTACGAGGTGGCGTCCTACATCCGTAAATCGATATCTTCTCGCGCAGAGAAAAGGAGTAACGACGGATGTCATCGTTCCTCGAAAGAAGAGTTGGCCTGGGCAAGTTGCAGTGAACCCGACGCCAGAATCGGTCACGCATCTCTGTTCGTTGTTATCGCGCGGTAGGTCCGGTTTAGAATTCGATGGTCCCGTCCGGTCGGAAGAGACGCGATTACAGTCCGAACATAGCGAACGCGCGAGCACAGAGCACGGAAGACTCTTGGTTCGTTCGCTCGTCGGTGTAGTTTTCAGGGGCCGTTGTCGCAGCACGCGCCGAAACGCGATACCGATCGCAATGAGAGGCCCTACGTGTTCCCGTGCCGTTCGGGCATGGGGAGGGCGCGCGAACACCATCGTCCGACGTGCGTCCTGCCGTGTACGAACACACGCGTCGGCTTCCACGCTCCCTTCCACGGGATATCCTGCCGATCCATGAGGTCTCGCGTGAAGTCGACGAGGATCTCTTTCGAGATCCGGCTCGACGCACACGGCGGCGGAGTTTAGTTTCCGGCGGTTCTCGGATTGGACGCGATAGGTAGTGGTGGTACCAGGCGTCTGCTCCCGAAAGTCTACATAGTATGTATAATCGTTTGAGCGTGATTTCGGGACGTAATGCCGCGGCGTATATTCTGGGACACCTGGTATAACTGTCCGTCACACACACGGGTCGAATTTAACTTCTGCCAGATCGTTGATAAACGTAACGCAACACCGGTATGTTTTGCGATAAGCAATCCATTACTACTCTCCTCTAGCTTCGACAATCGTTCCCAACCGGGGCTTGCGATAAAGGTGAACGTTTTATAACGACGATTCGCTCGTCTCTCAGTGGGGCGACATCTATAAACGGGAAAAAACATTGACAAATCGAGATACCGAAAGTATGCGTTGGTTTGAAAAACTAAAAGTCAGGCGTGGGTTTTAACGTATGCGATAATTGTTGGAAATATAATCGAAACGATCGGTGATCGAAAACTTGCGAATGTCATTGGGGAAGAGCGGATTATCGCGCGGAAAACGATACGTGGAAACCTCGAATTATCGTTAGGTAAATAAACGAGCTGAGAGGTGGAATCGCGCGGGATTTTATTAAAATTGCATGGACATGCATTATACGACGAAGCCATGAGACACTGCGAAAATTTTCTTCGTATATTCCACGATGAATTTAGGGTGAGACTTCCTATGTTTTTTATACTGGCTGACTCATCCTCCACGTCATGCTTGGTATATGTCCGTGTGCGCCGGTGCGACATGTATATGCGTACGTGCACGAGTAGAAGTCTATAGCGCACGCCATTGTTGTTATGTATACGGCCACCCCCTTGTTAGGGGTTGAAGCGCCCGAGTATCTGCCGTGGGGTAAAACTGTACCATGCGCTGAAAGCGTACGACATCTTAAAGTTATATTTCAGGTGGATGGAATAAATCCGCCGGGCCTCGTGAACACTCGGAAAAAAGAGTTTCTTTCATTTCGATAAACGTCTTTCGTTATATGCGACCGACGAATGATTTTTTCCGCTTTATCGCCTTCCTCGTTCAAACGTTCCGTTCATTATCACGGTGTCCGGTAATCAAGGAAAAGAAAATCGGGAAACTAAAATATTATCCGGGAATTTCATATCATACGTGTCATGGAAAAGTCGACAAATTTTGCTCTGGATTTTACTGGACACCGTGTTTATAGACCTCGAGAAAATATTATATTTCATGCATTCATTCGAACCAGTTACAATTTGGCATCCGTAGAAGCGTAATTTTCGTGGTACTGTTTTACCTCTGCTTGCACGTTCTCTTTTTGCAAATATGTTTACACGCCCATATTGTATGTATGTTGAAACTAAACGGGAAATTCGCGTAGAAGTGTCTTCGAATCGATCGAAACTCGCGTGCAAAATATTTTCCGCGTTCGAGGAGAGACGGTTGCGTCGCGTAATTTCCATTGAAACTATCGTTTCGCTCTTCGGTTCCCTTCGTTGGACAACTTTCTCGCGTCGTATCTCCTCTTGGTTTCGGATGGGGCGGGAAGAATCAGAGTCGAGAACTCTAGTCGACCCTTCGCGTCTCGTCCCTTTAAAATTCCAGTCGTTACTCTCGGTTTTTCGACGAAACCGTCGCGGCGTAAGGTCGATCGATCGGATTTCCAACGTCGCGATTTACCATATCGTCGCTTCTTCGTCTGCGAGAAGAAAAAGAGTCCGGAGCTACGACATCTACACGGAAGATCTCAGAGAGGACGCTCCGAAATGGCATCGAGCTGACACCCTGTGCTGCGACGGACGCGCTTCGAAAGGGACGAATAACTCCGCAAGATTCGAAAGATTTCCAATTTTTGTAAAAGACGACCTTTCGACGTCTGCCTTCGATCCGCAGTCCGCAGCGATCGCTTCGTCGTCACCATTCTTAAAACCAAACGGATAGACAAACGCACCGAACGAACGTCTCCAGTCGTGCGGCGTCAGAGTCGAGATCGAGTCTCTCTGGTCGAGAGCTAAACCACAGTTTCAAAAATTCGAGTCGCCAGAGGTGTTATTGGCAGAAGGAACAAATATTTCGCTGCGATTGAACACTGGGTTTTGTTGCTGTTGCTGTTGTTCGTTTTCACTTCATTTCGTTTCAGTTATACGAGTAGGCCAAAATAATTATCTTCTCGGCACTTTCCCAGCCCATCCCCATGACGAGCCACCCCGATTTCCATCCGAATATCCACATTATCGGGATCTTTGATTAACCCGACCACGATCGATTCCAGTTGTCGACCCCGAACGAGCAACAGTTTCTTTGGTATTCGACTTGTTTTTCGAAGAAAATACGCGTTCCATCGTCACTTTGCCAAAGGGACTGTCGGTTTGAGTTATTTTACAATTATATAGTTTTAAACAATTATGTGTGCTAATGTGTGTCTTCTGTCCTGTCTTATACTTTCCTTTCGACGCGCCTTGGCGTCACATTCGGTCTTTCTTCCTTGTTTTCGCTACGAAATCATATATCTGTATAAGTTACTTCGATTTCACGCGTTCAATCCTAACGAAATAACGCCGAGGAAAATTGTTCGCAAGCTCTGTAAATATTT
This sequence comes from Xiphydria camelus, assembly GCA_963678675.1. Classification (NCBI taxonomy): domain Eukaryota; kingdom Metazoa; phylum Arthropoda; class Insecta; order Hymenoptera; family Xiphydriidae; genus Xiphydria; species Xiphydria camelus. Next base: position 1,015,554 of record OY783191.1, on the reverse strand, counting down.
TGACGTTCGTTGAAACAATATTATTGTGTGTGTTTTGAATCTCGATGCTGCTAGAAACCTCACCCACCTCTTTCTACGCGACGAAACAATGAAAAAATTGCATATTATACATATGTATGTACGTGTGTAATGTTAGACTGTCAATTTAAATGGAAAAACAACAATTCTTTTCGCAGACACTGTTTCATCGAAGCTAATAGTATAATGTAGTTTCAGTGAAGCAGCACTAATTTAAACTTTCGTACAATGATCTCGATATTAATTCAGAGAGACTTGCAAACATATGTATACCTCTATAGAGATGGATAGTTAGCTACATATTGTATATTATGTAGATAGACGGATCGGATAGATATAAAATAAATGTACCTAATGTGGCCCGCGAGAGCATCCCCGCCCAATTGAAAACGAGGGGATGAAAGGAATTGGAATCAAGTCTGAGCAGTTTTCGGTTCACCGTGTTTCACTGCCGGCACTCGGTCAT